>BLSH010209080.1:636331-648319 GCA_018402905.1 Glandirana rugosa | reverse complement strand
GAGAAAGTACCCCCCCTACCCACCCGCGATCCCTGGCCCTGAATGCCAGCATTTCAAAATTCCTGGCCTTTGAAATGCTGTCATTCCATCTGGTGGTATGTGGTTCCCAGCCGCCACTACTTTTCCAGGCGAGCCATCCCTTCCCTGCACAAACAAGTCGGGGACAAGATCGAGTGTGCACTGCGCAACGCCATCTGTGGCAAGGTCCACATAACCACTGATACTTGGACCAGTAAGCATGGGCGGGGATGCTATATCTCGCTAACTGCACACTGGGCAAATGTAGTGGCGGGTGGGCCAGAGCCGGCTAGCCATTTGGCGCATGTCCTTCCGCCACGAGGATTGCAGGGCATTTCTTTTTGCCTCCTGTTGCCTCCTCCTCCTACTGCGCTTCCTCCTCCTCTACCACCTCCTCATCCACTCAGCGTAACACCGTCACCACCAACTTCAGCACATCCAGGGGGAAACGACAACAGGCTGTTTTAAAACTGATATGTTTGGGGGATAAACCCCACACTGCGCAGGAACTGTGGACGGGCATTGGAACAACAGATCGATGAGTGTTTTTTTCCACTGAGCCTCAAGCCTGGCCTGGTGGTGTGCGACAATGGCCGAAATATCATAGCGGCTCTGGGCCTAGCTGGTTTGACGCACATCCCTTGTCTGGTGCATGTGCTGAATTTGGTGGTACAGAAATTTGTAAAAAACTACCCGTATATGTCAGAGCTGCTGCAGAAAGTGCGCTCTCACCCTGCTGCTGCTCGCCTGCTGCTGCTCGCCTGTCTTCGCTGCAGCTTAACTTCGGCCTTCCTGCTCACTGCCTCCTATATGACGTGCCCACAAGGTGGAACTCCACCTTGCACATGCTGGAGCAGCAGCAGGCAATAGTGGAGTTTCAGCTGCAGCACGCAAGGGTCAGTCACTCTGCGGAACAGCATCACTTCACCTCCAACGAGTGGGCCTCCATGCGAGACCTGTGTACCGTATTGCGGTGTTTTGAGTACTCCACCAACATGGCCAGTGCCGATGACGCTGTTCTCAGCGTTACTTTCCCACTTCTATGTCTCTTGAAAAAACACTTCAGGCGATGATGGAAGATGATGTGGCATAGGAGGATGAGGAGGAGGAGGAAGAGGGTGGGTTCCTGCACCAGCATAGGCCAGGTAAAAAATATTCAAGCCAGGGCACAGTTCTGGAGGATGAGGAGCACGAGGAAGATCATGAGGAGGAGGAACCGCAGCAGGGTGGCACCCAACACAGCTTGTGGGCATCACTGGAGCATGGCTGGGGGGATACGGAGGACACAGATGATACACCTCCCACAGAAGACAGCTTGTCTTTGCCTCTGGGCAGCCTGGCACACATTGCTGACTACATGCTGCAGTGCCTGCGCAATGACAGCCGAGTTGCCCACATTGTAACTTGTTCTGATTACTGGGTGGCCATCCTGCTGGATCCCCGTTACAAGGACAACGTGCCATCCTTAATTCCCTCACTGGAGCATGAGAGGAAGATGCGCACACTGGTAGACGCGCTGCTGAGGGCATTCCCAAATGACACCGGGGGCTCAGTGGAAGCACAAGGCGAAGGCAGAGGAGGAAGAGGCCGCCAACGCAGCTTTGGCACCGCCAGCACCTCAGAAGGCAGGGTTAGCATGGCCGAAATTTGGCAAAGCTTTGTCAGCAGCCGGCCACAACAAACAGCACCACCAGCTGACAGGCAAGGTCTTAGCAGGAGGCAGCATTTCAGCAACATGGTGGAACAGTATGTGTGCACATGCCTACACGTACTGACTGATGGGTCTGCCCCATTCAACTTCTGGGTCTCCAAATTGGGCACATGGCCTGAGCTTGCCCTTTATGCCTTGGAGGTGCTGGCCTGCCCTGCAGCCAGTGTATTGTCTGAACGTGTGTTTAGCACGGCAGGGGGCGTTATCACAGACAAGCACAGCCTCCTGTCCACAGCCAACGTGGACAAGCTAACGCTTATTAAAATGAACCAGGCATGGATCCCACAAGACTTGTCTATACCTTGTGCAGAATACACATTTAGACCGGCCTCACACAGCAATTGGTATACTTGTTTTTTTGAATATGCCTCAATATTTTGGGGGCTGCCCCAATTAGAAATAAAACCAAACAAACAACAAAAAGTGTTGGCTACCTCCTCCTCCTCCTTCTCCTCCTCCTCCACCACCGCCACTTCCACCTACACTGCCACGGTCACGGCCTAGTCAACCTCTAGGCTCCTACTCCACATCCACCCCCTTTCCCATTTTTTTTTTTTTTTGATTTTAAGTTAGTTTCCCTATCCCCATTTTTTTGTATGACACTTGTCCTACTCTTACCCCTATTTTACTTCCTTTTGCATCCCTCTAGCACTTGCCAGGACTTTTTTACAGCCATTTTTGTGCCGAAAAGTTTGGGTCCCCATTGACTTCAATGGGGTTCGGGGTCTGGGGTCAAGTTCGGGTCAAGTTCAGACCCACTGAACCCGAACATCCAGGTGTTCACTCAACTCTAGCCTTAAGGTGTCGGTTCGGCCAGCATAGAAGGGCTATAAAGGAGGGCAAGGACTACCATGGCGTGCCAAGACATTTCTTTGAGGTACACAGTAAATTTACTGCTGGTCTCTCAGTGTGGGTAATCAAATAAATATCCAGAACTCTCCCTGTGGTTGAACATTTTAAAAAGTGTGTGCCAGGGAGACCTTCTGGATATGCACCCTTGACGTTCTTTCACATGGTGTAGACGTCTAAGCAGTTTGTGAGTTTTCGAACAAATGTTAAAGGATCATTGTTTTCTTTGTCTGCCTGATTCTAAGTACAGCAGAGGGGTCTTTTAGTGAAGCGGAGTCTACCAGCACCATTGGGGAGGATCCTGCCATTGCTGACTATGGAGGTATCCACCTAAGCGTGATCGGTCCACTGGTCGTATGGTCATGTGTACCCAACATCTCTGGTAAGAACCCATCTTTATTATCCAACAAAGGAATTTATGCAGGATTTGCTGTGACCCATTTAACCATTGGCATTGGAGATTTGGGGGTCGATTGTAATTGCACCACGTCCTTGGATTTGATTTCGCATCAATGTGCACAAGCTTACAATTGCACAATAATTATTTTTGGACACTTTTGGACATTATTTATATATTGTTGAATATTTTTGAGTGATTATAACACAAGTTATTGACTATCACATGTTAAACACTTGAATTTTCATTTAGATTTACGTATACACACCATTTTTACTGTATTTCGTAATTTTGTTTGCATTACGGTCTAATGCTGTGTTTGCTGCTGTAGGTTACCATTTGCGCAATAGTTTCCATCGCTACTGCAGATAGCCATAGGACTCTTGTCTTTGGTTGGATTGGTGCCCCCCCCCCTTCATTTGGATGACTACTGTGCCTTGCATTATGCTACAGCATGTGAGTTTTAAATTGGCTGTTTTAATAAAACTTTTCTCTACATATTGCACTTAGAGGTGCCTCCTTTCCTTGCTTCTCTTTACAGTTACCAGTGAGCTTGGGTTCCAGTTCAGCATGGACGGCAACCTCCAGTGCTTTTTATTCATGGACTAATCTTTTATTTTGGACTATTTTATTTGTCAATTCTGTAAGAATTTACAATTTATAATATTCCATTGCCTATATCTCACTGAAGGACTAATTATTCCTATTATTGCACCTTATACTTGTTGTACATTGCCGATGGCACTGATTGTTCTACAAAAACCCAACAGGTTTGTTGTATACAAGCCAATCAATAGATCGACTTGTCTACAGCCAGTCTGCCCATACATGGATCAACATTTTAGGCATTTTAGGTAACAAACAAAAAAAAATAAAAATTAATGCAACCACCACATTTTTAGACTGGTAAGCTGCAATATACTGCATTTTTGTTTTGGGGTTCAATACCACTTTATGTTTTGTAATATGCTTGTTCCTGCATTCGGTATTTTGTATCAGTATTCTATATGTTAGTAGTAGTAACCTCCCTAACAGAAATTGGTGTGATTTACTTGTGACCTGTGTTGCCACCATAATAAAAGTATTTATCTGTATGTTGTAATCCATTCTATTTTGTTCACAGTAAACTCAGAGTTTAAGTGAGCAATATATGTTCTGTACTACCCTTTGCCTAATAGAGATGTTACAGGTTGTTTAACCTTGCAATCAGACCACCAACAATCCTATTAACATTTGTATATGTGGCTATTTGAAAAAAACAGAATAGTCCAGGTGCAGCTTAAATACATTTTATTCTGAATGTAGGTTCCTTTTTAATTGTTAACCTGTGTTGCCCCAGACGTTCTCTAAATTCAATAATCACTTGCAAACCAGAGTTGCAGACTTTTTCTGAATCTCAGCTTGGCTTAGAGAACAATTCTTTTGGGAAAGGAAATGTCTTTGATAAGATCTAACTGGCATCTTAAAGTGGAACTAAAGCCACTGATTTAATTGTTTTCCAAAAGAAAGCTCAATTTAGAAATAAATGTTCAGTAAATGTTGTTAAATCCTTAATCAAACTTACTAATGTCATTTTTTTGCAGTGTTTTAATTCAGATTCTTCTACCTAGCACATGCTCAGTGTATGCTACATTCCAAGCATAGCTCTGTTGATAGCTGTGACCGTCAGTGTGCTTATGTCAGCTCTCAACTGCTCTTTTTTAAGCCCTAAATGGTTGGTGTCATCAGTGATCACATGTGTAGCATTATAGCAACTGCAGATCTAATTAGAGCCTCAGGTGGCACTGTCCTTGGCTGATAGGAGGATACAAGGGTTCTGCTTTAAAATGTCATTAGCAAAGTTCTAATTGTTAAAATGTTTCAATATTGTATAGATGGGACTTGCAAGCTACAGAAAGGATGTATGGTGAGTGGCAACTGGGGAAAGACCATTCTGGGTGTGCAGAATGTATGCACACACAGTATGCAATGGATAGGGGGACCTCTGAAGAACACATATACAGCATATGCTATTTGCACCTCATTCCCCAAAGTATAAGTTCAAAAATTGATAGATCAGTGGAGATCTATACAAGGGGGGTATGGGAATGTTTACGGTGCCAAAAAGAGGAAGTAATAAACAAGATATAAAATCAATCAGTTTTAATATTACGTAATTTAAAAATATATAAACACTTATCAGAGTGACATGAGTAAAAGTACGGCAGTAGTCATGTTCTTGGGTTCAGTGGTTTTACAATGGTGTGTGAAGAGGTTGTCCTGACATGTTTCGCTGTAGAAATAGCTTCATCAGGGGACAGATGGTACGACACTGTTGTATAGCACAAAAGATAATGAGTAAATAAACATATAAACATCCTAGGCAGCATAAACATATGCAGTTAATGGTGTAGCATACATAAAGATTTTTTACATGTGTATATAGGTCGCAGGACATTATAGCTAAGCATAGACACGTGGTGGCACCAAATCTTACCCAGCCAGTTCTGCCCAGAGCTTCAGCTTCACCCTAAGTTGCACAGCCGACAAGTAAAGTTAAGAAACGCACAGCAGTATCTAAATGTTGAGACAGAAAAATGGAATAAAAAGGAAAAAGGAGGAGGAAGTATGAAGGTACCATAAGAAGTTGGACTAATGGTAGTAGAATAATATATAATATAGAGAACGGGCTCATAAAGACAAGCTCCAATATTTGTTATGATAATTTATAGGATATAGAAATATATAGAAAAAGGTTAAAAAGGACACAGAGAAAACAATAATAGATAAATATCAAACTTACATCAAGATTTAAGGTGTTCAGTATGATAAACCAGGAGCTAAAGTGCCATAAGTAAGTCTGGGCATGTCCAAACTGGGAAAAGGGGTATGAAAAAATGCGTCAAAATGCTGTGTGGATGATAAAGTAGGAAAACGTGATTATGTAACAGGTCAAATGAGCACATAAAGAAGTGGTGGGAACGGTAATATGCATGTGTATGCCACAGATGCAGTATGGGATACCGAGGTCTGACATGGGCATAAGGCCAGACCCCTATATGTACTGCAAGAGGGGACCACATGCATAGAGAAGTGAACCAAGACAGCAAACAGAACAAGGTGGGATGAAAAAATGAAAAAGGACAAATATATCTGCCGGAGATGCGGTGTGGGACACCGGGGTCTGACATTGGCATAAGGCCAAGTCCCTAATATGCACCGCAGGTCAAGCTGACACACTGAAGAAGAGTGAAATATGATAATGTAGGGGGAGTGAGTGATGCGGTTATTAAATCATAAACAATAACCAAAGAGGGGAGTGGGGGGCCACAGAGACCAAATTCAATCTAGCAATTCCACAGGGTCCCCATAGATTCAAATGCTAGTCCCTCATAAACAGCGAGATCTCTAGACATTGGAGGTAGCCTGCAAAAATATGTGTATGTGGCAAGTTCAAAGTTAGGAAACACAAATGGGACAAGGCTGAAAGACGGAACATTTGGATAAAGGGTAGAAACAGATACATACCAGGTGTATATGGCATGACAAGCGCGGCTCCTGGGACCCGCTCATCGCGTGACTCAGACCCACTCCCTTAAGTAGGGGAGAAAGGGGAGCGTGTAACGACCAAGTCACGTGCATAGAATGGCGCGAATCCAAGCCATGCAGTAGGAAACAGCGTGGTGCGCATCAGACAGGCACAAAACTACAGTTACCAGGATGTATTGCGTGGTGACACCGCAAAACTGTCACATGAGATGGGTCAGAGGCCATTGAAAACAATGAGTGAGATAGAAGAGAGAGGGAAAGGTGGAAAAGAAAAAACAGGGAAACACAAAAAAAAAAAGAAAACAGAGGAAAGGAAGTGAACAAAGAGAAATGGGCGGGTAAATAAACAGATTGTCATGTGCGGACAGAGTGAAGCTTAAGGGCCGAGTATGGAGCACCGCACAGCGGCGCAATAGAATCAGTATGCAGTATTTATGTTTTGATATATTGTTGTTCATTTTGGCCATATATGCTTAGTTATCATACTGTTACCAAAAGAATAGTGACCACTTGTTCTATTTGAATTTATGATGATATGATTATTTTCACGAAACAGGAAGCATCAAAGGTTTACACAACCTTTCTATCTTCAGTTTTTGTATTGACAATTATTTTTATCATGCAATAACAAAATGGAAATATTGCAAGGCTGTGTTAAAGGGCTGTTATTTTTGTCCCAGACTAGACAACCTAGATCAAATCTACAGAATTATTTTGTAAGAAAAAGTATATCTAAAGCCTAATTGGATGACATGTTATTGTGTATCATAAATAGATTGCTATTTATTCATAAACCCATGTTTAACCTTTTTTCACCCTTTATTGCATCTCAGTGCTGCTAAGGGGCATTGATAGGACGGCGAATGACCTATTACTCCCTTGGGCCCCCTAAGGAAAAAAAATCATGCAACGCTCAAAGAGCTCATTGGTAAGCAGTGGATGTGACCAAGTTGCAATGAGTAGGGTTTAAAGGGTATGGGTAAATATAACCTGAGCCTACTCACTGTATACATTGCAGGCTTGTACTACAGTCCTTATGCCCACAAAATATGTTTTAGGTACTGTGTCACAAGCAATATTTTTGAAGGGGAAAATGGAACAGCCCTTTTAGTAATAAATAAAATACATGGTTAATATAGCAGATGGTTTAGCAACCTATATTTCCTCTTTCTCCATGAGAACACCATTTTCACGCCCCTTCATTTGCAAGATTGCTTTCTCTGCCTTTGAAGAATTATCGGAAGTATTATGACCTCAATAAATTCCACCAAAGACACAGATGGGACTTCAAAAAAATTAGAGAGCTAGGTCCTACCCATCTTAGATAAATTGTATTAGATTTCCCAGCTAGCCAGAGCAGCCATTTTTATAACTATACTCTGTATTGCTTGTTACTCTCCCAGAATGCTTGTACAATAAATGTCTTCATTGTTTTAAATTTTGCCTCAGCAGTCAAAGTTATTAAAACCCCTTGAGTATTCAGGTTTCCCCCATCAGTTTCAAAGGCACATAATCTATTGTGCAAAAGGTTCAAATGATTGCTTTTAAAAATAAAAGTGTTAATAGTTTATTTTTATAAATTTACAAAATGAAAAGTAAACGAACAGAAGAGAGATCTAAAGAAAATCAATATTTGGTGTGACCACACTTTGTCTTCAAAACAGCATAACTTCTTCTAGGTACACTTGCACACAGCTTTTGAAGGAACTCGGTAGGTAGGTTACTCCAAACATCTTGGAGAATCCTTCTGTCTCTTCATGTAATCCCAGACAGACTTGATGTTGAGATCAGGACTCTGTTTGGGCCAGACCATCACTTCCAGGACTCCTTGCCCTTCTTTATGCTAAAGATAGTTCTTAATGACGTTGGATATATGTTTGGGGTTGCTGTACTGCTGCAGAATAAATCTGGGGCTAATCAGCATTGAGAACACTATTGATCCTGACCAAATCTCCAGCTTCATTTGCAGAAATGAAGTCCCAAACTTTCAAGGAACCTCCATCATGCTTCCCTGTTGCCTGCATAAACTCATTATTGTACAGCTCTCCATCCCTTTGGTGAACAAACTGCCTCCTGCTACGGCCACATTTTTCAAATTTTGACTGAGTCATCAGTCCAATGCACCCACTGTCATTTTTCTGCATCCCAGTTCCTATGTTTTCATGCATAATTGAGTTGCTAAAACTAAACAAATTAGTGTATATTATTTGGTCTTTAGGGAGGTTATAGAGTCTACAAGCTATGGTGCCAATCACTGAATATTGATCACACCTGATGTACTGACGGCCTATCTCATTTCCTGAGACCCTAACAAGCCAGGAAAGTACAAATACCCCCCCCCCCCCCCAAATGACCTCTTTTTGGAAAGTAGATATTCCAAGGTATATAGTAAGAGTAATTGTGAATTTTTTGAAGTTGTAATTTTTTCCCACAATTCTTTGCAAAATGAAGATTTTTTTTCTTTTTTTTCCACAAAATTGTCATAGGTTAACAGGTTATTTCTCACACCCAGCATATGCATACCACAAATTACACCCCAAAACACATTCTACTACTCCTCCTGAGTATGGCAATACCACATGTGTGAAACTTTTACACAGCCTGGCCACATACAGATGCCCAACATCAGGCGTACTAGGAGCATAAATTACACATATAATTTCTTGACTACCTCTTGCACCTTTGAAGGTCCTGGAGCACCATTTTGGAAAGCAAACACCCCAACGTATATTCTAGGAGGCATAATGAGTCTTTTGAACATGTTATTTTTTCCACAATTTTTTGGAAAATGTGGAAAGAAAATGAAAACACTTTTTTTTACACAAAGTTGTCCATTTTTACAATATTTCTAACACACAGCATGTACCTAGCAAAAATTACACCCCGAAATATATTCTGCTACTCCTCCCGAGTATGGCGATACCACATGTGTGATACTTTTATACAGCCTGGCCACATACAGAGGCCCAACATGTAGGGAGCACCGTCAGGTGTTCTAGGGGCATACATTTCAAATCTAATTTGACTATCTTTTACACTATTGTGAGGCACTGTGGTGGCATGGATAGGCACTGTAGTGGCATGGATGGGCACTGTAGTGGCACGGATGGGCACTGTAGTGGCACGGATGGGCACTGTAGTGGAATGGATGTGTCACGGATGAGAATTGATGTGGTATGGATGAACATGAATGAGGCACAAATGAGCCATGGATGAAGATGGATGAGCATGGATGGGGATGACTGAGCATGGATGGGGATGACTGAGCATGGATGTGGATGGATGCACATGGGTGGGGATGGATGAGAGCAGATAGGGATGGATGAGCATGGATGGGGATGGATGAGCATGGATAGGATAACTGAGCACGAATGAGGATGGATGAGCATGGATGGGGATGACTGAGCACGGAAGAGGGTGACTGAGCACAGATGGGGATGGATGAGCACAGTTCGGGATGGATGAGCACGGATGAGGATGATTGAGCACGGATGGATATGGATGAGCATGGATGGGGATGACTGAGCACGGATGGGTGGGTGAGCATGGATGAATGGATGGATGGGTGAGCATGGGTGGGTGAGCATGGATGGATGGCTGGGTGAGCATGGATGGATGAGCATGGATGGATGGCTGGGTGAGCACGGCTGAGTGGGTGAGCATGGAGGGATGGCTGGGTGAGCATGGATGAATGAGCATGGATGGATGGCTGGGTGAGCATGGCTGGATGGGTGAGCATGGATGGATGGGTGGGTGAGCATGGCTGGGTGGGTGAGCATGCATGGCTGGATGGGTGAGCATGGCTGGGTGAGGATGGCTGGATGGGTGAGCATGGATGGATGGATGAGTGAGGATGGGTGGCTGAGCATGGATGGGGATGACAGCATGGATGGGGATGACTGTGCATGGATGGGGATGGATGAGCACGGATGGGGATGGATGAGCATGGATGGGATGACTGAACACGAATGAGGATGGATGAGCATGGATGGGGATGACTGAGCACGGAAGAGGATGACTGAGCACAGATGGGGATGGATGAGCACGGGTGGGGATGGATGAGCACGGATGAGGATGATTGAGCACAGATGGGTATGGATGAGCATGGATTGGGATGACTGAGCACAGATGGGTGGGTGAGCACGGCTGGGTGGATGAGCATGGATGAATGGATGGATGGGTGAGTATGGCTGGGTGGGTGAGCATGGATGGATGGCTGGGTGAGCATGGATGGGTGAACATGGGTGGATGGCTGGGTGAGCACGGCTGGGTGGGTGAGCATGGATGGATGGCTGGGTGAGCATGGATGGATAGCTGGGTGAGCACAGCTGGCTGGATGAGCATGGATGGATGGATGGGTGAGCGTGGCTGGGTGAGCACAGCTGGGTGGATGGGCATGGATGGATGGCTGGGTGAGCATGGATGGGCGGATGAGCATGCATGGCGGTATGGGTGAGCATGGCTGGGTGAGGATGGCTGGATGGGTGAGCATGGATGGATGGATGGGTGAGGATGGGTGGCTGAGCATGAATGGATGGATTGGTGAGCATGGATGGGGTGAGGATGGATGGGGTGAGGATGGCTGGGTGGGTGAGCATGGATGGGGTGAGGATGGCTGGGTTGGAGGAACATGGATGGGGTGAGTATAGGTGGGTGGCTGGTGAGGCTGGATGGATGGTGGGGGTTGCAGCCTGTCACTTAGCAGCACTGTGGGCACTACACTTCGCCCACAGTGCTGCAGCACGTCCTCTCTCCCCATTCTCCTCTCACAATGCACCGATCGGTGTGGAGAGGGGAGAGAAAAGCCAGCACTTACGCCGGCTTGTTCACATGTGAACGCTCCATCATTTGACAGAGTGATCACATAGTAAAAGGCCACTCACAGCTCCCCTGGACCCAGCAGTCACAGATGTTCCCGTGTGCGCGCCCCAGAGGGCGCATGGGAAGCGCGTTCATGGGAGGACGTCACTGTACATCCTACCAGAATTAAGCAACCACATTGTAGCCGTCATTTGACTATAGGGCGGTTTTTAAGTGGATATATAATTTTTAGCAGAGGTCCTAGAGATTAAAATGGAGGTCCTTGTATTTTTTTTATGTCACACATTTTATTTTTCAAATACATTTTTTTGGACAAAATACACTTCAGTGAATTAAAAAAAACACAATATATACCCCAATGTTTTTGTAAAATATGAAAGATGATATTACGCCGAGTAAATAGATATCTAACATGTCATGCTTTAAAATTGCGCACACTTGTGGAATGACACCAAACTACAATACTTCAAAATATCCATAGGTTACCAGTTTAAGTTACAGAAGAGATCTAGTGCTATAATTATTGCTCTCACTCAGACGTTCGCGACAATACTTCATATATGTGGTTTGAACACCATGTACACATATGGGCATGATCTACGTTCACCATTGCACACAAGTATGTGTGGGGGGGTGGGTGCTTTAAAAAAAAAAATATTTCTTT
>BLSH010209080.1:577327-600302 GCA_018402905.1 Glandirana rugosa | reverse complement strand
GGTTGTCCCTGGATGTTTGTGCTCTGAGGGACAGTTTATCGTTCTAAAAACAACTACTACTGCAATAGGCCAGGTCCCTGTTGGTGCTCTGAGGGAGAGTTTATCGTTCGAAAAACATCTACTACTGGAATAGGGCCAGGTTCCAGTTGGTGCTCTGAGGGACAGTTTTTCATTCTAAAAACAACTACTACTGCAATAGTGCCAGGTTCCTGTTTGTGCTCTGAGGGACAGTTTATCGTTCTAAAAACAACTACTACTGCAATAGGGCCAGGTTCCGATTTGTGCTCTGAGGTTCAGTTTAATGTTCTAAAAACAACTACTACTGCAATAGGCCCAGGTTCCTGTTGGTGCTCTGAGGGACAGTTTATCGTTCTAAAAACAACTATTACTGCAATAGGCCCAGGTTCCTGTTGGTGCTCTGAGAGACAGTTTATCGTTCTAAAAACAACTACAACTGCATTAGGGCCAGGTTCCTGTTTGTGCTCTGAGGGAGAGTTTATCGTTCTAAAAACAACTACTACTGCAATAGGCCCAGGTCCGGTTTGTGCTCTGAGGGAGAGTTTATCCTTATAAAAACAACTACTGCTGCAGTAGGGCCAGGTTCCTGTTGGTGCTTTGAGGGACAGTTTATCGTTCTAAAAGCAACTACAACTTAATTAGGGCCAGGTTCCTGTTTGTGCTCTGAGGGACAGTTTAACGTTCTAAAAACAACTACTACTGCAATAGGCCAGGTTCCTGTTGGTGCTCTGAGGGAGAGTTTATCATTCTAAAAACAACTACTACTGCCATAGGCCCAGGTCCCTGTTGGTGCTCTGAGGGAGAGTTTATCGTTCTAAAAACAACTACTACTGCAATAGGGCCAGGTTCCGGTTGGTGCTCTGAGGGACAGTTTATCGTTCTAAAAACAACTACTACTGCAATAGGGCCAGGTTCCTGTTTATGCTCTGAGGGACAGTTTAATGTTCTAAAAACAACTACTACTGCAATAGGGCCAGGTTCCGGTTGGTTTTCTGAGGGAGAGTTTATCGTTCTAAAAACAACTACTACTGCAATAGGCCCAGGTTCCTGTTGGTTCTCTGAGGGACAGTTTATCTTTCTAAAAACAACTACAACTGCATTAGGGCCAGGTTCCTTTTTGTGCTCTGAGGGAGAGTTTATCGTTCTAAAAACAACTACTACTGCAATAGGCCCAGGTTCCGTTTGGTGCTCTGAGGGAGAGTTTATCATTCTACAAACAACTACTACTGCATTAGGGCCTTGTTCCTCTTGGTGCTTTGAGGGACAGTTTATCGTTCTAAAAACAACTACAACTGCATTAGGGCCAGGTTCCTGTTTGTGCTCTGATTGACAGTTTATCGTTCTAAAAACAACGACTACTGCAAAAGAGCCTTGTTCCTGTTGGTGCTTTGAGGGAAAGTTTATTGTTCTAAAAACAACTACTACTGCAATAGGGCCTTGTTCCTGTTGGTGCTTTGAGGGAGAGTTTATCGTTCTAAAATCATCTCATACTGCAGTAGGGACAGGTTCTTGTCGGTGCTGTGAAAGACAGATTATCGTTCTAAAATCATCTCATACTGGTGTAGGGAGAGGTTCCTGCTGCTGGTGTGAGCGGTGCATTTCTTGCACAAAAATCTTTTTTTTTGTATTAATAAATAGTGCTACATAGTACATTTGTGTCCAGAATGAGGAGAGCGTCAAATAAGGGACATGGTGGTCGTGGTGCTGCTGGTGTTGGTGGTATTGCTGAAGCTCCTGTTGCAAGGAGAGGACGTGGTCGATCTACACGCTCAAGTGAAACACCTTCCTCAGGTAGCCGACAGAACCTTCAACGTTATATGGTAGGCCCGAATGCCGCTCATCGAATGGTGAGGCCAGAACAAGTACAGGCGATAGTAGATTTGGTGGCTGACAATGCCTCCAGTTCCTTCACACTGTCTCCCACCCGGTCCCTTGATGAAAGCTCAGAGTTGGCACCTGAACCCCATGGCCATCTGTCTTTCACCTCAGCCCCTTGTAAATCAGCCAAGCAGTCTGAGCCCCAAGTCATGCAGCAGTCTCTTATGCTTTTTGATGACTCTGCTGCTGTGCCATCCACATAGCCCTGACCCAGAAGTGGAAGACATTGAGTGCACTGATGCCCAACCACTTCTGGTTCAGGATGAGGACATGGAAACACCACGGCAGCACGTCTGATTATGATGAAACACAGGTGCCAACTGCTGCGGCTTTCCTCAGTGTGCTGAGGATGGTTGGAAGATGATGTGGAGGATGATGAGGTCCTAGACCCCACATGGAATGAAGGTCATGCGAGTGACGTGTGCAGTTTGGAGTTAGAGGTGGTGGTCGCACAGAGGCACCAGCACAGCAAAAGAGGAAGTATGTTGCAAAAGCAGAGCGAGCGTCCCCTAGACAGTAGGCCTGCTACTACCCACCGCACCCAGGAACCTAGCACACCAAAGGCAGTTCAAAGGCGGTCCCCGGCGTGGCAGTTCTTCAGACAATGTGCTGACTACAAGACACAAGTGGTTTGCACACTGTGCAATGAGAGGCTGAAGCAAGGCATAAATGTTCTAAACCTGAGCACAACCTCCATGACCAGGCATCTAAATGCAAAGCACTTGCTGCAGTGGAATAAGTACCTCAAAATCCAAGAAAGGTCTCTGCCTCCTCCTGCTTCCTCATCTGTGGCAGGGTCCATATAACCACTGATACGTGGACCAGTAAGCACGGGCAGGGACGCTATATCTTGCTAACTGCACACTGGGCAAATGTAGTGTTGGGTGGGCCTGAGGCGGCTAGCCATTTGGCGCATGTCCTTCTGCCACCCAGGATTGCAGGGCATTTCTCTTTTCCTCCTGTTGCCTCCTCCTCCTATTGCGCTTCCTCCTCCTCTACCACCTCCTCATCCGCTCAGCGTAACACCTTTACCACCAACTTCAGCACATCCAGGGGTAAACGACAGCAGGCTGTTTTAAAACTGATATGTTTGTGGGATAAACCCCACACTGTGCAGGAGCTGTGGATGGGTATTGAACAACAGACTGATGAGTGGTTGTTGCCACTGAGCCTCAAGCCCGGCCTGGTGGTGTGCGATAATGGGCGAAATCTCGTAGCAGCTCTGGGCCTATCCGGTTTGACGCACATCGCTTGCCTGGCGCATGTGCTGAATTCGGTGGTGCAGAAATTCATAAGAAACTACCCGGATATGTCAGAGCTGCTGCAGAAAGTGCGGGCAGTCTGTGCGCGCTTTCGACGTTCTCACTCTGCTGCTGCTTGCCTGTCTGCGCTGCGGCAGAACTTCTGCCTTTCCGCTCACCGCCTCCTATGCGACGTGCCCACAAGGTGGAACTCCACCTTGCACATGCTGGAGAGACTGTGCGAGCAGCAGCAGGCAATAGTGGAGTTTCAGCTGCAGCACGCATGGGTCAGTCGCTCTGTGGAACAGCACCACTTCACCACCACCGAGTGGGCCTCCATGAGACCTGTGTACCATATTGCAGTGTTTCGAGTACTCCACCAACATGGCCAGTGCCGATGACGCTGTTCTCAGCATTACTATCTCACTTCTATGTCTTCTTGAAAAAACACTTTGGGCGATGATTGAAGAGGATGTGGCACAGGAGGAGGAAGAGGGGTCATTTACACGGTTAACAGGCAAGTCATTCACAAGTGGCTCGGAGGATGGGTTCCTGCACCAGCATAGGCCAGGTCAAACATTTTCAAACCAGGGGACAGTTCTGGAGGATGAGGAGGGCGAGGATGATGAGGAGGAGGAGGAGGAACCGTGTTCACAGCAGGGTGGCACCCAATGCAGCTTGTGGGCATCACTGGAACATGGCTGGGGGGATAAGGAGGGCACAGATGATTTACCTCCCACAGAGGACAGCTCGTCTTTGCCTCTGGGCAGCCTTGCACACATGAGCACCTACATGCTGCAGTGCCTGCTCATCGACAGCCGAGTTGCCCACATTTTAACTTGTGCTGATTACTGGGTGGCCACCCTGCTGGATCCCCGGTACAAGGAAAACGTAAAGTCCTTAATTCCCTCACTGGAGCGTGATCGGAAGATGTGCGGCTACAAGCGCACTCTGGTAGACGCGCTGCTGAGGGCATTCCCAAATGACACTGGGGGCTCAGTGGAAGCACAAGGCGAAGGCAGAGGAGGAGGAGGAAGAGGTCACCAATGCAGCTGTAGCACCGCCAGCACCTCAGAAGGCAGGGTTAGCATGGCTGAAATGTGGAAAAGCTTTGTCAGCAGCATGCCACCACAAACAGCACCACCAGCTGATAGGCAACGTCTTAGCAGGAGGCAGCATTTCAGCAACATGGTGGAACAGTATGTGTGCACACGCCTACACGTACTGACTGATGGGTCTGCCCCATTCAACTTCTGGGTCTCCAAATTGGCCACATGGCCTGCACTTGCCCTTTATGCTTTGGAGGTGCTGGCCTGCCCTGCGGCCAGTGTATTGTCTGAATGTGTGTTTAGTACGGCAGGGGGCGTAATCACAGACAAGCGCAGCCGCCTGTCCACAGCCAACGTGGACAAGCTAACCTTTATTAAAATGAACCAGGCATGGATCCCACAAGACTTGTCTGTACCTTGTGCACAATAGACATATAGACTGGCCTCACACAGCCATTGGTATCCTTTTTTTTTTTTTTTGAATATGTCTCAATATTTTGAGGGCTACCCCAATTCTAAAAAAAAAAACCAAACAAACAAAAAACAGTGTTGGCTACCTCCTCCTCCTCTTCCTCCTTCTCCTCCTCCACCACCGCCACTTCCGCCTACACTGCCATGGTCACGGCCTAGTCAACCTCTAGGCTCCTACTCCACATCCACCTCCTGCTTCCATTTTTATTTTTTTAGTTGATTTTAAGTTATTTCCCTATCCATATTTGTTTGCAGGGCACTTGTCCTACTCTTACCCCCATTTTGCTTCCTTTTGCAGCCCTCTAGCCCTTTCCATTACTTTTTTACAGCCATTTTTGTGCCCAAAAGTTCGGGTCACCATTGACTTCAGTGGGGTTCGGTGTCCGGGGTCAAGTTCGGATCGAGTTCGGTACCGAACCCGAACGGTTTCACGAGGTTATGCCGAACCCAATGAACTCAAACATCCAGGTGTCCGCTCAACTCTAAATTTAACCATTTCAGCCCCACCTCCGTCAATATACTGCAGCAGTGTGGCTGCTTCCCGCTAATTGGCGTAGCTGTAGGGCGACATGGGAACTCGCTTTTGTGGGCGCGCGGGGGAGCCAATCAGCAGGTGGGGTGGACTCGATGTCCCCCGGCCACCCGTGATCGTTCTCCGCAGTGACAGAATGGGGATCTGCCTGTGTATACAAGGCAGATCTCCGTTCTGCCATCGGAGATCACACAGATCCTATCTTTCTGCTAAGGCAGATCTGTGTGATTCCCCAGTCACACAGTTCCCCATACAGATAGAAACACTTCCCAGGGAACACATTTGACCCCTTAATCACCCCTGATGTTAACCCCTTCCCTGCCAGTGCCATTAATAAAATAAGAGTGCATAGTTTTAGCACTGATTACTGTGTAATGTCACTGGTTCCCAAAAAAGTGTCAAAAATGTCAGTTAGGTGTACGATCTGTCCACAATGTTGCAGTCCCGCTAAAAATCACTGATCGCCACCATTACTAGTAAAAAAAATAAATAAATAAAAATGCCATAAATTTATCCTCTATATTGTAGACACAATAACTTTGGCGCAAACCAATCAATATACGCTTATTGCATTTTTTTACCAAAAATATGTAGCAGAACATTTTTTTGGCAATGTTTTATAGCAGAAAGTAAAAAATTATTTTTTTTTTTTTCAAAATTGTCTCTCTTTTTTTGTTTATAGCGCAAAAAATAAAACCCACAGAGGTGATCAGATACCACCAAAAGAAAGCTATATTTGTGGGAAAAAGAGGACACCAATTTTGTTTGGGTACAGCATAGCATGATTGCGCAATTGTCAGTTAAAGAGACTCAGTGCCATATCGCACAAAATGGTCTGGTCATTAAGAGGGAAATCCTTCCCGTCCTTAAGTTGTTAAACTTATTTGCGGCTGTAATGTATTGCTGCCAGATAAAGATAAAAAAAAATTTAAAAACAGCATGCAGTCCCCCCCCCCCAGTCCATACCAGGCCCTTATCCGTGCATGCAGCCTGGAGATCAGGATAGGGAGAGGACGAGCGAATGCGCCCCCTGAACCATACCAGGCCACATGCCCTCAACATGGGGGTGGATGCTTTGGGGCAGGGGGGCTCTGTGCCCCCCCCTACCTCAAAGCACCTTGTCTCCATGTTGATGGGGACAAGGGTCTTTTCCTGACAACCCTGGGCTGGGGTTGTCGGGTCTGCGGGTGGAGGGCTTATTGGAATCCCGGGCCCCCCCATGCGAATGGGTGTCAGGTACATCGTACCCCTACTCATTCACTAAAAAAGTGTAAAAAAATAAAAACCACAAAAATAGGAAAAAATGAAAACACTCCATGTACATTGGAGGCTACCCACTGTATGTGCTGTCTTCGCTTTGACAGTTCTTTTATAGGCAAGAGCAGAGCCCCTCTTGTGCCATCAGAGGGGGCGGGGCCACCAAATGACGTACCCGGGTGGCCCCACCCTTGCCTATAAAAGAACTGTCAAAGCGAAGACATTGCGTACAGTGGGTAGCCTCTAATGGTGGTGGAGCGTTTTGATTTTTTTCTATTTTTCAGGGCCGTCGGGCAGCGTGATTGATGGTGGATTACTTTTTTATTTTTTAATAAAGGATTTGTCAAAAACTGTCTCTTGTGGTTTTTATTTTTTGACACTTTCTTTGGTGAATGGGTAGGGGTACGATGTACTTGATACCCATTTACATAGAGGGCAGGATCTGGGGGCCCCCTTTTTAAAGGGGGCTTCCAGGTTCTGATAAGCCCACCAACCGCAGACACCGACAACTACAGCCCAGGGTTTTCGGCAAGAGGCCCTTGTCCCCATCAACATGGGGACAAGGTGCTTTGGGGTGGGGAGCGCAGAGCTTCCCTGCCCCAAAGCACCTACCCCCCCATGTTGAGGGCATGTGGCCTGGTATGGTTCAGGAGGAGGGCGCTCACTCATCCTTCCCTTATCCTGACCTCCAGGCTGCATGCTCAGATAAGGGTTTGGTATGGATTTTGGGGGGCCCATGCCAATTTTTTTTTAATTTTGGTGTGGGGTTCCCCTTAAAACCCATACCAGACCTGAGGAGCCTGGTATGGACTGGGGGGGGACCGCACACCATTGTTCTTCATTTTTTTTATCTGTATTGCTGGGAGTCGGCTATACATTACAGTCGCAAGCAAGTTTAAATGACATTTTTTTCTTTAGAAATGTCATTATTGCTGCGGCGTGTTCTATACATTCCACAGGTGTGGCACTTTATAGGCAGACCAAGGGGACCCCCAGGCACAATGTTTAAAGGAATATTTCATTTTTATTGTTTCACTTTAAGCATCATTAAAATCACTACTCCTGAAAAAACTATTGTTTTTTATTTATTTATTTTTTTATTGATTTTTATGTCTCAGGCAGTACCCAGACCCCCATACCCCTTTTATACCAATTACTTGCATATAAGCCTTCAAAATGGTCACTTTTGATTTTGCCTGTTTGGCTCTTATAGACTTTAATGGGGTTCACTGTTTCGGGTTAGAATATTTCCCCTGTGCAGAAGTTCTGCAGAGAACCAAACGGGGGGTGTTTGATCCATCCCTAGATGGAATCTTCTCATGGCTCCTTGCTTGTTAGAATCCATCACAAAATATCTGCTGCTTCTTTTTTGTTCCCAGAACAACTCTGTCCTTTTTCTGACCACATGACCTGTTCAAAAAACTTCCTGTACATCATATCCTGTAACCTGAATTCCTCAGATGAGCTCATAAACTAGTCTGACTGGTTAATTTGAATATCAATAGGGCAAGCTTAAAAAATCTAACTATTCACATATGTCTCTGCTATAAAATCACCCAAAAATATCCAAAGCAACACAACAGAGTTTCTCATACGTAGTTGACGGACATTAATAAAGGCCAAGGGGAGGAAGAGATCCCAGAAATTACTTGATCTGCAGGGCTTTTTAAAAATCTAGGCCATAATTGCCCAGTGACAGCATCAGTGTGGGAAGGGAGGGCCAGTGGGAAGAATCAAGAAAATTAGAAGCTTGGAAACACTGAGTGAATAACGGGGAGAGGTTTGATGACAGGGTAGTGATGAAACATATGTGAGCTCACTTTCAAAGTGGAGCTTATTTTTGGGTGTGATCTGATCAATGAAAGTAAATCTGTGAAGCACCAAGGGGCCCCCCTAAGAGGTGCAATAAATTGCTTGATCACTGGACAGTTTGAGATCAGTATGCCTACAACAATCAATAAGCCTCTCTAGGTGGGCCACATGATAATATTTCTAAATGTGTCGGTTAGGGCCCAGACACCTTTCCTTTTTTGAATAGATAATAAACATCTGGATAATCTTGGCTTCTTGTTAGCCCATACAAAATTAATAAAAAGGGTATTCCTTTGTTTAAAGTGAGAGAAGGAGATATTCATCAGTAGAGCTTGGAATAGATATAAGCATTTGAATAGTATGGCCATCTTAATGATGTTACAACGCCCAAACCAGGATAAAAGGTAAGATTGCCATTTTTAGGCAGAACTCATATTTTAGTAAGGAGGGGCGGGACATCCTGCAAGCAGAAGACCTGACTCAGCTGGGGAAGGAAGGGGGAGGGGTAGTTGCCAGCTTGGACCTTCAAGACCTTCAAGGCCTTTGAGGTCCATTTGAACTTACATTTGCATTGTAGATTATTTTATTTGGGATGGAGACATGGTTACCTCTGGTGTTTCTGATTTGGAAAGATACATTTTCAGAATAAAAAGGAGCTCTGTGTCCATCTTTGTAACTGATTCATGCATGCACCGGTGTGGTCGTCTACCTTACAGTTGTGTTAATAAGTTTACATACCCTGGCAGAATTTATGATTTCTTGGCCATTTTTCAGAGAATATGAATGAGAACACAAAAACTTTTCTTTTACTCATGGTTAGTGTTTGGCTGAAGCTATTTATTATCAATCAACTGTGTTTACTCTTTTTAAATCATAATGACAACAGAAACTACCCAAATGACGCTGATCAACAGTTTACATACCCCAGTCTTTAATACCGTGTATTGCCCCCTTTAACATCAATGACAGCTTGAAGTCTTTTGTGGTATTTGTGGATGAGGCTCTTTATCTTCTCATATGGTAAAGCTGCCCATTCCTCTTGGCAGAAAGCCTCAAGCTCCTGGAAATTCTTGGGCTGTCTTGCAGCAACTGCACGTTTGAGATCTCCCCAGAGTGGCTCAATAATAATGAGGTCAGGAGTAGAGTTGAGCGAACTTCTAGAAGTCCGGGTTCTGCTGGTTCGGCCAAACTTCGGGACAAAGTTCGGGTTCGGGTCCGGACAGAACCCGAACTTTGTCCCGGACCCCGAACCCCATTGAAATCAATGGGGACCCGAACTTGTAGGCACAAAAATGGCTGTAAAAAAGTCCTGGAAAGTCCTAGAGGTCTGCAAAAGGAAGGAAATGGGGGTAAGGGTGGGACAAGTGCCCTACAAAGAAATGGGGACAGGGAAATAACTAAAAGCATTTTTAAAAAAATAAAAACATAAAAAAATCAAAAATGGAGATGGATGTGGACCCTCTTCAAACTGTGTCTGAAAAGTATTAATTAACGGTAGAAGCCATGTAACTGTTCTAAAATCATCTTCAAACTGTGTCCAAAAAGTATAAATAAGCCTGGAGAACCCATATCACTGTTCTGCAAACATCTGGAAACTGCGTGTAACACTTTAACTAAAATCGGGAGAAACCATACTACTGTTCTGCAAACATCTGGAAACTGTGTGTAACACTTTAACTAAACCTGGGACAAACTGAACAACTGTTCTGCAAACATCTGGAAACTGTGTGTGTCACTTTAACTAAAACCGGGACAAACTGTTCTGCAAACATCTGGAAACTGTGTGTAACACTTTAACTAAAACCGTGACAAACTGAACTACTGTTCTGCAAACATCTGGAAACTGTGTGTGTCACTTTAACTAAAACTGGAACTACTGTTCAGCAAACATTTGGAAACTGTGTGTGTCACTTTAACTAAAACCGGGACAAACTGATCTAATGTTCTGCAAACATCTGGAAACTGTGTGTGTCACTTTAACTAAAACCGGGACAAACTGAACTACTGTTCTACAAAAATCTGGAAACTGTGTGTGTCACTTTAACTAAAACCGGAACTACTGTTCTGCAAACATCTGGAAACTGTGTGTGTCACTTTAACTAAAACCGGGACAAACTGAACTACTGTTCTGCAAACATCTGGAAACTGTGTGTGTCACTTTAACTAAAACCGGGACAAACTGTTCTGCAAACATCTGGAAACTGTGTGTAACACTTTAAGAAAAACGGGCGAACCCATATCACTGTTCTGCAAACATCTGGAAACTGTGTGTGACACTTTAACTAAAACCAGGACAAACTGTTCTGCAAACATCTGGAAACTGTGTGTGAAACTACAGCATAGAGAAGAACAGGGATATGGTTTCGCTCTGCTATAGTTTCACATACAGTTTTTAGATGATTTTAGAACAGTGATATCATATCATATAAGTGATATATAATCATAATACGCAGCAGTCTTCAAGGGATCATGGTTTTCAGGCCCCAGCAACCCAAGTAGTTGTACGTGGCTGGGAGGAGGTAGTTCCTGATAATGCCATCCTCAATGACCCAGAGGACACTCATGCCTCCTCAAACTTACACTGCATGGGCTCTCTGATCCTGAAAAGCCTGTGAAAAGACCCTAGGATTCGTGGTATCAAGGAGAGGGATCATTACTGGCTGGCAACCCTTCTTGATCCATGTTACAAGGGTAAAGTTGCAGAACTCATCCTGCCTGCACAGAGGGTGCAGAGGATGAAACATCTTCAGGATACCTTGAAGAAAAGTTTGTGCAACGCTTTTCCAGACCCTGGGAGTTAACTATGTCCTGGTGCTGGTCCTAGACAACGTGTTTCTGAAGCTTTGATCGTTCAGAGGCAGAGTGGTGGAGAAAGTGGCTGGCTAAGTGATGCCTTTAAAAAAAATTTCAGTCCTCAGCACCCAGGCCTGATAGGTTCAAGCAACCATCATAAGCTTCTGCATTATATGGTGCAGGAATATATTGGGGAAAGAGCAGACTTGGAGACCTTTCCATCTGAGCATCCACTTAGTTACTGGGTCTTGAGGATGGACCACTGGCCGGAACTTGCTCAATATGCAATTGAACTACTGGCCTGTCCTGCATCAAGCATGCTTTCTGAACGGACATTCAGTGCTGCTGGAGGGTTCGTAACTGATCAAAGAGTGTGCCTGTCCACAGACTCGGTTGATAGGCTCACATTTATAGAAATGAATCTGTCCTGGATCAGCAGCTATCAAGCCCCTGATGCTGATGCAACTGATTAAATTTGCTAGGGATCCCTTGAAGACTGCCACTGCTCCTATTCCTCCTGTCCATAATCTAGAACACCCAAGGCCCAATTTTTCTGCACCTGGTTTACAGGGGCATGCCATAACAATTTTTAAACTAATTTAAAACAGCAGGGCCCGTTCCTGCATCCAACAAGAGTAACTGCAAGTGTTTACAGTGTTCTGGCACCACCAGCACCCAAGGCCCAAGTTTTTGCCACCTGTTTGACAGGGAGCTTTCATCACAATTTTTAAACTAATTTACAACACCAGGCTCTGTTCCTCCGTCCAAGAAGAGTAACTGCAAGGGGTTACAGTGTTCTGGCACTGCTAGCACCCAAGGCCCATGTTTTCGCCACCTGTTTGACTGGGAGCTTTCATCACAATTTTTAAACAAATTTACAACATCAGGCCCTGTTCCTCCATCCAAAAAGAGTAACTGCAAGGGTTTATAGTGTTGTGGCACTGCCAGCACCCAAGGCCCAATTTTTCACCACCTGTTGACTGGGGATTTCGTCACAATGTTTAAACTAATTTACAACATCAGGCCCTGTTCCTCTGTCCAACAAGAGTAACTGCAAGGGGTTACAGTGTTCTGACACCGCCCGCACCCAAGGCCCAAGTTTTCACCACCAGTTTCACTGGGGGCTTTTGTCACAATTTTTAACCTAATTTACAAAATCAGGCCCTGTTCCTCCACCCAACAAGAGTATTATGAGACAGATATCTATGAGACAGATAATGAGACTATGGGCTCAGGACCGGGAGACTGGCCAAATAGGTCAGGAAGATCTATGAGGCCATTTAGAGGACTGGGTACAGAACACATAAAATGTTATCGCTGTCATGCATTTGGTCATATTGCTGCTTACTATTCCCTAAATGATGAATCAATGCAATGTGATAATGTTTATATGAAAAAAACGCATGTCTCTTTTTGCACAGGTGGCATGTACTGCAACATGTCAGGAACGCATGGAAAAACAAATGTGTGTAATTTCAGTTGATGGAAAGCTCACAGCTCTGCTAGATTCTGGTAGTGTGGTGACATTAGTCAAAGGTGATTGTGTAAATCCTGCAAAGATACACCCTAGCACTATTGGGGTTATTTGCATACATGGTGCTATACATGACTACCAGACTGCTGTGGTTGAGATTGATACCCCTTGGGGTATGGTGACACATTCAGTGGGAATGATACCCTCACTGCTTCGTGAATCCCTAGTGGGGAGAGATTTTCCGCACTTTTGGAGTTTATGGGAAAACAGAAGGAGTCGGGGGGACAGATCCGCCCTGCTTAGGAAACACCAGAACTCACTCCGAACCCTTTTGATTGCAAAATTGAAAGGGGAACTGTTGGCGTGTCCGAGGAAGGAGAAGATCCTTTTCCTTGTTTTGTAATGACTGGGGAGCAGGAGGAGCTAGAATCCAGCCCCCAGCTTGAGGTTAATAAAAAAGAAATTATCTCTGACTCTAATGGTGAGAGTGGACAGAATGTGGTGCCTGACTTAAAGGTCAGGAAAGATGATCTTCGTACGGAACAACTAAAAGATGCCACACTCAATAGAGCCAGAGAAAACATTAAGATGATGGGGAACCTGTTGAACCTAATATAGGGGTTTATACTGCAAGGGGTTACAGTGTTCTGGCACCGCCAGCACCCAAGGCCCAAGTTTTTGCCACTTGCATGACTGGGGGCTTACGTCACAATTTTTTAACTAATTTACAACATCAGGCCCTGTTCTCCGTCCAACAAGAGTAACTGCAAGGGGTTACTGTGTTCTCGCCTGCCCCCCCCCCATCCTAACTGGCCAGGGCTGCATGCTCGGATAAGGGTCTGGTTTGGATTTTATGGGGGCCCCACGTAATTTTTTTTTAAATTTGGCATGGGGTTCCCCTTAATATCCAAACCAGACCTGAAGAGCCTTGTTTGGACTTGGGGGGAGACCCCACGCACTTTTTTTCAGCGATTTTTTTGTATATTGCCGGGAGCCAGCAATACATTACAGCCGCAATTTTAAATGATAATTTTTCCTATTGATATGTCATTTTGCTCTGGCTATGTTCTACACCTCACAGAGATGCACCCTTTTACATAAAGATTAAGGATGCCCCCTAGGCACAATATTTAAAGGGAATTTTCTTTTTTTATCACTTAAAGCATTATTAAAATCACTGCTCCTGAAAAAACGATTGATTTTAAAACTTTTTTTTTTTCATTGATACATGTCCCCTAGGGCAGGACCCGGGTCCCCATACACTTTTTAGGGCAATAACATTGCATACATTGCATATAAGCCTTTAAAATGAGCTCTTGGTCTGTTATATACTGCTAGCCTCTTCAATGTGCTTGAAATCTGATTTCATTTTTATCTCCTTGTTTTTTATTTATACATATATGTTAGATGCTTCGACCTACAGTCTACCTTACTAAGATAATGCTAAGATTATTTATGAAACATATTTGTTCCCCTGCCTCCCTCTGACCCCACCCACATGGTTTCCACTATATTTTAGTTTGTAATTTTTTGTCATTTGGTCTGCTGCCTGTTTTAGTTCCACGGCAACAATCTCATGCTCCTCAGTGTATATAAAGCTGCCCCCTCTAAAGGGCAGCAAGCCAATAGAAGGAGCAGTGAGCTCCGGGTGCTTAGCCTTCCCACATGCAGCAAACCATGTAAACAACTAGTGTTGAGCTACATAAATAAAGTGTGAATCAATGTGCAAACAATATTGTAATACATTAACCACTTTAACCACTTGCTTACTGGGCACGCAAACCCCCCTCCTGCCTGGACCGATTTTCAGTTTTCAGCACTGTCACTCTTTGAATGACAATTGCGTGGTCATACGCATCTGTACTCAAACAAAATTGGTGTCCTTATTTTCCCACAAATAGAGCTTTCTTTTGGTGGTATTTGATCACCTCTGCGGTTTTCATTTTTTGCTCTATAAACAAAAAAAGAGCAACAATTTTGAAAAAAGAACGTTTTTTACTTTTTGCTATAATACATACACACCAAAAATAAAGAATAAAAAAACAAATGTATTCATCAGTTTAGGCCGATATGTATACTTCTACATATTTTTGGTAAAAAAATAAATCACAGTTGGTGTATATTGATTGGATTGCGCAAAAGTTATAGCGCCTACAAACTATGGAAATTGGTTTATGGCGCTTTTATTATTATTATTTTTTTCTTACTGGTAATGGCAGTGATCTGCTATTTTTATCAGGACTGCAATATTGCTGCGGACATGTCAGACATTTTTGACACTTTTTTGGGACCAATGACATTTATACAGCGATCAGAACTTAAAATAGACACTGATTACTTGGTAAATGTCATTGGCAGTGAAGGGGTTAACACTGAGGGGGCAGTGAAGGGGTTAACTGTGTTCTCTGTATGTGTTCTAACTGTATGGGGGCGGAGCTGACAGGGACATAACAGATCTAACTGATCCCAATCACAGGGATCAGTAGATCTGTCATGCCCCCCTCACAGAGCCGTGTTTACATCAGCGGTTCCTCGTTCTGGCTCTCTGTGAACACTCATGCAGCATGCGGCAAATCAAGAAGACTATCACTAATGAGACAGTTTAGATCAAAGTTGATGTTTAAACCCTTGGGGGAAGGACCTTGGTTTCAAAAATCCAGGAGGATTCACGTCAACTGAGCTGTCTCACAAAGTTACCCTCCCCTCCAATGTTTAGTGACTAATTCAATCCCCCAGTATCTAAAAGAATTTAAGGGACCTATTATGTACAATTTTAAAATGTATTGACATGTTATGTGTCTCGACACCATTGCGAATATTTCTGACATGTTCTTCTATTCTAATATGAAGGGCTCTGGCTGTGCAACCTACATATTGAAGTCCACATCCACACTGTAACATGTATACAACACCTGTAGTGTCACAGGTAATTAAATCTGAAATGGTATATTTTTTTCCCCGTGCTGGTGGCTACAAAATCAGTATTCTTTTTATTATTATTTCTCACTCGTCAGCAGGCAAGACATCTCCTGCATGCACAAAAACCTGCCAGAAAGTCAAAAAGTGCATTCCTAGTGCGTTTAGGCCGATCTATAACCCCTGGTGCTAATTGATCTTTCAATGTGGGTGCTTCTTTTTATATAAAACTTGGTTGTGCTGGTAAGACTGGACCTAAAGTTTTATCATTTTTGAGGACATGCCAGTGCTTTTTAATTATTTTTTTTCTGTTTGTTTATATTGCACACTATAATCCAACACCATTTTATACTCAGTCCCAGGATTTCCACGTTGTGGATTATGTTGTAATAAAACATCCCTGTCCATTTTTGCTGCTTTCATTTTTACCTCCTTTATAGCTGCAGGGTTATATCCCTTCTCCATAAACCTCTTAGCCACAATCTCTGATTGTACCAAATACTCTACCCTTGTGGAGCAGTTTTTGTGAATATAAAAGAATTGATCCTTTTGGAACGTTATTGAGCAATAATAAATGGTGGCAGCTGTCCAATGGTAAATAAGAGTTTCTATCAGTGGTTTTGAAATGATTAATAAATAGTACACATTGTTCCTTCATCCTTATATACTTCCAGATCGAGGAACACTTCCTGCTCAATGCTAACCGGTCAGGTGAGTTGAATATCCCTAGAGTTGGAATTAATTTTAGTCATGAAATTCTCAAAGGACAATCAATCTCCCTTCCATACAGTTACTAAATCGTCTATGAATCGTTTATAACACAATAGTTCCTTTGGTTGCTCAAACAGAACCTCTTCCGCTTCCCAACAGGCCATGAACAGGTTTGCCACACTAGGTGCGAACCTAGCCCCCATGGCTACACTGCGGGTTTGTAAGTAGAAGTTATAGTCATACCAGAAACAAAAGAAATATATCCGAGATACTGAGGATTTAAAAAATAATGACGTTTACAAATGGCAACGCACACTGATTGGTGAGAATTCAAGGTCCAGTCAGGATGAGACCCCTGTTGAAGTTAATCCCCCTAATCCTCACCCTAGCAATTATGTGGCATCCTCGGGTGGTAAAAGTTTATCGAGACAGGATAGGAATTATATGCCTGCCCCACATCCTTCTGGTCCCACAGCTAGAGGTAATTATAGAGGGAGGAGACCCCAAAGAGGGGGCTATCATAGGGGGAGAGGGAGAGGTTCATGGGGAGAACCCTGGCAGCAGAATAATAATTTTTATAAGCCTGGCCATGAGTATCATAACAGTGGAAGACCCTATACCTCCCATGACAGATCCCATTACCCAGCCCCTCCCCACTATTATAATGTTCCTGTGGACAATAGATATGCCACTCTGTATGGTCACACAGATGAATCTTCCTGTAATGTTTTTTTAGGGAACCATATGCACTCACAGTCACCCCAGGGACTGGTTGAAAGTCCATTTGGGGGGCAAAAGAAGAGAAAGAGAGGGTGGGGAGCAGGAAAAAGAGAACAAAAAAGAGAGCATCAATAGAATTGGGCATTTTAATATTAGTGGTCAGGAATTATCCAGAGATGAAATTAAGGTTTTGGACAGTGGCTTGAAGTATGTCCCTGTAAAAAACCTAAATAAATTCAACACTTATGTCCAGATCCAAAAATATATGCGAACATTAAACCAAAAGAAGTATTTCTTATCAAAATCTGACACAAGACCATCCTTGAGAGAAAACAGATGTACAGTATCTCTACCCTAAGAAATAAAGCGTTTTTTAATCCCCGTTAGTGACACCAAATTCCTACAAGTTTTTAAAAATCTAGTAGTAGATGACTTAGTATAAAGACATTGTACAGAAAAAAGAGGTGGTTATCCACCTGGCCGATAAAGGGGGAGGAGTGGTAATTATGAGTAAATCTTACTATCATGAAGAAATGAAGAAGCAGCTAGCAGATTCTAACACATATTTCCTATTAAACACAAATCCCATCTGTAAATATAAAGAAAAATTGGATAAATTAATTCGGAAAGGGGAAAGGAATAATATTTTGAGCAAAAAAGAATCTTAATCCTCTAGCCTGTAGGACCCCCTTCATTTTTATCCAACATTCATAAAAATACTGCTAGACCACCAGGGAGGCCCATTAATAATGGGATTGATTCTGTTTGTGCCTGGTTAGAGCAATATATCGATCATTTCCTCCAACCATTGGTAGGTCAAGTGGAAGTGTATTTGAAAGATACAAAGCATATCATCCAGTTTGTAGGATTGTTAGAGGAAACTCAATCATGCATCTTGGCGACAGCAGATGTTGGATCTCTTTATAAGATTATAGGGCATGATGAAGCCCTGAGATCGGTAAAGTGGACATTAGCTTCCTCCAGTTTAACTGTTAGTCATCAGAAGTATCTTTTGAAATGTCTGAGATTTTGTCTCAAACATAACTATTTCTGATATGACCATAACATCTACTTACAAACCCGCAGTGTAGCCATGGGGGCTAGGTTCGCACCTAGTGTGGCAAACCTGTTCATGGCCTGTTGGGAAGCGGAGGAGGTTTGGTTTGAGCGACCGAAGGAACTATTGTGTTATAAATCATTCATAGACGATTTAGTAATCGTATGGAAGGGAGATTGATTGTCCTTTAAGAATTTCATGACTAAAATGAATTCCAACTCTAGGTATATTCAATTCACCAGGTCGGTTAGCACTGAGCGGGTAGTGTTCCTCGATCTGGAAATATATAAGGAAGAAGGAACATTGTGTACTATTAATCATTTCAAAACCACTGATAGAAACTCTTATTTACCATTGGATAGCTGCCACCATTCATCATGGCTCAATAACGTTTCAAAGGGACAATTAATTCATATTCGCAGAAACTGCTCCACGAGGGCAGATTATTTGGTACAATCATAGACTGTGGCTAAGAGGTTTATGGAGAATGGATATAACCCTGCATCTATAAAGGAAGTAAAATAGAAAGTAGTAGAAGTGGATAGCGATGTTTTATTACAAAATAATCCACAACGTGGAAATCCTGGGATTGAATATAAAATGGTGTTGGATTATAGTGTGCAATATAAACAAATTGAAAAAATAATTAAAAAGCACTGGCATGTCCTCAAAAATGATAAAACTTTAGGTCCAGTCTTACCAGCACAACCAGGTTTTATATAAAAAGAAGCACCCACATTGAAAGATCAATTAGCACCAGGGGTTATAGATCGGCCTAAACACTTTAGGAATGTACTATTTGACTTTCTGGCAGGTTTTTGTGCATGCAGGAGATGTCTTGCCTGCAGATGAGTGAGAAATAAAAATAATAAGAAAAATTATTTTGCAGCCACCAGCACAGGGAAAAAATATACCATTTCAGATTTAATTACCTGTGACACTACAGGTGTTGTATACATGTTACAGTGCGGATGCGGACTTCAATATGTAGGTCGCACAACCAGAGCCCTTCATATTAGAATAGAAGAACATGTCAGAAATATATCCCTTGATTCTGGGGGATTGAATTAGTTGCTAAACATTGGAGGGGGGGTACATTTGTGAGACAGCTCAGTGGATGTGAATCCTCCTGGATTTTTGAAACCAAGTTCCTTGCACCTAGGGGAATAAACGTCAACTTTGATCTAAACTATTTCATTAGTGATAGATAGTGTTCTTGATTTGTATTATGATTAATCATTATAATATTTGTTTTATGTATTTTATTCTTTTAAACTATTACTGTTAGTGAGGTATTATTTGTAGTGTCCAAGTGGATAACTGCTATTTCACTTAAATTAGTTGCAGGCTGCCGATGTTATGAGCATATACATTCATACCAAATAGCATTTTATTTGGTTGTTTTGTGTCCCCGGAGATTTTCAGTATTGTTTTTCTGGCCGATATGTCACTTCCATTACCTGTGTGGGCGGAAGTTCGCCGGCTGTCATATTAGAAATTGGCCTGGAGATTTTCAGTGTTGTTTTTCCGGCCGATATGTCACTTCCGGTTCCTTTGTGGGCGGACATTCATCTGCCTCCATATTGGAAACTGATCATTCCGGTGTTTTGAGATGCTAGAGAGGAACTGATTGCTCTGTGGAGCAGCCTTTTAGGCAGTATATAAGCTTACTAGGTGATGTCTTAGCTCCACCCCTACTGATGAAGTCACTTTAATGAAGAACATGCATCTATGGGGAGGAGCCTGCGGCCAGACATCACATCGTGGTTATCCCAGCTTTGTATGCAGTGTCTGTTACAGCCAGCACAGCTGATGTGCCTCGTATGTAAGTGCAATTAGTTTTATTTACAATAAACCAGATTTTACAAGAGAGCCCCAGATATTGCCTTTTTTGTCATTTGCATATATGGGCTGAGAGGATTGATAGCCTTACCAGTGGAGAATTGGACACCAGAGGGTAGAGTTGAGCAGACACCTGGATTTTCAGGTTCCGCGGGTTCGGCCGAATTTCGTGAAAAAGTTTGAGTTTGGCCCCGAACTTGACCCCGAACCCCATTGAAGTCAATGGTGACCCGAACTTTTGGGCACTAAAACGGCTCTAAAAAAGTCCTGGAAAGGGCTAGAGGGCTGCAAAAGGAAGCAAAATGGGGGTGAGAGTAGGACAAGTGCAATGCAAACAAATGTGGATAAGGAAATAACTTAAAGTCACATAAAAAAAAAAAATGGAGGAGGTGGATGTGGAGTAGGAGGTTGAGGAGGCAGTGACTGTGGCAGTGGAGGAGGAGGAGGTAGCCAACACTGTTTTTTGTTTGTTTGTTTTTTTTTTCTAATTGGGGTAGCCCCCAAAATATTGAGACATATTAAAAAAAAAAGGGGGGGCGTGGCTTGGCGCCGATCGGGAATGGCAGCGTGAGAAGGCAGCTCCGGACACAGAGGTGAGCTTTGCCCTTCATAGGAGCGCATAACACGGCCAAAACATGGGGAAAACGAATGGTACACCACCCCAATCCCGCTCGAGGTCTCCCAGGGACAGCGACTCACAAGGGGGCTTTAGTATCCCGGAAATGTTCCGGACACAGCCACGCGAGGCCCCGGCTTCAGTGCGGGCCTCCACAACTTCCGCACCAGCAACACGCGCTCCCAGCCCCAGCCCTTCAGGCAATCAACAGTCGCCCCAGCTGCACACAAATCCCACTCACTCCCAGCCACTCAATCTACATGATCTACGCACAGTGGCTGAAGACATTAAAGCTACACTGGCAGCTGCAATCACAGACCTTAGACAGGATCTACAGTCAGTGGCTGCACGCATGGAGGACATTGAGGCTACCACCACCCGCCATGACACTGAGCTGCAGAGCCTACATGCTGCCTCAAGCCTACACAACACCCAACTCAGAGAACTGCACCGCCAAATCGAGGATTTGGATAACCGCGGGCGCAGACACAATATTAGGGTGAGAGGCATCCCTGAGTCGGTAGAACAGTCGCGAATTACCCAGGCCACAGTCGCCATTTTCAACGACCTTCTAGGCCGCCCGCCAGAGACACCAATTGAATTTGAGCGCCTGCACAGGGCCCTACGACCGAGAGGGAGAGATAATGACCCGCCTAGGGATGTCATTTGCTGTATAGTAAACTATAAACTAAAAGAAGACATTTTGAGACAAGCGAGATTACGTCGCACCCTTTTATTCCAAGGGGTAGACATTAAGCTTTACCAAGATCTCTCCCCTATAACCCTAAAACATAGGAGGGATCTCCGCCCTCTCCTAGAGACATTACGCAACAGGGGAATACAGTACAAATGGAAATTTCCGTTCTGTCTGTCGGTACCACACCAAGGTCGCATAGCTAATCTCAGAGTGCCTGAGGAACTCCCATCCTTCTGCGATGCCCTGGACATTCCCCGAATGGACATACCGGAATGGTACAGCGACCTCCGAACCACGCGTCTACCACGTGCCACATCCATGGAAGCCATCCCGGTCAGAGATGACTACCACATCAGGAGAAGGAGATCAACCTCACCGCGCCCATAGAGAGCCCCCAGGCCAAGAGGCGAGATTCACACAAGTCCTACTGCATCCCCGGTGCACAGACGTCCACGTCAAGAACACCTGGATTAAACTCACAACCTGCCGCAAAGCACAACAGCCCACTAGGATAGCTTAGTAACGAATAGGCTATCCAATAACACAGAAAACTCCCACCACAACAACCAACGTTCACCTCCATAGACGTAATCTGCACAAACTTGTACTAATCGCTAAGGACTCACAGAGAGTAAACCTACATCACGCATCAATAGGTATGGTTTATACTTCCCCAAGGTAACGATATTCTGACATCCCATAGAATGCCCTAAGAGAAAACCTCCCTAGCCACACAGTAGTTCCGTCAAAAAGGACAATGGCCTGCTTACAGAGACACCCCACAGGCGACAAAGGAAGACTAAGCCACCTAAGGTAGCCACTATGAACCCACCGTCCTCCTGAAGAGAGACAGAGAAAGGGACATAAGGCCATACCCATCGTTTTTGGTCTACTACGCTCATACAGGCCTAAGTGGCCGATCAAAACTGATACCCCCCCTCCCCCGAGGCATTATTGCAGTATGCATAGATATGTAATCTGTTATATGTCTGTTCTTTTCCTTTACTAAGGTTTAGTGTTCCAGGTTGATTGCATATTCACAAGGGGGGGGGGGCACTTTCCTCCCCGGAGTCCGCGTGGCCAGAGCGACCGCTTTGCAAATTCCAAGAATGAAAAAACCTTCGGAAACCCTCCGAACTCGCAGGGAGAAAACAAATCTACCCTGACAAAATCTGATGCAAATCACTAGACAGCCGACCAGCTTAACTCTCAATATGCCGCGAGGCCGCGCGGACTCACCTCCAGGGGGGGGGGGAAGGTCTCGTCCCATCCAGCCTAGGAAAAGACCCTGTGAAGTAAAGGCAAACTGTTAAGGTTTTTGTTTATTTACACCTTTATTCTATGTGGCTTCACTGGCCCCCGGGGTTTTCGGACCCCGGGGGTCAGTGGCAGGTTAACGATTTTTGAACATCCCTGGATGTGTTTTGAACTATCCCATGCAAATCTCTAAAGACTTACAGGGGGTAAACTAACATCGCGCCTCACTAGGTATGGTTCATACTTCCCCAAGGTAATGATACACTGACAAGCCATAAAATGCCCTAAGGGAAAATCCCACTAGCCACACAGTACTTTTGCCAAAACGGACAATGACATGTCCACAGAGACACCCCTAAAATGATAAAGAAGAACTAGGCCACCTAAGGCACCCGCTATGAACACACTGCCCTCCGTAAAATACCGAACAGTCACATAGTAATGGAACCCCTTCATACTTGGTATGGATCACTCCGCGCTACAATCAAATGGGGGACATTCAGAAATCTCTAAACGTACCCTATCAAGTTTTGTGTAGGTCCCTACAAGTTTTTAGCAATTGGACGGTGACTGGGGGCCCCAGGCTTTTGGGGCCCCCGGTCACTTCGGTGTATCTTATTTCCACATTTATTTG
>BLSH010209080.1:540187-561615 GCA_018402905.1 Glandirana rugosa | reverse complement strand
ATAGCACAGAGGAATATTCTCCCAACACCAGCATTAGGCATTTTGTCCCTAAACATAGAAGACCTTCCACCCACTCTCCGACACACCATCATCAACATTTTACTGGCTGCCAGACTAAGTATAACGAGAAAGTGGAAATGCACATTCCCTCCTACAATACAGGAAGTCATTGAAACGACTGACTCACACTGCGCTTATGAACATATTATGGCCAACTCTCTGGGAAACACGGACCCCACAGTCCTGAAATGGACTGCTTGGTCTCGATGGAAATCCCTATATCTATGATTGATCTTTGTTCTTTGGGTCTGCTCATTAAAGATGGAAAGGTCATCTCACTCCTAGGAGTAGCGCAGCCCTCTTCACACTAGCGACAACTATGCCCCTCCCTGGTCACAGCAAGCACCCAGTGGGTGAACAAGGGGCAAAGGAGTATGGGTTACTCCCTCAACTTGACATCCGGCTAGAATCACGTTCAGCTTTATGAACTAGCTCTCTGCAATAGACAGCAAGCTGCGCTGCTCCCGGGACTTCTTCCTTTTTCCTTCTTCTTCTTCTCTTTCTTCTTCTTCTTACCTCTGATCCTTTCCCTCTTCTCTTCCTTATCACACCCCTACTTACCTTGATGTTTTCTAATTAACTACGTTTGCAATAGTCTTAGTTGTATTTGCTACCCTGGTTATCCTCATGGCATGTAACATATTTTATCTGTATCATGCAGACACTGGTCTGCTACACATGTCCATTTCCCTGTATTCCCTTCCCTTTCATTGTTGTATAAAATCTTTTCAATAAAAATCTATTGAATGAAAAAAGATGGAGACTCCTTTGGATTTAGTCATGGTGTTAAGTGAAAGATAGGAGAATAGATAGAATTAGTTTCTGAGTAGAAAGACTTTCCCCTCTTTAAAGTGGGTCTTTTACATCAAGTCTAGTGTAGTGTAGGAATTTCAGATAATGAAGGATCCTTCTCTCTTCTGATTTGTTGAGCCCCTTGGCGTTCAAGAAAGTAATACAAAGAGCATCCATCCCATGGTTCAGCGATTAATAAAAGAGAAAAAGAAAAGGGGGGTGGAAAGGGGGAAGATGGGAATGGAAGGAGGCCAGAGAAGAAGCAAGATGAGAAAGGGGAGTTAGAGTGTCCGATGAACACTAGATATATAGAACATTATAGAAGGACTAAGGAACCCTCTAGAGAGAGGTGGAGCCCTTCCTCCAGGAGGTAGGAAAGGCCTATGCAATGAAAGTGGACTGCTATAGAGCCATGTTGAAGGTGCGCTGTTGACTTCTTAGAAAACATGGTACAGTAGCCTACCCTGGATCATAGATGTGATAGGTAATGATAGGCTCAGAGATCCAAAGCCCAGCTCTACCTGAGAGGAAGAAATAACAGATGGGTGAGGTGGAGTTAGGACTTCCGTCTTCATGGGAATGGAGGAAGAAAATAACAGAGGGCTATAAAATAAAGCCAGGCCTTTCAGAAAGTGTTATATTGTTGCAATAACATGGCTGCAGGCAGCCTAAAGGAGATTATAAACAGCAGGTTGGTATATAACAGACTTTAGCTGCTCTGGAGAAAAGTGGGAAACAATGTACCACAGTGCTCCGCAGGACCTGATCTTGTCTGTCTGATGTGGGGGTGCAATAACATATGTCAGAGGGGCAGAGGATGCAAGGTGAGCAGGGCAGTGTACAAGAGTCAGTAGGGCAGTGTACAGGGGATGAGCCAGGAAGAGGATAGGGTCATTAGTTTGTAGGGCAATGTACAGTGGGTTATCAGGGTGGTGTACAGGGGATTGTAGGGCAGTATACAGGGGACAGCAGGGCAGAGGATAGGCAGTCAGCAGGGCAGTGTGCAGGGGATCAGCAGGGCCAAGGATGAAAGGTTAGCAGGGCAGAGGACACAAAGTCAGCATGGCAGTGTACAAGTTATCATCAGGGCAGAGGCCAGGGTCAGCTTGGTGGAGGATAGGGCAGTGTACAGTGGTCAGAAGGACAGCGTACAGGTATCAGAAGGAAGGAGAACAGAAGTCAGCAGGACAGAGAACAGGGGTAAGAAGGACAGAGGACAGGGGTAAGGAGGACAATGTACAGGTATCAGCAGGACGGAGGACAGTAGTCAGTAGGACAGAGAACAGGGGTCAGGAGGATAGAGGACAGGGGTCAGAAGGATGATGGACAGGGGTCAGCCAGATGGAGAATAGGGGTGGAGAAAATGGGTCAGCAAGCAGAAGACAAGAGTCAGAGGAACAGAGGACATGGGGTCAGCAGGGCAGTGTACAGGGGTCAGCAGGGCAGGGTCTCCCTCCTACCACAAATCCCCCCCTTAGCACATATCCCACCATTCCTCTTCCCAGCATAAATAGCCCCCGCTCTCTACAAACCTCTCATCGGAAACACAGATTATTTTTACCTCCTCCCCCCATTGTGTTCCCAGTACAATATCCCCACCTGTAAGTTCCCTCCCGCTAAAAAAATTACAGGCAGGAAATCCTACAATGGAGGTGTGGGCTGTGCTGTGCTCCTGTCATAACAGTGCTCTTCCATGCAAAAGATCACACAGGTTTGCTCTTACATTGGGCTGTTCACACATGGTTTGATTACCCACCCCCTATCTCCTCCAAGGACTGCTTATCTCCCAGCAGCAGGAAATGTAGTTAGGGAGCAAGTGATCAAACTGTGTACGGTCAGATCTAGCAATTTTGTATCACCTGCTGCATGGAGGAAGGGGAGAGCACAGCACAACCGGCATTTCCTCACGGCTTTCTCCTGTCTGCCACTGTCACTTCTCAGCAGACTTTTTGACTTTAGTTCCCAGCAGCAGGCTTCCCTTCCCAGAATGTCCATGGGAGGACTGGCCTGGGGGGGCACAACTGAAATCTGTGGGGCACAACCCACCCCAGCACCCCTCTAGATCCGGTCATGGTGCTCCGTAACAATCATGGGGAGTATGAGAGTAAAGGTATGAAAATAGATTAGACATAGCATTCTAAGATCTCAGAGATTGCAGCTGGGAACACGGGCGGCTCAAACTATTTTCATTCAATAATGCAACATCTTTACAGATATAGCTATGAATCTGGTTGAAGAAGTATGTGGAAGTGCCTTCTTCTGAGAGTAAAAGGGTGCTAGTCAGTGAGTGACCTGGAAGAGCTATAGGGGAGCAAAGAGTGAAGAGGTTTTACTCTGAGGAGAGTAGGTCCAGCAAATACACCATCAAGATTCCTCCCAGTGAGCTAATATAGTAATGAAAACAATAAATATAGAGAGGGTGTGTCCTAGCTGGGGAGCATGATGGTTGATTCATCTGGCTGCTCTGCACTACTGAGGATGATAGAAGTGGCTAGCAGTGACCAAACCTGTCAAAAAACTGGGCACCGGCACAGCTTCACACACTATTTCATGCTGCAAGCAGGGGAAGGAAGCAAAGATGGCGCTGAGGAGAACGACCATTTTTCATCTCTAACACACTTGCCAGCAGAACCTGATCAAGAGATTCCAGAAGCGATAGCGGAAACAGTACAGGATGCCTCCTCACTCTCTTCTACTGACAGAGGTAAGAGAGTGACTATGTCTCCAGCACACTCGCCCCATAAACCTCCCCAGACAAAGAAATGTCACCGGGCAGCCTCCTCACAGCCAGAAGCTGATATAGATGCAGAACACACAGTACTATTAGCCGCATTCCCTGCCTCTGATGCTCCAGCTTCAGAAACCTCACTAAAAGCGATACTGCTATCCTTACAAACTGGATTGCAGCAGGAGCTATGGTCTTCTATCTCTCATTTAACCACCATTCACTCCATTGAGGACCTCATTGACACGTTAGAGTCCCAATTGGGGAAAATAGCCAAAGGGCATGATGAGATGTGGACGCACATGATGAACGAATGGAAATGATCAATAAGCTTCAACTTAAGGTGGCAGATCTTGAGGATCGTTCCCGCCAAAACAACATCAAGCTTAGGGGTATCCCTGAGGTGGTGAAGCAGAATGATCTGGTCTCACAACTACACCAACTGTTCCTCAAATTCATCCCAGATATAACACCAAGGGACATGCTGCTGGACAGGGTGCATTGAATTCCCAAACCAACTTACCTTCCAGATACGGTCCCTAGGGATGTGTTGGTTAGGATACATTTTTACCACATCAAAGAGCACTTGCTACGTGTAGCCATATCAAACTGCTGGCTATCCCCCCTTATGCCAACATTGCACTCTACCAAGATCTTTCAGCAACGACTTTTCAAAGGAGAAAGGAATTTGCATCCATAACTGCAATTTTAAGGGAGCGTAATGATGTTTATCTATGGGGGTTTCTGATGAAGCCTCTGATTACCTACTAATCTCAACAGTTGGTCATCACCTCCTTCCCCCAAAGATAGCTACAAACAGATTCACAACTGGGGTATAACCAATCAAGCCACCCAAATGGCAACAGGAAAAAAACATTCTCAAGGAGGCCCAAGGCACTCGGGCCCATAGGTTTTTGGTATTTATGTTGTAACAAATAGCTACTATATGCCTATTGCCAGTAGGCCTTATAAATGTCTAAGCAACTTGCTATACATCACCCTCATAATGTAGTTACTGTATTGTACTGTTAATACACTTATTTCACACATACCCCGATACATTGTGTGCTAAGCACACCATATTTTTTTCTGTCTTTTTTTTTCTTCTGTTTCTCAACACGTTTATTATTTGCAGTACATTGAATTTTGTATCTGTGCCTCAACTAACATTGAGCTCGTAAATTTTGATTTGCTATTCTGCATCCTTTTCACTTTTTCACCCTTCTTTCCTGGCTGTCTGGGTCTTACCTCAATTCTCTAATAACCCGACCAGGCCATGGTGCACAACCTGGCATATGACCACCTCCTTACTTTCCCCACCCGGTGTATCAGGAAATCAAGACAGAGTTGTAGTACTTTATTAGCCTAAATGACGATGCTGTAACCAATGCTCAAATACTATGGAATGCCCACAAGGCAGTTGTTAGAGGGATCTTTATCAAGCTGGGTGCCAATGAGAAGAAGAAGCGAGCATAGAAAATGAACTCCCTTGTAGAGCAAATACATAAAACCGAACAAAGTAATAAAGCCCGTCCCAACACAATCGACTCCATACTCTCAGGGAAGACCTTCATATGTATTTACACTTTTCCTCTGACTCCCATATTAAGAAATTGTGTTCAAAATTGATATGCACCTGGCAGCAAGCCTGGAGTCCTAATGGCTAAACAGGTAAAAAAAAAAAAGCAATCCAATTATTCCCCTTGCACAAAGCACCTGGACCCGATGGGTTCTGCTGTGAATATTTTAAAACGTACTCTTCCACACTTCTACCATACTTGTGTCAGACCTTTGATCACTTCATTGTGTCTGGAGAGATAGAATCCCTGGAAGTGCTAATTGTCACTATCCCCAAACCAGATAAACCATTAAATAATCTGGCAAATTATAGGCCTATTTCCTTATTAAACACAGATATCAAATTATATGCAAAAATCTTAGCATCCCGTATCTCTCTTTACATCCCCTCATTAATTCACCCTGATCAGATAGGGTTTGTCCCCTCATAGACAAGCAGCCGATGGAATTAGAAGGTTCATTGACCTGATACAGTGGGCTGAGCACCATCAAATGTCTTCTCTACTTCTATCTTTGGATGCAGAGAAGGCATTCGACAAGGTGCATTGGGCTTATCCAGCAGCCCTACAAAAATTTGGTCTAGTAGGACACATAACCACAGCCATTTTTGCCCTGTACTCCTCACAGTCTGCTAGAGTCTGGACCTCAGGTATGATCTCTAAGACCTTTCGTATTTCAAATGGTATGGGGCAGGGCTGTCCATAATCGCTCCTTATATTGCCTTAGTGATGGAACCACTAGCAGAAGCGATTAGAAGTAATCCACTGATCCCTGGCCTCCAGGTGGGTGAAATGACCTATAAAATAGGGTTATACACAGATTATGTCTTAGTTGTTATGACTAATCCTGAACAATCTCTCCCCATTCTCTATGACCTACTTCTACTGTTTGGACAAATATCACTATATAAAATTAACTGTACTAAATCTACTATGCTCAGTGTATGCCTAGATAATATTCCCAAACAATCCTTCTCACGCTCACCCCCCTTACCAGCTGAAATTATTACTTACCTAGCCATTAACTTATTAGTTCCCTCCACTTGTATACTTCCCTTTAACTATGAACATTTACTTAAGAAACTAAACAATATTTGCACTGAACTATGCAAAGTGAGAACCTCTTGGGCCAGCAAGATTACCCTTACCAAAATGTTTTTGATTCTACACACTTTATATCTTTTCCAGGCTCTTCCAATCACCTTCCTCTCTTCACAACTTGCCTCAATTCAAAATATCCTCAACAACTTTATGTGGGACAGTAAACACCTGAGAGTGAAATCTTCTACCCTCTGCACACCTACAGATAATGCAGGACTGGGCGCCCCAGAAACTCCCTGTGATGTCTAAATGGGAACACTCTGTCAACTTCTCGGCCTTCAAAGTCTGGCACCAAGCATCCCATGCTACACTACAGTTCTCCAATTGCCTTACTCATTGGGAATCAGCCCAAAATCTGCTACACTTCTGGTCCCACACACCAGAAAAATGATCCAAACTCTTTACGTCTCTTCCCTCCACTTGCTGGAGGAACTGTGGAAATTTAGGAACTTCCTCACACATATGATGGACTTGTCCAGTAATCTCTATGTTTTGGAAGGATGCACACAGACTGCTCAGGTCAATCACGGGAATATCTTGTGATCTCACACCGCAGTTAGCCTTGCTGGGGATAGGACTAGAGGACTGGCCTCATCAATTCCACTCAATTGTCACTCTTTAAAGCGGCCCTGCTTTCCCTTGCTTGGCATTGGAAATCCACCAAACCTCTGACTATTCAGGTCAGCTTATAACAATTTTAAACCAACACTTCCAATTGGAGTATATGTTCACCAGGGCTCATCTCACTGTGGCCAAACTCCTCAAAAACTGGGAGCCCTGGGTGGCTGATTTTAGAAGTTCCCCACTTACTTAGTGAAAATATCTGCTGTCTATACCTTATGTCAAAATAAGACCACAAGCTTGATGTCCAAAACCCAGCAATGACAACTGTGAGAACACATTAGACAGAATATTTGTTCCTAACTTCTCTATAGCCTTTAGTAATTGCTTCAAGCTGCATACTAGGGATGGGCCGAACACCCCCGGTTCGGTTTGCACCAAAACACCTCGAACAAGGAAAAAGTTCTAGCGAATATGTGAACCCTATCTAAGTCTATGGGACATGAACATGAAAAATCAAAAGTCCTCATTTTAAAGGCTTATATGAAAGTTATTTCCATAAAAAGTGTATGAGGACCCGGGCACTGCCCTAGGGGACATGTATCAATGCAAAAAAAAGTTTTTAAAAGTATAGTTTATATATAGTTTTTTCAGGAGCAGTGATTTTAATGATGCTTAAAGTGAAACAATAAAAATGAAATGAAATATTCCTTTAAATATCATGCCTGGGGGTCCCCTTAGTCTGCCTGTAAGGTGGTACATATGTGCGGTGTATAGAACATGCAGCAGCAATAATGACATTTATAAAGAAAAATGTAATTTAAACTTCCTCGCGACTGTAATGTATTACCGGCTCCTGGCAATATAGATGAAAAATCTATGAAAAAAGTGGTGTGGGGTCCCCTCCCAGTCCATACAAGGCCCTTTGTATCTAGTATGGATTTTAAGGGGGACTCCACACCACAATTAAAAAAAATTGGCATGGGGCCCCCTCCAAAATCCTAGCAAGCAGCCTGGCAGGTCAGGATAGGGGGGGACAAGTGAGTGCCCCCCCATCCTGAACCATATCACACCAAATGCCCTCAACATCAGGGGGTGTGTGCTTTGGAGCAGGGGGGCTCTTCACCCACCCACCCCAAAGCACCTTGTCCCCATCTTGTTAGGGACAAGGGCCTCTTCCCAACAACCCTGGCCAGTGGTTGTCGGGGTCTGCGGATGGGGGGCTTATTGTAATCTGGAAGACCCCTTTAACAAGGGGGCCCCAAGATCCCACCCTCCCATGTGAATGTGTAGCAGGTACATTGTACTCCTACCCATTCATCAAAAAAGTGTCAAAAAGTAAATACCACAAAAGACAGTTTTTGACAATTCCTTTGTTTAAAAAAATAAATAAATAAATAAATAAAGTGTCCTACGATGTACATCCATCTTCAACCACGCCAGCTGACGGACCCGGAAAATAGAAAATCATTTTAGAGCTCAACCTTGATGTGAGGACTCCCGACGACTGCTGTCTCTTGGCTTTGACAGCTGTTATATAGGAGAGGGTGATGTAGCCGACTGACCCCATCCCCTTTTGATGTCATATGACATCAGAGTAGGCGGGGTCACTTGTTACGTTAGTGGGTGGCCTGACCCTCGCCTATATAACAGCTGTAGAAGCTGTTATTAAAAGACAGCAGTCACCAGGAGGTCTCCCATGGAGTGGAGTTTTTTTCTTTTTTCCATTTTTCAGGTCCATCGGGCAGCGTGATTGAAGATAGATGTACATTGCGGGACTCTTTTTTTTTCTATTTTAATAAAGGAATTGTCAAAAAACTGTCTCCAGGGCCTCGAGGACCCCACGCTGTTTTTTTCCTAATTCTGTCATAGGGTTCCCCTTAACCACTTCAATACAGGACGCATTCATCCCTTCCTGCCCAGATCAATTTTCATCTTAGAGTGCTCTCACATTTTGAATGACAATAACTTAGTCAGGCAGCACTGTACCCAAACAAAATTGTTATCATTGTTTTCACACAAATAGAGCTTTCTTTTGGTGGTATTTAATCACCACTGAGTTTTTTTTTTCTTTTTTGCAATATAAGTAAAAAAGAGAAATCATTTAAAAAAAAAAAAACACTTTTTATTTTCTATTATAAAATTTTGCAAATAAGTAATTTTTGTTTATAAATGTGGGCCAAAATTTATACTACTACATATCTTTGGTAAAAAATAATCCAAATTAGCGGATATTGTTTAGTCTGTGTGAAAGTTATAGAGTCTACAAGCTATGGTGCAAATCATAAAAAATTGATCACACCTGATATACTGACGGCCTATCTCATTTCTTGATGCCCTGAAATGTCAGGATAATACAAATACCCCAAAATGACCCCTTTTTGAAAAGTAGACAGTCCAATGTATTTAGTAAGAGGCATAGTGAGTTTTTGAGGTTGTAATTTTTTCCCACAATTCTTGGGAAAATGAAGAAATTAATTTTTTTTACACAAAACTGTCAGAATAACAAGTTATTTCTCACACACAGCATATGCATACTTCCAATTAAACCCCAAAATGCATTCTGCTATTCCTTCTGAGTATGGCAATACCACATGTGTGAGACTTTTTCACAGCCTGGCCACATAGAGAGGACCAACATGCAGAGAGCATCAGGCGTTCTAGGAGCATAAATTACACATCTAATTTTAGTCCTACCTATCCTACATTTGAAGGTTCTGGAGCTCCAGGACAGTGGAATTACCCACAAAATGACCCCATTTTGGAAAGAAAACACCCCAACATATATTCTTTGAGGGATGGACTGCAGACAGGTACTCGGGTACTATAATGGGCAATATTTTTTTTTTAATTTAACTCTCAGCGGGGAAGCCTTAACAACCTATTGGCTGTCTGCTCAGCGGGCGAACATCCCACAAAGTGCCCAGAAAGTTCAGGTGTTAGGTGAGTACCTGAATGGGCGATGTTCAGGCCAAGCTTATGCTCGGTCCAAACTGTTCGCCCATCTCAAGTAGTGCCTGAATACTGTAACCCCTCACAGTTACTCCTGTTGGGTGCAAGGAATGGGCCCTGCTGTTAAAAATTTGTAAAAATATTGAAATTACATGCCCCTGTAAAACAGGTACAGAAAAATCGGGCCTTGGTTGTTGGTGCCTGAACACTGTAACCTCTCAAAATTTCTCATTTTGGATGCAGGAACAGGTCCTGCTGTTAAAAAAATATTTAAAACATTTAAATAACATGCCCCTGTATAACAGGTGCAGAAAAATTGGGCCTTGGGTGTTGGTGGTGCCTAAACACTGTAACCCCTCACAGTTACTTTTGTTGGGTGCAGAAATGGGCCCTGCTGTTCAAAATTAGTAAAACAATTTAAATGACATGCCTTGGGTGTTGGTGGTGCCTGGACACTGTAACCCCTCATAGTTAGAGTTGAGCGAACACCTGGATGTTCGGGTTCGGTGGGTTCGGCCGAACTTCGGGAAAAAGTCTGGGTTCGGTACCGAGCTTGACCCGAACTTTACCCCGAATCCCGAACCCCATTAAAGTCAATGGGGACCCGAACTTTTCGGCACAAAAATGACTGTAAAAAAGCCCTGGAAAGTGCTAGAGGGCTGCAAAAGGAAAGTAAAATGATTTTAGAACAATAATCTGTCCCTTACAGCAACAGCAGGAACCTGACCCTATAGAACTAGAAGATGCTTTTAGAACAATAATCTGTTCCTCTAAGCAGTAGACTCTACCTAGTCCAGTCAGATCGTTCTGTAATGCAGGATGAGATGTTATTAGATCTGCAATCTGTCCCTAAAAGCAGTAGTAGTAGTAGTAATCTCTATCTAGTCCACAAGCAGATCGTTCTGTAATGCAGGATGGGATGTTATTAAATCTGCAATCTGTCCCTCACAGCCCTGGCAGCATCCTCTCCCTACACTACCCAGAGAGCATGTGACATGCAGCTCTAAGTAACTCCAGCTTATAAAGGGGCTGGGTCACATGATGCACTGGCCAATCACAGCCATGCCATTAGTAGGCATGGCTGTGATGGCTTCTAAGGGCAAACCAGTGAAACGCTTGTTGATTGGCTGCCCTGCAGCTATTCAACATGCGTGATCAAATACTCGAACCCAGAACCCGAACCCAAACTTTTTTCAAATGTCCGGGTTCGGGTCCGGGTCACGGACACCCCAGAATTCGGTACGGACCCGAACTTTACAGTTCGGGTTCACTCAACTCTACTCATAGTTACTCTGGTTGGGTGCATGAACAGGCCCCACTGTTAAAAATTAGTAAAAAAAAAAAAAAATGAAATTACATGCCCCTGTCAAACAGGGGCAGAAAAATTAAGCCTTGGGTGTTGGTGGTACCCTAAACCAAAAATATTGTTGGAAGCTAGCATAATTAAGATTCAGGAATAGGATAGGCAACATAGGCAGTCTTCAGGGGATCCCAGATCCCTAACAAATTCAGTCAGTTACATCAGCATCAGGATAGATGTTGATTCAGGACTGTTTCCTTTTGATAAATGTCAGCCTATCAATGGAGCTTGTCACAAACCCTCCAGCAGCACTGAATGTCCATTTAGAAAGCATGCTGGATGCAGGCCAGTAGCTTGATTGCTTATTGAGCAAGTTCTGGCTAGTGGTCCACCCTCATGCTCAGTTGGAAAGGTCTCCAGGTCTGCTCTTGCCCCTAGATATTCCTACACCATATAATGCAGATGCTGCCAATGGTTGCTCAAACCTAATAGCCCTGGGCGCTGAGGACTAAAGAACTGTTTAAAGGTGTTGATCAGCCGACCACCTTCTCCACCGCTCTTCCTCTGACCGAACAAAGCCTAAATGGAAATGGTAACCTTCCAGGGTCTGGAAATGTGTTACACAATCTTTTCTTCAAAGCATCCTGAAGATGTTTCATCCTCTGCTCCCTCTGCAAAGGCAGGAGGAGCCCTGCAAATTTACCCTTGTAACGTGGATCAAGAAGGGTTGCCAGCCAGTAATGATCCCTCTCCTTGATACCACGAATCATCAGGTCTTTTGCAGGCTTTGCAGAATCAGGGAGCTCATGAAGCATAAGTTTGAAGACGCATGAGATTCTGAGTCCTCTGGGTCGCTAAGGATGACATTGTCAGGAACTACCTCCTCCCAGCCAAGTACAACTCCTTGGGTTCCTGGGGACTGAAAACCATCCCTTGAAGATTCCTGCATGTTATGCTCTACATTTATGCTGACACAATCCTCCTCCTCTTCCTCCTGTGTGTTTGGTGGCCCTGCAGGAATGGTATCTGCATAAAGGAGACCTTGAGAGGAAAGGAAGTCCTCCTCTTCCTCCTGCTGTTCTGCCTCAAGTGCCCTGTCCATGATTCCATGAAGCATGTGCTCCAGCAGGAAGACTAGAGGGACAGCGTCACTAATGCATGCATTGTCACTGCTTACCATCTATGTGGCCTCCTCAAATGATGACAGAACAGTGCATGCATCCTTTATGAATAGCCACTGGCTCCCCTGAGCCTGTCCTGGTGCTATACTCACACAGGTACTCATTGATGGCTCTCTACTGTGTGTGCAGCCGCTGCAGCATTGCCAATGTTAAGTTCCACCTGGTTGGCATGTCACAAATGAGGCAGTTGTTGGGCAAGTTGAATTCCTGTTGAATGTCAGCCAGCCGAGCACTGGCATTGTATGACCACTGGAAATGCCCAGAGACTTTTCTGGCCTGCCTCAGAAGATCTTGTAAGCCTGGGTACCTGGTCAAGGAATGCTGCACCACCAAATTCAGAATGTGCGCCAAGCATGGAACATGTGTCAAGTGTCCCTGTCAGAGGGCAGAGAGAAGGTTGGTGCCATTGTCACATACAGCCATTCCTGGCTCAAGCTGCTGTGGTGTCAACCCCATCTGAGCCTGCCCCTGCAGAGCTGACAGAATCTCTGCCCCAGTTTGGCTTCTGTTCCCTAGACAGACCAATTGAAGCACTGCGTGGCATCTTTTAGCTTGACTGCTTGCATAGCCCCTTGAATGTTTAGGGAGCACTGGTGGTTCAGAATACAATTCAGCAGAAGAGCCCATAGTGGAGGAAGGGGTGGAGGGGTTGGATCAGACAGAAGTGGAAGAATCCAGCTTTTTGGATGCATGGTGACGGAAAACAAGCTTCAGCACTGAGCCCTGTCCTGCATCCTTCCCAGCTGCCAGCAGAGTTACCCAGTGCAGCCATGCCTGCTGGACCATGGGTCAGAAGTAATGTAAATCTTGCTGCTGAATGCCCTGTCTAACAAAGCCAAAACATTGTCTTCCACATAACAGTACAGAGCTGGAATGGCCTTACATGAAAATAAATTTCTTTTTGGAACCTGCCACTGTGGCACAGCCCATTCCACAAATTCAGGAAAGGGGGCAGAGTCTGCCAGATGAAAAGGCAGCAGTGGCAGTGCTAGCAATTTGGCCAAGATAGCATTAAGACGCTGAGCATGTGGATGGCTGGGACAGTATTGTTTTTCATGGTTCAGCAACTGGGATAGCAAAATATGCCTGGTGAAATCAACAGGTGGTGTACTGCTAGCAGTTTGGGTGCAAGTACTTGTGGCACCTATTGCTATACCTTCATTCCTCTCAATGCAGGTTATTGAGAAGACTTGAGGTATAGTAGGGTTAGAGATCTCAGATGAGGAGTAAGGAGAAGTCTGCATTTTTATTATGATGTGGGTCTTTCAGGTGCTGTTGCCAATGGACTGTATGGCAGGTTGTCATATGTCTTGTCAAGCATGTGGTGCCCAAGTGGCTGGTGTTCTGGCAACGCTTGATCCGTTTCAGACAGAGATTGCAAACAGCAACGCTGAGGTTTGCCGCACATGTTATGAAAAAAGCCCACACCAATGAAATTTTGAAAGTCAGTGGGGAGTCAGCAGCGCCTTGCACCTGTGGAGCTCTGTGGTGTGATGCAATAGGGTGGCTGCCCTTAAGCCGGCCCCTGGAGGACATCCTGCCTCGTTGGAGTTGTGCCTCCTTCTCACTTTCCTCACTTTTTGCTCTCTGCATTTTGTTGTGAGCAGACCAGTGATGAAGGGCTGCCATTTGGGGCTACAGGATCTCAGTGGGTAAGTGTTCTCTGTGGTCTCTCCCTGTTCGTATTGGTTATATATACATTTTTCATGGCACTTTATATCCACAATCTATTGGGGCCATTTTTATGTTTGAGTTTTGGTTTTCATCACACTAGTTGAGTAGTCCACTTATTAAGTGTTTAGCATTGCCACGTTACACAGTATGAATTGACTTATTCATCAACAGTAACCACTATCCTGCAACCAGGTGGGCAGGCTTTCAGCATTAATCACATGTGCTACACCTTTTGATATGCACTTGATCCACAGATATCTGCATTTAGACATTGGTTTCAGTTGCACGTTTTGTTATCTTAATAAGTTAATCCACACATATCCACATATATTTTTTACATTTATATCTACATATATCTAAGATGTCATATTTCATGGTACACATTTGGCCACTTGAGTATTAATAAATATGTGGGTTTGTGGGAACTAGGGAAACTAGGGTAATTTTTAATCAATTTGTTTTTCTTTTTTGCTTTACCATATTTCCCTTTTTTTTTTAACTCATTAGGCCCTGTCCACCCCCTTCTCTTTTAGGCATTCCACCTCCTTCACCACCTGGCACAGCAGGATGTTTGTGGACATGTGAGGGGATCCATCCGAGACCCTATGCTGCACACATCTGGAGGATTTCTTTGATTTTATCTACGTTAATATATTGTTTTCCACATATGTGTGGAAATACTCCTCAACTTCTTATTGTTTGCAAAGCAGCATAGTGAGATCAGATGTTTTGGTCAGCTTTTCTTTTTTATTTTTTTCCCCTTCTCTTTTCCTCACCCCCTCCTCCCCCACCCCCCTTTTTTTCCTCATATGTGTCCTTTTATCTCCAGATATGTCCAGATATGAGTGCTTCACCCGAGGAAGCAAGTTTCAAGCATGCATGATTGTGGGGCTACAGAAGGAGAAACTATGGACAAGGAGCCAGTGGAATAGGCCGCTTTGGCAGCTGCGTTGGTTGGCAAACTAGTATGAGCCTGGGTGACAGAGGATGAGGTGGATGAGGACGGCTTAGTTATATACTCCACCAACTCTTTTGCATGTTGTGGCTCAATAACACTGCCAGCAGCAGAAAAAAAGGACAAGCATGCACCGCCTGCAAAGGATGCACCATTTCTGCGATCACCACTTTTCACTGTAGACACAGAGGCTGCTTGCCCTCTTTTAGTGGCCTGTGAGAGTCTGCCTTTCCTTGGTGGCCTTCCGGACATGATGATTATTTTTTGGGGTGATTTTTTTTTTGTTTGGTGCACTATAAACAGTTTTATTATTGTTTTTTTTATTTTTTTGATGATAAAAAAATGGGATCAGTGGAGAGTGGTGACACTTCAGGTCACCACAACACTGTGTTATTCACACTACACTGTATTATATTAAATGCACTACACTGTGTTATTCACATTGCACTACACTGTATTATATACTCTGAACTGAACTGTAGTATATACTCTGTAGTATATACTCTACACTGTGCTATATACTCTGTGCTATACTATACTGTACACTGCACTGTATTATATACTGTTCGCCACCTGCACTGTAATATATACTGTACACCGACTGCACTGTCTTATATACTGTACACCGCCTGCACTGTATTATATACTGTACACTGACTGCAATGCATTATATACTGTACACACTGTATTATATACTGTACACTGACTGCACTGTATTATATACTGTACACACTGTATTATATACTGTACACTGACTGCACTGTATTATATACTGTACACTGACTGTACTCTACTATATACTGTACACTGACTGCACTGTATTATATACTGTACACTGACTTCACTGCATTATATACTGTACACTGCCTGCACTGCATTATATATTCTACACTGACTGCACTGTATTATATATTCTACACTCAAACAAAAAACAAATAATTGTGTGCTGCCACCTAGTGGTATATAAACAAAGTGTATGAAGACAACAATTCTAATTAAAGTGTGAACAAGTTGGCTGCTGCTATCATCTGTAAGTTCTCACATCATTAACAAATTAGAAAAATATAATTGATTATTTGATAGCGCTGCCTTTAGCTAAATTACACTGATTAATAAAGTGTTAGTGCCAAAAAAGGCCTAAAACAGTGCTATAAATGGAATTATGTGTAAACAGCTCCTAGAATGTCAAAAATAGATGGATAAAATGAAAATCTTCTTGTAAACAGTGTACATCAAATTTTGCTGTGACAGACTTGCCTTGCAACAAATTCCACTCTGTGACTTGTGATCCTTTCACCAGGTGCAATGGAAGCTCACCTCCTTTATCGGCCCTGTGAGGGTCAAATACGCTTTAAACACAGTGCAACTCTCCTCCACAGATGGCTCCACATTGATCACCTGCAGCTCCTTCAAAGACCCTACAGGGGTCAAGCACCCTTTGTACACAGTGTACTTCTCCTTTAAAAATAGCTGTTTTCCTTGTGGATCAAAATGTGTAAGGGATAACCCCAGTGGTATGAGTCATCAGTTTTACTGACCATAGCCATGAGTGGCTGTAGAGAATTCCTGTGTATAAGGGTGTTCCTGCATAAATCTGGGAGAAGCTGAATCTGAGCATCATCAAAGTTCACTGAGCCCATGCACCATGCGTGGCACATAATTTATTGTTTTTCTACATAAAAGCGTACCCTACATAGCACACCTCAAGGGGAGTTATCAAGGGTGGTTTAAGATCTAGAGACCCAGAGGACTCTCTCTAGCTCTAAATGTTCTGTGGGTTCCTTACTCAAGACTGAACTCAGAATGGTGATGATAGAAGTGTCTGTAATCAACCTTACCAACTATGAAACTGTTAAGACTTGAGATCAGATCCAGCTGTCACCTTAGAGATTCCCCAGAATCGAATGTTGTTGTGGCGGCTTCTATTTTCCCCGTCTTTGTAGTTATAGGTGAGCAAATTGTTGCAAATGGCGGGAACAAAGTTGTTCATGTGGGATTATATGGGACTTGTGCATGGTAGATGATGACTCCAGGGCTGTCACTCCAGACGCTATGGCAAGTTGTTGTTGTCGGATTCCATCTAATTTAGCCTTAAAATTGTCCTCTAGCCTCTAAGCCGGGGGTCATAAACCTGTAGATTGCGATCTACCAGTAGATTGCAGCCAGGTGACTGGTAGATCGTGGTCTGGGCTTGCTGACCCACCATCCCAGAGCATCAAACAGAGTGCAATGCAGAAGGACTACTTGTAAAGCTGGAGCTGTATTAGGGAGCAAGAGCCGCATAAGTCAATGCCTCCTCTGTAGCGCTGGCTCCTGTCCCATGCGGAGTGATACCAACTGCACTCCACCTCTTATCCTGGCCAGTGGTCTCCAGAGTGGTGCCAGCAGCAGGAAAGAAGAAGTCTTTAGGTCAGGGTGAAGCAATACACTGGGCATATCGGTAAAGGGCTGCTTTCACACTGATGTACTTCGGCTTACCCACACTGCGGGTGCAGTGCAGTGTACAACTTTCCTGTTGGTTAGCTGTACTTAGCCATAGACTTCTTTTATATCATATTTTTATTCTATTAAAATCAAATCCCAAGTAAAAGTTCAGTGAACGCAGTTTACTTAAAAATTATTAAAGGTTCTTTCACATGCTCAGGTCCGCCTGAAAAACGGACAGGTCCGCCTGAAAAACCTGAACGGACGCTCCATTCTCCTCTATGGAGCGACGGATGTCAGCGGTGACATGGCAGATCCGCTAAATCCAGACGGATGCTGTCCATTTTCATCCAATCCCCCATAGAGGGGAGCAGGGGCTCTGACAGGTCCATCCCTGCACAGAGTGTAGAGACTAACCTGTCATATACCGGCTCAGCTGGGATGAATGAATGAATCCCTGCTGAGCAGCAGAGTCCATCAAAATGGACTCTGCACATGTGAAAGAGCCCTAAATGTATTCTGAAAATCCTCTAGTACCTGTATTTGTCAAAATACTGACACAGAATGCTAATGCTTGGGGTATCCTGGACCAAGCTGTGCTGCAACTTGAGGGGAGGTCCACAACCCAACAATCCTATCTGGCAGGAACACCTGAATCAAATAATTCACAGAACAAAATTATAAATCCAGGTAACGTATGAATTTCAGCTGTGTATTTTGCTGCCTGCCTGGATTTTGGCTTTAAATATTTTTTTTGTGAAAGTCCTTACATGGCACATGAAGATACAGTCCCACTGGTACAACTTCTTGGCAGATAAAGCTAAAAGGACATAGTGTATTCCCAGCTCTACGAGGAATTGCAATATGAAACATTATTAGTAGGGCTGCCACTATTGCCCTTTTTCTCATTAGAGCTTTGTGCTTGCTTTCATTCAGGCAGTGGTAGCATTTCACTAATGATGCATTTGGCATCACTATACAAAGTTTTAACAAATGTAATCTTGTTTAATACTTATACATATTTTAAGCCTTATTAAATACAACTAGTAAATACAGTGATTACTATATGTAAATTGACAGAACAACAATGCTACCTTATTTATTAATCTTGATCTTTGATTTTTGATGGAATGTTTTGCATAATATGAAAGAGGAAATAAATGGTCTTAAAAAAATAAATATAATTTCCTGGGCTATCGTTATCTTTCATATATAGAACAAAGTCTTTTAATTTTTCCTATTTGATGAATAAGTAATTAAATACATATAAAAGAGGACACATACAGACTGCTAATTTGGCATTTTAACTCAACCCTAAAGGATGGGATAACCCTAGTATAAAACTTTGCCTCTTACCGACTGGAGAACCCAAACTTTACCTTTTTTTTAGCTCCCTCCACTTTTCTTAATTTAACATACCAGTCATGCCCTATCCCTCATATTCCCCACCTTCTGTTGTCTCACCCTAATTCCCCCAAGCCTTTCCCCCCTGTATCTTTTGGGTTTTCCTATGGATTTCCATGTGAACCACCCCTGACCTTTACCACTCCTTCCCAGGGGAATGAGATACTCACAAGCATACTCAAGCTCCCCCTTAAGGCACTGTAAGTTCTTGGACATGGATGTATTTGTTTAGCCCTAGCCTCAATATTAAAACAGTACATATAACCATTCCTTTAGGGCCCATGCTTCCTTACCCTTCCTATCTCCTCATACTCTGGACTGAGCAGTTTGACCAACATCGCGGCCTTGTGAGTCGATCCATAGGCTACTGCAAAATAATGAGTTTGGAGAAATGTTTGAACACTTGTGTCATAACTGTTGGTGTTAAGTATTGACTCTTTGAACGTTTGTGGGGTCATTGGTCTTCCCTGCTTTTCTACTGTATCTGGTTCTATGTACAGTTGTTTACTTGTATTTCTACTTAATAAACAAAAGGAGAAAGAGCTCACTTCCAAATGATGAATGCTTAATCAGGTAACTCCTTATACTCCTTGAAATGGGCATTAGATCAGTACATAATCTACATAGTCTAAACAGATCCTCTCATAATCTATAATGCAAAATGTTATTAATATCCGAATAAAAAAAAAAAACACGCAGAACTATATAAGTAATGTATAAGCGAAATCTCTCTGTATCCAAGGCTTCAGTTGCTACATTGAATCTCCACTAAAATTCAGTTATCTGGGGCTGGACCTTCAAGTGATTCTAAAAATAGGAAGTGAACGAGCCAACTTCTCAAAATCTTATGTGCTAATGCTGACTCATACCAAGGTCAAGGGATGGGGTACCCAAAAGACCTGTTGAAACTCACGGCAATGGGTGAAATGCATAGACGTCGCAGCGTCATGTGACTCGGAACTGCCGTCTCAACCATGCAGCCATAATACACGGTGTTCACATTACTCCATTCCTGCACTGTGCTTTGCCAAATTGGCCTTGAAACACCACCAGGTGTGTTGTCTACACTGGAGCTTGGAGCCTGGATACAGGAGCCTTGAGGGTGGCTTTACACCGCCGCATCCTGGTGTATGAGTGGTGCAAGAGTGGACTGCTATTAATATTGAGTGGTGAATGGGCGGCAGTTCAGGGTGATAGCAAGCAGGCATAAACAGGGAAAACACGCTGTTTGGCTGGAGTGAGCTTCCTAGCTGTGCAAAGCACCTTCACATGATCATTGGGTGGGTGAGATTATTCCAATAGACTATATGTTCATGATCTAACGGTTTGAATAATCAATGTTTTGAACTGAATTTCTCCCCATTATCCAATTGCTTCCTCAGCCTACTCCGTTTATATTGTGCATGGAACAATCATGAAATGGACATACTGTTACAAAGTGATTACACAGTATCCCTTATATTGCCAGCAAGTGGCTATACAGCTCTTAGTTGACTCTTTGCATGGGATTTTTTGAATGGCTATATGGCTACCGAGTGATTATACAGTTTTTATTGTATTTTGCTATTCACTTTGATTTCAGTTAAACTGCCAGCAAGTTGTCCTACAGCTCCAATTGGACTTTCTTGTGCAATCTAATTGAATTATCTCCATACACCTGCTCAGAGGCTATCGGTACAAGATACACCATCCGTTTGGCTGGAGCGGGCTTCCTAGCTGTGCAAAGCATCTTTGCATGATCATTGGATGGGTGAGATTATTCCAATAGACTATATGTCCATGATCTAACAGTTTGAATAATCGATGTGTTAAGCTGAATTTCTCCCCATTATCCAATTGCTTCCTCAATCTACTCTGTTTATATTGTGCATGGAACAATCATGAAATGGACATACTGTTACAAAGTGATTACACAGTATCCCTTGAACTCTGCCATTCACTTTTATTTCCTTTCAATTATATTACCAGCAAGTGGCTATACAGCTCTCAGTTGACTCTTTGCATGGGATTTTTTGAATGGCTATATGGCTACCGAGTGATCATACAGCTCTTATTCCATTTTGCTATTCACTTTGATTTCAGTTCACCTAAACTGCCAGCAAGTTGTCCTACAGCTCCAATTGGACTTTTTTGTGCAATTGAATGGAATCATCTCCATACACCTGTTCAGAGGCTATCAGTATAAGGTTCCTTTTTGTACATAGAATATCCATACTTATATACATGAATTGGCCATACTGTCATAAAGTGGCTATACAGCTTCTAATTGGTCTGTGCCATTTATTTATTTTTTTTTCCAAAAGTTTTTATTGAAAGATACACAGATTACAAGGTATTAAAACATCCAAAAAGTTAACAATAGATGTGGATATAACATTTTGTTTACATAAGCTATTGTAAAATAGTAAATAGTGCTTTTGGGGAGTCGTCTAGATGTAGGAGAATGAGGCAATTGTCGAATCCTAGGCACCGACAAATGAATAAATTAACATTTAGTAGTACTCTTTGGATATAAGGTTAGCTGTGGTTAATTTGATGTATGGACGTTAGAAGCAGAAAGGGTGGGGTAAAAGTAAAAGGTTTATAATGCATGTTTGATGGTTTCTGTGTCTTGTATCTGTAGATTGGTTTTTATTTCTGCTCTTTTAACCTTCCCGTCCCCCTCTTGCGACCAGCGCAATCGGGTGTTGTGGCAGGAGGGAGGAGAGCGAGGGGGGGGGGG
>BLSH010209080.1:494171-510844 GCA_018402905.1 Glandirana rugosa | reverse complement strand
GTTTAAAGACTAAATGGCTTTAATGGCTTCATGGTTTTAATGTCGCTTAAAGGCTTAATGGCGTTAAGGGCTTAAAAGCTTAGCCTTTTTGCTTTTATGCCTTTAAGATTTAAGTCTTAAACAGGCTTAACGGCTTAACACGTTTTAAACCATTTTTAATTTAAGCCTTGATTTGTTTAACGTGTTCGGATGATGTACCAAAATCATTTAGACTTCCTTTTTTAGACGTCTTTTAGATTATCACACATACCCCAGATTCTCTCACACCTGTACGATGTAAAAACAGACCCCTATACGATGATTAGAATTTCCGTATTTTCGTTTTTCCGATTCGAAAATTCGGGAATTGCGGTAATTCGGAAATTCGCTGTAATTTTGGTACTTCGGTAATTTCGGTAAATCAGAAATTTGCCAATTGTGGTAATTTGGCAATTGCGGTACTTACGGTAATTCGGAAATTCACGGTAATACATCAATTGCGGTAATTCAGAAATTCGGTAATCGGAACAGCCGAAAATCCAAAATGCGAACATTCGGAAGTTCGGAAGTCTGAAAATTCAAAAATAACAAAGAACATTTGAAATAATAACTAACTAATAAATAACTATTCAATTATAGGTATTGGAATTTCCTTGAAAATATGGTTGTTAGTGATAAATTTCATATTTTCTAATTTTTGGATTTCTGAATTTACGTATTTCGGATTTTAGGCTGTTCCGATTGCCGAATTTCCGAATTACTGCAATTGCCGAATTATCGACAATTTCCGAATTTTTTGAATTTCTGAATTTTGGAATTTCCAATAAAATAAAAAAGCGAAAAAAACAAAAATGAACAAATTTTTCAGCCATGTACAAGTCTACCATGTATTGCAAGGGCCTGCCTGATTGCATACAAATTGAAACTTCTAATTTTATAATTCTATAATTCTAATATTATATGGTTTTGGTAAATCTGAAGGAAACAATCTACAGAAAATTGGGTAGTGTGTATCCAGCTTTACTCTCAGTTCCTCTATTAGGTCTGCAGTTTCTGACAGCACTTTCAAGAATTTGATATATAGAACAGTATGTGTGGCCCTTAAGTGATGTCAAGGCTGCATTTATGGCCCCACTTAGCTAATAGGTTGACAACTATTTGTGTAGAACCTTTACAGATAAAACAAACTATATTTGTTTTAAAGCAAATGCATGCTTTTCCCATGGTATTCACCATGTATAAATGTAAAATTTGTTTATTGCCTTTATAATTATCAAAAACTTCATTGGACCCACTATGCCCTCAAGGATGATAATCAACGGGTAAGACAGACACTGAAGCGATACAAAGAGCAGGAGTGATGTCCATAGGCAGGTGGTCTAACTAAATCATAAACATTAGATGAGTAAATTCAGAATGTAAGATTAAAGTATAATGAAAGGCACAACTTTTTTTAGTTTTGAATAGTGTGGAGAGGGATTAGAACCCCATGTCAGGTTTTTATTGCCTTCTTTACCCCCATTAGGCAGATTTACCTTCTCTATTTGTCCTGCTTACCATTATCATTGAAAGTGAAAGTAAAAGAGCGTCCCTAATTTTGGGCTGTTTCCAGAAGAGTAATAGAGTTGAAATTTTCCAACGGGGACACTGGTTCTAGTGACCAGAAGGTCCCCAAGGAATCCCCTTAATATATAAGAGTTTCCTCTGACTTCCTGTTTTGGCTATGGCACAGGAAGTGAAGGTAAACCTTCCCAATGGGACACAGACGGCAAAAAAAAAAAAGTCAGTGGTTATACCCCTCTGTTACTCTATCCGATATTGAAAAAAAGGGGTTTGCCTATAGTTCTACTTTAAATACAAACAGAATTTTAATTCTGTCCAAATCACAGCAGTAATTTTGAGTAGTGCATACAGATAAAATACAGATAGAACCGGTTGATCAGGTACAGCCTGAATGTCCAGCAGTCTTTAAAGTGCCCCTAACTGGGGCAGGTGTGTAAAACAATTTTATCTGAGCAGTGCAGAGTAAAAATTAGTAGGTAGCAAAAGCTCAATTTTGATCATACAGATCCTAGTCAAAGTGCTTTCAGAAAGTATTTTTTCTGTTAAAATGCATTCAAAAGCCTCATACACAAACTTCGATTTTCATACGACCTAGCGTCTTTTTTTTTTTGTCAAAAGCACATGCCCATGATTTTGATGATACTGACCATCCGAAAATTTTTGTTCCACAAAGGCTAACGTAGCTATGTACTACGAGAGTATAAAGAGGAAGTTCATTTTTGATGCGTCACCCCTCAGGGCCCCTACTGCTAATTTTGTTAGCAGGATTTTGGTGACCGTTGATTCGTAATTTGCAGATTGTATTGAAGATTGTTTGTACGAGGACCAGCCATGATGCAAGATCAGAGAAATCTAGCTATTGTTGCACTAGGAGTTATTGCTCTGACCTGAGTCCTTTGCAAGAAGAAGAAAAAGAGTTATTGGACCAAAAATTGGTTGCTCAACCATGAGCAATTTTGCCACATGCCATGTTGCGGGAGCTTCAGAAGAATAATCCGGATGATTTCCGGAATTATCTCCGAATGATGGATCCCATTTTTCACCACCTCTTAGCATTGGTGTCCCCCTATATCTGGAAGCAGGACACATGTATGCGGCTTTCCATCAGTCCTGAACAAAGGCTCATAGCCACCTTGAGGTACCTAGTGACGACGAGAAGCCTCCAGGATCTGAAATTCACTACTGGGATCTCCCCCCAGGCTCTGGGAGTCATTATTCCAGAGACCTGCTCAGCCATTATTTAAGTGCTGCAGAAGGAATATAATAACCGCTTCAGCCAGGGAGGATTTACCCCCTTCCTGACCAGAGCACTTTTTTGCGTTTCCGCACTGCATAGCTTTAACTGACAATTGCAACCCTGTACCCAAACAAAATTGACGTCCTTTTTTCCCACAAATAGCTTTCTTTTGGTGGTATTTGATCACCTCTGCGGTTTTTAATTTTTGCGCTATAAACAAAAAAAAGAGTGACAATTTTGAAAAAAGAACAGTATTTTTTACTTTTTGATATAATAATCCAGAAAAAAAAAAAAAATATATATATATATAAATATTCATCAGTTTTGGCCGATATATATTCTTCTACATATATAAAAATAAAGCTGCGCTAGAGAATGTTAGTCCATAAAAACAGTCCCAGTGTGAAGTAAAGGGTATAAATGTCAGAACATCTCCTTTCAAAAAAGCACCCAGTGCACTGCACACAGTGTGAATCCACCACCGTAAATATGAGGAGGCTTACCAGACCCAGCTGGAAGCCAAGCCTAAAGCAAAGATGTATCAGTCCAGCTTCGTTCCAATTCCCCCACAAGGAATCAACTCCAGCTAAACGACTCAGGTCCTGTCATCAGCTCACCCACCATATTACAATGGATGGTCCGCACCAAGGGAAAGAGACTCGATATAGTGAAGCACAGTTAAAAGGCACTTTAATAGACGTATAAAAGTACAGGGTACTCACATTGCGAAAGTAAAAACAGACGTGTGTCAAACGTATAACAAATGGAAAAGCGGGCTCTTCTCGTGGAAAGTGGTGACGTCAGCGCGCCCTCCCTTTTTTTTTTTCACAGTTAAAAGGCACTTTAATAGACGTATAAAAGTACAGGGTACTCACATTGCGGTAGTAAAAACAGACGTGTGTCAAACGTATAACAAATGGAAAAGCCGGCTCCTCTCGTGGAAAGTGGTGACGTCAGCCCGCTGAGTCACCACATTTATATTACAGCCGTTCCTAGGTGTGAGGCGTAGGCAGCCATTTTAGGTGCTGTAAAAGGCCCTTACCTCATCCAAATACCAATCAGTGGTAAGCTCCCTCCTCCCCCAAGAAGCAGATAAAGCCATCACATCCCCTGGAACGGAGATTACTAACTCTAAAGTACTCGGGGCAAGCAAGTCCCATAAAAATGTATATATGTATAGCACATGTTAAATACTAAATACAGTCCCCATCATGAAAATGGCGCACTAGGAAAGGCCTGTGCTGAAAATAGACAAACCTATTATATATATGAACAAAGACATTTAAATTTTAAATAAAATAATTATTTTCCAAAGTTAGATGCTACACGAGAACACTATGGTAACCCATGTCTCACACCTAGTGTACATAATAAAACAACCATAATGTTTCCTCAAACATATATTAAAAATACACTGATCATTCTGTCCATCTAAATCGCATGTTAATCTAAGCGTTGTCAATAAAAGCATTGACATCGGTATCTACATTTAACCCATGAGGTGAATAAGATCTAACTCTATGGATCCATGACATCTCAAGTTTAGAGATACCTCTAATTAAAGAACCACCGCGCCAATGAGATTTAAAATGGTCAATGCCTAGAAAGAGAGTTTTGGAGGGATATCTATTGTGGTGGTCTCTACAGTGTCTGGACAGTGAATGGTTTTTAAAACCCGTAAGGATATTAGTAATATGTTCATTCAAGCGAATTTGAAAAGGCCGCTTCGTCCGGCCCACATATTGTAGGCCGCACGGACATTGAATTAGGTACACCACGGCCTTAGTTGAACAAGTAATGAATGGCTTTATTCAAAATTGGGTCAGTCTACTCGTGGAGGTGAAGGTCTGGGCCCTCCTACCCCCTAGGCTATTGTAAAGGCAAACTCTACATTTACCACACTTGTGATACCCCGTGAGTTGTTGAAAAAAGGTTGTATGAGGAACAGGGGGATCCAGAACATTTGGAGCCACCCTATTTCTCAAAGGGGGGGCCCCTCTATAAATAACAGCGGGGCGGTCAGGTAGGCTGTTTTCTAAAACCCGATCACTCTTACGGATATGCCAATGTCTAGATATAAGCTGTTTTATTTCCTTGGCCTGATGAGAATAGGTGGTAATAAATGTGGGGATTCCCGTTGATTCGCCCCAGGAGATCTTTCCTTCAACAAATCTTCCCTTGACATATGTGTAACTTCTGCCAAGGTAGTTGAAAGAAACTCCTCACTGTAACCCTTATCCACAAACCTCCTCGTCAGGATATCAGATTGTTCCAAAAAAGTTTCTACCTCAGTACAATTACGACGGAGCCGCATGTATTGGCTCTTGGGAACCCCTTTTAGCCAAGGTGCATAATGGCAACTCCCTCTGGGAATAAAGGAGTTCCGGTCTGCTGCCTTAAAGTGAGTTGAGGTAATGAATTGCCCATTCCTTACTTCTATATTGAGATCTAAAAAATTGATTTTTTTCAGGGTGGGCTTCATATTTTAACTCTATACCCCTATCGTTGTTATTCAGGGACTCAAAGAAAACCTCAAGGCTTCCCAAATAACCTTCCCATAGGAGGAGGACATCGTCTATATACCTCGCCCAGAGGACTAGCTCAGGCCTCCTCTGGGTATAGACGACCTCCTCCTCCCACAGGGCCATGAACAGGTTTGCAAGGCTGGGAGCATATTTAGCCCCCATTGCGACACCCCTGATCTGGCTATAGTACTTTTGGTCGAACCAGAAGTAATTGTGGGTGGCTGCAAACTCCAATAATTGCATTATGAAGTCCACCTGATCCGAAGGCAGCTCAGAGTTATTCTGAAGGTAATATTTGACCGCAAATAACCCAAGGTCGTGGGGAATGATCATGTAGAGAGATGTAACATCTGCGGTCACCAGAAGTAGGCCATTACCTGGGGTATAGTTAGACAAAATGTTGATGGCATGTCTGGAATCCTTAATATAAGAAGGCATATCCTTCACCAGAGGCTGAAGAAAAAAATCTATATATCTGCCCACCCGGGAAGTCACTGAGTCAATACCACTGACAATAGGACGTCCGGGTGGGCAGACAGGATTCTTATGCAACTTTGGTAGATAATACAATACCGGAGTTTTAGGAGCTTTAGGTACTAGGAACCGGGCCTCCTTAGGGGTAAGAATACCCTTCTCCAACCCCCCTTGAACTAATCTACTTAAGGCTTTTTTATACTGATTCTTAGGATCAGATAACAGGAGTTGATAAGTGGAACTATCGCCCACAATGTTATACATTTCCTTCATATAGTCAACTCAGTCTAGCACCACTATCCCCCCCTTTATCGGCCGGCCGACTCACTATATCTTTAGCAGCACATAGGGAATCGAGGCCCATCTGAAGGTCATGATTTAAGCAAACTTTCTTAGCTTCCAGTGCATCTAAATCCCTCAGCACCACTTCCTTAAAGACCTGAAGGGAAGGGGCCATTGAGCCAGAGGGATTGAAGAGAGACGCATTGGCAAGTCCCGTATGAACAAAATCAGTAGATGTTATCCGATTCTGCTTTATGGGATTAGTCAATAGGTACCTTTTAATATTCATTTTTCTTACAAATTTATGTACGTCCATGTACGTCTCAAACTTGTTAAGAGGTCTTGGGGGGGGGCAAACTTAAGTCCCTGATCTAATAGGGGTGTTTCAGATTCCGATAAACTTTTCAAGCTTAAATTAAAGATGCCTGCACCCACTACATCTTTTGTCTTTTTAATTCTGAATCGCCTCCCCCCTCTGGTCCCTCTCCTGGTTCTACTGGCCTTTTTCTGCTTAGTGTGGGCCTGTGAAAACCCCAACTGGAACTAGTGCCGGGTTCAGGCTGGGGAGACATCCCCCCATTCCCCACCCTTATTGACTGCACATTTGACTTAGGGGGTTCCAGTCTCAGACCTGGCGGTGCAGGTCCTGCCAGACTACTGGAAATCACCCCTTCCTCCTCTACCCGATCAAATAAGGGGAAAAACCTATTGGAGATGTCCAATTCTTCCCCATATTCATATACATGCTGAGGGGGCTGTTGTCTCTGCATCCCCTGATTACCTCTCTTGACCGGGTCTTTCCCTCTTACTGAGGCCGAAGGAAGCGTCTTTCCCCGGGGGGGCGTCCATAATCAAAAGTGTGGTCATTGTAGGAACCGTTTGGGGGGTAAATGTAGAGTTTGCCTTTACAATAGCCTAGGGGGTAGGAGGGCCCAGACCTTCACCTCCACGAGTAGACTGACCCAATTTCGAATAAAGCCATTCATTACTTGTTCAACTAAGGCCGTGGTGTACCTAATTCAATGTCCGTGCGGCCTACAATATGTGGGCCGGACCAAGCGGCCTTTTTAAATTCGCTTGAATGAACATATTACTAATATCCTTACGGGTTTTAAAAACCATTCACTGTCCAGACACTATAGAGACCACCACAATAGAGATCCCTCCAAAACTCTCTTTCTAGGCATTGACCATTTTAAATCTCATTGGCGCGGTGGTTCTTTAATTAGAGGTATCTCTAAACTTGAGATGTCATGGATCCATAGAGTTAGATCTTACACACCTCATGGGTTAAATGTAGATACCGACGTCAATGCTTTTATTGACAACGCTTAGATTAACATGCGATTTAGATGGACAGAATGATCAGTGTATTTTTAATATATGTTTGAGGAAACATTATGGTTGTTTTATTATGTACACTAGGTGTGAGACATGGGTTACCATAGCGTTCTCGTGTAGCATCTAATTTTGGAAAATAATTCTTTTATTTAAAATTTAAATGTCTTTGTTCGTATATATAATAGGTTTGTCTATATGTATTTTCAGCACAGGCCTTTCCTAGTGCGCCATTTTCATGATGGGGACTGTATTTAGTATTTAACATGTGCTATACATATATACATTTTTATGGGACTTGCTTGCCCCGAGTACTTTAGAGTTAGTAATCTCCGTTCCAGGGGATGTGATGGCTTTATCCGCCTCTTGGGGGAGGAGGGAGCTTACCACTGATTGGTATTTGGATGAGGTAAGGGCCTTTTCCAGCACCTAAAATGGCTGCCTACGCCTCACACCTAGGAACGGCTGTAATATAAATGTAGTGACTCAGCGGCGCGCCCTATCCCCGGACGACGTCATCTGTGACGAAACGTACGTCGGGAGGGTGCGCTGACGTCACCACTTTCCACGAGGAGAGCCGGCTTTTCCATTTATTATACGTTTGACACACGTCTGTTTTTACTACCGCAATGTGAGTACCCTGTACTTTTATACGTCTATTAAAGTGCCTTTTAACTGTGAAAAAAAAAAAAGGGAGGGCGCGCTGACGTCACCACTTTCCACGAGAAGAGCCGGCTTTTCCATTTGTTATACGTTTGACACACGTCTGTTTTTACTACCGCAATGTGAGTACCCTGTACTTTTATACGTCTATTAAAGTGCCTTTTAACTGTGCTTCACTATATCGAGTCTCTTTTCCTTGGTGCTGACCATCCATTGTAATATGGTGGAAAACTCCTTGTGAATCCATTCTGATACGAGTGAGCTGATGACAGGACCTGAGTCGTTTAGCTGGAGTTGAGTCCTTGTGGGGGAATTGGAATGAACCTGGACTGATACATCTTTGCTTTAGGCTTGGCTTCCAGCTGGGTCTGGTAAGCCTCCTCATATTTACGGTGGTGGATTCACACTGTGTGCAGTGCACTGGGTGCTGTTTTGAAAGGAGATGTTCTGACATTTATACCCTTTACTTCACACTGGGACTGTTTTTATGGACTAACATTCTCTAGCGCAGCTTTATTTTTATATATATTGTATGCCTGATTCTAGCTGCTGCTCATAATTAGGACTTTAGCGCGGTTTATCTCTATCTGATATTCTTCTACATATTTTTGGTAAAAAAAAAAAAAAAATCACAGTTGGTGTATATTGATTGATTTGCGCAAAAGTTATCGCGTATACAAACTATGGGAATTGATTGGCGTTTTTATTATTTTTATTTTTTACTAGCAATGGCGCCGATTTGCGATTTTTATTGGGGCTGTGATATTGCAGCGGACATGTCAGACATTTTTGACACTTTTTTGGGACCATTGACATTTATACAGTGATCAGAAATTTAAATAGCCACTGATTACTGTATAAGTGTCACTGCCACCAAAACATAACTATGCCTAACTTCACTTGCCCTTTGAATTCACATTTATTGTCACACATTCACATTAATTATGGCAGTGTTTATCAACTCCAGTCCTCAAGGCACAACAACAGGTCATGTTTTAAGGATTTCTCTTATTTTGCACAGGTGATTTTATCAATTTCACTGCCTTAGTAATTACCACAGCTGTTTTAAATAAGTGAAATCCCGAAAACATGACCTGATGGTGCTGGAGGAGTGGAGCTGAAAAACAATGAGTTATGGTATCAAAACGTTCACATAAAAAACCTCAAAAAAGAGGTAAGGGGGAAGAAAGTCACCAAAAAGACTCAACATTAATTCTAAAATATTAATCACTTATGGACCTAAAGGATTTCCCACCTTAGGACCAGAGCACTTTTTGCGCCGCTTTAACTGACAATTGAATTGCGAGGTCGTGCAACGTTGTACTCAAACAAAATTTATGTCCTTTTTTCCCACAAATAGAGCTTTCTTTTGGTGGTATTTAATCACCTCTGCGTCATTTCTGCTCACTGCTATAAACAAAAAAAGAGCGACAATTTTGCAAAAAAAAAAAATATTTCTTACTTTTTACTAAAATACATATCCAAAAAAAAATAAAAAAACTCATTTATTCATTGGTTTTGGCTGATTTATATTCTTCCTCATACTTTTGGTAAAAAAAAAAATCACAATCAGCGTTCATTGATTGGTTTGCACAAAGGTTGCCACTTTTACAAACCACTAGTAATGGCAGCATTCTGCGATTTTTATCATGACTGTGATATTGCAGTGGACATGTCAGACATTTTTGACACTTTTTTGGGACCAATGACATATATACAGCAATCAGAAATTTAAATAACCACTGATTACTGTATAAATGTCATTGGCAGTGAAGGGGTTAACCTGCAGGGGGTAATCTAGGGGTTAAGTGTGTTCCCTAGGCGTGTTCTAACTGTGAGGGGGCTGAGCTGCAAGGGGCATAAGAGATCTAAGAACTGCAAATAGTGTGTTATCTTGGCCCTCTCAAAAACTATGCAACCTGGACACATACAAAGCTCCTTCCACCTCTTCCTTCTCCATGGTAGTGGTAAGGCACTACATTGCTCATGTAGTGAATGTGTGTTTGTTATTTACATAAAAACACTCAACATGTCAATACAGAATAAGCAAAAATAGAAGGATACTTACTTGGGCAAAAAACTGGCTTGCCAACACTTGCTTCTCTTTCTGTGTCACTTTGTCCCTCACTGTCAGGGGATGTTTTTACGAAGATCTGAGCTGGGTCCAGGTGACAGATCCCATGGCTCCAAATTCATAATTTGGGGCCATCTTCACTATCAATTTCCTCTAAAAATGTACAATACAACATTTGTTAATCCACAAAAAGTCACATCTGTTTTGGCCATACAATTTGCCCAATTAGTCGACCAACCTTTAACTTGGTGTGGTGGTTGGTCCCAAGTTGACTCTACCATGCTGGCCTGTGGACTGCATGTCACATTTTCTTTTGAGCTTTAGTGGTCTGGCTTGATTTGGGGGGACTATTTCCTGCCAAAATGGGGCAAAAAAGGGAAGGTGATGCCATTTTCTAGGGGCCAAACACTTGACAAGTGCCAACATTGTAAAAATCCTGCAGCTGACCCCCCCCTTGTCTCATACCCACTTTGAAATGTGTGGCCACGTATTAGCCAATAGGCCTTGTTTGTGTAAATGTAGTGACACAATATTTTCTTCATCCCCTGATCACGAGCCACAACACACCCAATAGCCAAGGAGGTGCCTTGGTGAAGCTTTAGGCATTTGCTTGGAGCAGTAGGGACATATCATGCAGGTACTGGGGACTGCAGTGGGCCACTACCTGGATGTCCTGCACTAGGGATGGGCTAGTGGCACTGATGTACAGTACACAAGTTGTGTACCAGCCCTGTAAGGAGGTCAGCAGCCAGGCACAGAGTAGAGGTGGATGTGGGAGGATATCATTGGGAGGGGGGTGCGCAAAGTCCGGCCTCCTGGACCGGCTCCTACGATGGACGTCACACTGGTCCAATGCTGAGATGTCCATCATTGTACCTGATCCAGGAGCTGGCACTTTGTGTGACTGTGAGCACCAGGTAAGTGGGGGTTCCCTGCTCTGTGTAAAACAGCAGCTCTCCACTCGCCATGGCTGTACTGGCAAGGCTGCATTGATGGGCACTGGTGAGCCAGCCAGCAACCAGCAAGTGAGCTTTAACCCCCCCATGATGCTGGTCTTGGGCTGGATTGACTTTTTCAAACCCTGGGTGTTTTACAATTTATGGGCAGCCTGAAGTCCCTGAGCCTTTTCCCACCTAGAAACACACCTGTCTGGGGATGATTGATTTAGGGGTTAAAGTGTTACTGAACTCAGGACCCTACATTCACTGTATCTATTCTCACACAATACACAGAACATGGAAGTGCAAATATTTTATTAAATCTAAACTGATAAATACATTTTTTCATCAGCTGAATATAGCAGTATATAACAACCATGTGACTTGTATCACTTCCTAGTAAAGCTTGGAGGGGGAGTTTACATTTCTCCCACAATTGTCTTATCAGGATCCAGGAGCCCAGACTGTGTGTGATTGGCCCTGTGCTGATCATATGCACCCTCCCAATGTGTGCTGTCAATATCATGGGACCTGAACAGTGAAACTGGAAATATTTTCTCCAGCAAAAGAGACAAAACTGAGCAGCTTTACTACCCTCACTGTGTATTATCTGGCCTTCCCAAGAGATACCCTGCAGGAGGTGAGGATCTGTCCATATAGGATGAAAAAGCCCTTTTACACAATACAGAGGATAAACCCTTAAGTACCATATTGAGTATAACAAGCATGCTTTACTGCATATACACACAGATTTTACTGTTGCGGGTTTAGTAACACTTTAAAGTTTGCACTTAACGGTTTGTTGTGAATGGGGCCTAGCATCTGGGAGCTCTTCAGAAGTTTCCTCCACTATTGGTGGCCCAGGGATAGTAGACTCCCTTGTTCCCTTGTGGTGGCTTTGCTGGAGCTGCATTCTTGTTTTTTCCTATTTAAAGTAAAAAAGACATTAAGCAACAAATATAAATTAATTGTTCTTAACATTAATAACTAATATTCTGCATATATGTTTTAGATTAGCTTAATCTTTTCTAACAAAAAAGTCCTGCAAAAAAACTGTTTCTGAGCTTAGATAGAATTCTCTCTAGCTACTTTTACAAAGAACGTATACAGACACATAATTTACACATATACATATTGTGTAGATACAAATATTGCTTTCTTTTTTTTAGGATATAATGGATATGATCAAGCTGTTCTCATTCTCGATGTTTGAGATCCGACCATCTTTTTCCAATTTGGTCCTTCGATTGCTCCACACTATATTTATTTTAAAGAACTCAGATGACCTTCTCCAGAATGAGGTATTTTCTGCTGTTGGGCCTCTCATAATTATGGAGCTTGCAGTCATAACATTTTCTTTCTAGTATGGCTACCATCTCCTCCATCTTGCCCTTACTCATTGGTGTAGCTTTAGCGCTCCTCCTAGCTCCACCACCACGGTGATGACTGGAACGCCCCAAATCTTCCATTTCCTGCACAAATGTTCCTCCGTGTCTGTGTGTCGCATGAAGGAGATTAGATCCATTCACGCCTCTGCGTCATCACGCACCTGAGAGCGGAGTTCGACACATGCGCAGAGTATAAAGCCCAAATGCGTGTTTTGTGAAAACGGCCATAGGAACGATCTGGGTGTGGAGGACGATCAATCGGCAATGCACGAGAGTTGGCAGAAAACTAAGGTAATACTTTATATTGGGGCCTACATGGAGGATTAGTGGCCTATACTGCTTATATTGGGGCCTACATGGAGGATAAGTGGCCTATACTGCTTATATTGGGGCCTACATGGAGGATTAGTGGCCTATACTGCTTATATTGGGGCCTACACGGAGGATTAGTGGCCTATACTTCTTATATTGGGACCTACATGGAGAATTAGTGGCCTAAACTGTATACTGTACCAAAAGATGAACCCCCTTGTTGGGACTTTAAATAGGTACACCAAACCACCTTAAAATTGAATTTGCTTTATTCATCAATAAACAAATGAGACTTTGTATACATATATAGTCCACACGAGGAGCAGTGTAGGTACAAATATCAAGTAAACAAGATCATAAAAATTTTGGGTACCGAATACCATCTTCGGACAACGGCAAACTATCTACCAGCTCATTTATGATATTCTGTATCTAAGCATCTGTGGTGAAGTCTATGTTTGTTATTTATGTTTTTTTATGATCTTGTTTACTTGATATTTGTACCTACACTGCTCCTCATGTGGACTATATATGTATACAAAGTCTCATTTGTTCTTTGATGAATAAAGCAAATTCAATTTTAAGGTGGTTTGGTGTACCTATTTAAAGTCCCAACAAGGGGTTCATCTTTTGGTACTAAGCAATAGGGATGAGGTAACCACCACTGTTAATATACCTCTAGTCTGCACGGTTTATCATTTTAAACTGTATACTGTGGCCTATATTGGGGCCAGCTTATGGGGAAGACACATGAACTTGCATTATGCTTTGTCTTGTGTTGTGTCTTGCAGGTGTCATGTCTGACAAGTTCACGGCACCGGATTTTCTGCCACATTTCATAGATCAATACAGGCAGCTGCCATGTCTGTGGAGGATTAAAAGTAAAGAATATTCCAATAAAAAAAAAGGACAGACGCATTGGAAAAACTGGCAGAACTGTGTGCTGGCTGGGTTATAGTAACCTGACCTTCATGTCAATGGAGAAATATGGTTTTTGACTTTTGTTTAACTTAAACACATTGTTAATAATGCTAGCTATATGTTTATAGTTTAAATATTGATATTTGCATGGTTTGGTACTGAAAATGGTCATTTTAGGTACTTTTTTGCAGTGCCAGTAAAAAATTTGTGTAATTTGTAAACTTTGGCGTCCTCCCAGTAAATTTCGCTTTGGGGGACTGGCAACACTGGAAGGAGCCGTCTGGGACCACTCAGTCAGAGTCGCAGATCCCCCCACTACCTTCTGCTGCCAAAAGAAGCAGAAAAACAAAAAGCATTGAGGATGCCGCTGCTTCTTTTTTGACCCAAGCCTCAACAGCTCTCCAGAGAAATCCTGATGAGGCTGATTCCTTTGGATTTCTGACCACAAATAAATTGCTCCTGATGTCAGGGGAGGAAAGGATCATGTGTGAGGAACTGATCCTACAGCTGCTAAACAAGGGGGTGAGAGGCCAAATTACAGAGCACACCCACCTGTCAGACTACGTGCCTCCACCTCCACAACCACCACAGTCACCACAACCACCACAGCAGCATGCCACTCAGTGGCAATATCAGCCACATGATCCCCACCAACCATCATGGTCTGCTGATTACCACCACTATCCCCCTTTATAATTTCTATTAAATTGTGTATTTTTTCTTTTTTTATGTTTTATTCTCTTTTTTTGTTGCTTATTTTCAGCATGTAATGCACTTTTTGTTACAGTCATAAATGTTTTGATGCCAGAGATGATCTTTAAGTTAATTTATATACTTTGGATTTTACTTTACAAAAAAAAAAGTGTTGAGAAGAATACTTGCCTATGGTTTTTGTTTAAACATGACATATTTGTAGTAGGCAGTAACATTAAACCAAAAAAATTAAACAAATGACACCAACATAGTTTTATTTTTTATATTTTGCAATCTGGGATAATGGGGTTGTGGTAACTTCAAAAACAATCATACAATAAGCATAATGGTAATATCATTGATATCACTACAGAACACATGCCTTTTTAAGCATGTTTGGAAAAAGACATCAGCACCACTAGCAAGCAGCTTCATTATTATCACATTAAATAAGATAATGATAATGTGCCCTGTATTTCAAAATTTAATTTGCTGCATCACGAATGTTAATTCTAGATTACGATTGTGAGTTTTATGATTTGCGACCAAATTCTTCCGGGTCGTTCCTTGATACCGATCATGCGTGTTTTGTATTTTCAACTTTTGTGTGACAATTTCTATACTGACTATCCGAAAACCGGACGTTGTTTTGACGGATGACAAACATTTTCTAGTCTCCACAACAGGATTTTTTTGCCCGAAAAGTCAAAATCAACTGTCGAAAGGAGCATACTAACGGTAAGATTTTCGGACGTTCCCTCGTCGTATGAAAATTCCTGCCTGAAATTTGCATCGTGTGTATGGACCTAAAGACATTATTGCATTTCCCTATGTATTTGTGCCTTCTGGTTTCCTTTACATTTTTCTGACTGCCATTTCAGTGAAAAATTAATCAGAGTGAATTATTTTAATTTCATTTGCAGGGTCAGATTCTTTAGTAGCACTGGTATTTATTTCAATTGATAAATAAATACAGTGTGTGCTGCATCTATTGATTAATTTGTGATAGCAAATAGTGACTGTTCTTTTATGTGACTCCATTTGTGACTTCACTTTATAGTGACTGTTTTTCCTTTCGTTTGTAACATATCTGATTTTCACAGGACAGTTTTGTCACAATCACTTTCCCTCCTCCCTAGTAGCACGTTCCTTCTCTTTGCTCACTCGCCACTTTATTCATAGTCAATACTTAAGAGCATGTAACTCATTCCTCTTCCTACCTTGTGACAGCATGGGTGTTTGGCTCAACACTATGGAGTGGATAGAGTGTCCTCACCCCTTTGTGAGCTCCAAGTCACTTACAGAAATTGAATGAACTGAGGGAAACAAAAATAGGTGAGTATGTTCTGATGGGGAATGAGGAAAATGTGTGAAATGTAAAGAAAACATAGGTTCAGATCTAAAATCACAGTTGTAAATGTTGTTTGTCTAATAGATTTAGTTTGTGAATAATGCATTCAAATTTAGCAGAAAAGATGGATTCAATTTAAATAAAGCAACACAGTTTCAAATCATATTGTTTAAAATTACACCCTTATAATAAGTGGACTTTTTTGCTTAAAGGGACTGTAAAGATACATTAAAAAATAACAAACATGTCTATACTTACCTACTCTGTGCAAAAATAAAGCTAAAAAGCTCAGTTGCCAGGGCCATAATGCTGATCTGGAACATTGTAGGTTCCATATGCTCACAACTGAACTAAGAGCAATGCACTTTTAAATCTGGCAATATGTTAACTGATGTTATAAATCTTTTTGCGGTGTGTGTTTAGAATTTACTTTCTTTAACTGGCCTGGGTACTTTAAAGCTAATAAACATTTTTTTATGCTCTGCTATCTTCTTAAAATTACTGACACATGAAACAAGATGCATTTCAGATTGTGGGAAGGAGCAGAACTGTGACAGTAATGTACTTATATAATAGATTAATAGAGAGAACCTTATTCGTACTTTTACACGACTACAGACAAAGTACTATCAAGTTCATATTCTTCCTTATCAAAGACATTAAGATTTCGTATTTATGTAAACGTATGGATCCATCACACCTTTATTACGGTCGTGGAATGTTGTACTTACACAAACTTTGTTAATGAAAAAACGGAGTAAATTGTTAGATTACAAGAAAAACTTCATAAAATTTTGAACTTTACTACTTCTCCAATTTTCCCCTTGTAATGACAGTGTCAAGACGAGGAAGGGTGTTAGACTTTACGTAGAACAAAGTACACAGTCATTAAAATTCTTCTATCGTCTCGTATTTTTTTACAAATAATCGAAATT
>BLSH010209080.1:421978-437934 GCA_018402905.1 Glandirana rugosa | reverse complement strand
GTATTTTGTTGCTAGCGGTGCTAGCATGAGTTGCTAGTCTAACAACCTCCAAGAATCTGTCCCTCTAAGCAGAAGCCTCTACCTAGTGCAGTCAGATCACTCAAAGCAGCAGTATGTGAAATCTCAAATTACTCCCACAATATGATCGTTGTGTACAATCACACAATCTGATTGTTGTGTACGAACGTACTATCGCTGCGTTAGACAGAGTTTAATCTGCAATCTCCAACTCTAAGCAGCAGTATTTGAAATCTCACATTCCTCCAACAATCTGATCGTTGAGTACGATCGTGGCGATCGTTGTTTTATGCAGAGTTTGATCTGCAACTCAAAGCAGCGGTATTTGAAATCTCAAATTAGTCCAACAATCTGATTGTTGAGCACGATCGTTGTTTTATGCAGAGTTTGATCTGCAACTCAAAGCAGCGGTATGTGAAATCTCTAATTTCTGCTATCTGTCCTCAGAGCAACAGCACAGCAGTAGTAAAGTAATCTATCTCAGGATGCAGGATCAGATCTTAACATGTCTCTATTCTCTCCCTCACGCTGTCAGCTACCTCTCCCTACACTAACCCAAGAGCATGTGACTGCAGCACTACGTGACTCCAGCTTATAAAGAGGCTGGGTCACATGATGCACTGGCCAATCACAGCCATGCCATTAGTAGGCATGGCTGTGATGGCTTCTAAGGGCAAACCAGTGAAACACTTGTTGATTGGCTGCCCTGCAGCTTCTCAACACGTGGAGTAAAATAGCAGAACCCCGGACCGAACCCGAACGATTTTTGAAATGTCCGGGTCCGGGTCCGTGCCCAGGACACCCGAAAGTTCAGTACGGACTCGAACGTTACAGTCCTGGTTCGCTCAACACTAGTCCTAACCTTTTCCCACTTCAACCAAAACTCAAAGCCTACTTCCAGGTTTCTTTTCCAGGTTTACTTCCTCTATCTATTTCCTTGGTGACCACTATCACTGTCAAACAGAAAATTTGAGATGACACCAGAAGTGAACAGATTGCTTACCACCAAAATGACTGTATTCTTTTCAGATGGCGGAAGATCAGTGCTAAAATCCATAGCAATGTGAGTCCTTCAGAATGGGCAAGGGCATGAGCAGACTGGCAGGCGCTTGTGTGGAGGACTTAGACTGGGCACAAACATGGCACACCTTCAGGTAGGCTTTGACATCTGAATGGAGAGTAGGCCACCAGTAGTGGCGACTGATGAGTTGAAGGGATTGGGGGTACCCAGCATGACCAGACACCTTGGATCATGTACCCAACAAAGGATCTTAGGTCTTAGTTCAGTGGGGATGAAGGTCTTGCCAGGTGGAATTTTAGAATCCAGTGTGGTAGAATAGGCAAAAATCCACCTGGTCGGAATGATCGGCTCAGGTTCAGAGATGGGCTCCTCATCCAGCGTGTCAAAAGACCTAGAGAGTGCATCAGCCCGAATGTTGCAGGCACCAGGTCTGTACGTAATCGTGAAATTGAAATGGCCTGTCTGAGATTTAGTCAGTTAGCATTCTGTAAGTACTGTAGATTTTTATGATCAGTGAAGATCATTACGGAGTGAGGGGAACCCTCCAAGCGATGATGCCATTCCTCTAACGCCAATTTGATTGCAAGAAGCTCCTGGTCACCAATAGCGTACTTTTTCTCTGCCTGAGAATTTTTTTATTGGAGAAAAATGCACATGGTTGTCATTTATTCTCAGATAATTGAAGAAGCACTGCTCCTACTTCATAAGAAGTGTCCACTTCAATAAAAAATGAGTCCCTAGGATTAGGTCTCCTCAAGAGAGGATCAGAGACAAAGGCTTGTTTCAGCTCATGGAATGCAGCGACAGCTTCAATGCAATTCCTTGGCATTAGCACATTTCTTGGTCAAGGCAATAATAGGCACAACAATAGAAGAATAGTTCCTAATAAATTGCCTATAATAATTGGAGAACCCAAGAAATCGCTGTGTGGCCTTGAGGCCGGCAGGAAGAGGCAAGTTGGTAATGGCCGAGACCTTTTCAGGATCCATACGAAGACCCAAACTGGAGACAAAGTATCCCGGAAACAGGACCTCAGAACATTTCAGAGAACATTTGTCTAGCTTGGCATACAGGTTATTTTCCCTAAGGCGCTGGAGTACAACCCGGACATGGTTTCTGTGGACAAGCAGATTTTCCGAAAAGATTAGAATTTCATCCAGATAGATGACCACAAATTGATACAGCAAATCCCTGAGGACCTCATTAATGAAGTTTTGAAATACAGCTGGCGTGTTACACAGCCCAAAGGGCATAACCAGGTATTCATAATGCCCGTCTCTCATGTTAAACGTGGTTTTCCATTCGACACCTTCCCTTATCCAGAACAGATTGTAGGCACCCCTGAGATCCAACTTGGTAAAATGGAGACACCTTTCAACTTGTCGAATAGCTCAGAAATTAGGGGTAAGGGGTATCGGTTCTTGATTGTCACCTCATTTAAACCTCGATATTCAATGCAAGGTCTTAAGATGCTATCCTTTTTGTCAACAAAAAGAATCCTGCTCCCGCCGGTGACGAGGGCTTCCAGATGAACCCTTTCTCTAGGGTTCTGACATTGCCTGGGTCTCAAGGATGGACAGAGGATAGGTACGGCCCTGGGCAGAGTCACTCTGGGAACCAGGTCAATGGCACAGTCAAAGGACCTGTGAGAAGGAAGCACTTCAGCTGATTTCTTGTAGAGGACATCCCGTAAATCGATATATGCAGTGGGAAGGGTAGAAGAAACTGACGTGGTGGCAACAGAAAGTCTCTCCTTTGGGGCCACCTTGAGTAGACAGGACGATCCAACTTGGTAAAAATGGAGACACCTTTCAACTTGTCGAATAGCTCAGAAATTAGGGGTAAAGGGTATCGGTTCTTGATTGTCACCTCATTTAAACCTCGATAATCAATGCAAGGTCTTAAGGTGCTATCCTTTTTGGCAACAAAAAGAATCCTGCTCCCGCCGGTGACGAGGGCTTCCAGATGAACCCTTTCTCTAGGGTTCTGACATTGCCTGGGTCTCAAGGATGGACAGAGGATAGGTACGACCCCTGGGCAGAGTCACTCTGGGAACCAGGTCAATGGCACAGTCAAAGGACCTGTGAGAAGGAAGCACTTCAGCTGATTTCTTGCAAATGAAGTCCCGTAAATCGATATATGCAGTGGGAAGGGTAGAAGAAACTGACGTGGTGGCAACAGAAAGTCTCTCCTTTGGGGCCACCTTGAGTAGACAGGACGAAAAACAGGAGGAACCCCGAGCCAATATTTGCCCAGAGGTCCAGTCAACATGTGCAGAATGGAGCTGTAACCAGGGAAGACCCAATATGATGGGGGTTGAAGCCTTAGGTAGGACAAGAAAGGATACCTCCTCCTGGTGGAGTACTCCTACTGACATCTTAACCAGAAGGGTCTGGAAGCGGATAGGGCCCCCTGGAAGAATAGTACCAAAGATCACAGAGACCACCAATGGAGTGGAGAGGGGCAAAAGGGTAAGCTTCATGGAAGAAGCCATTCTCCATCCCATAAAACTACCAGCAGCTCCAGAATCAAGGTATGCCAGGACCGAATGGGAAGAAGCATCAATGTGAAGGGACACCGACAGAAGAAGACATGAAGGTTAGGTTTCTGGGTCCAATACTCCACCTTCCAGATGTACTACCTGAGCATTTCCCGGATGCAGTGAGCAAGTGTCACGAAAAGGACCCTTGCCCCCACAGTACAGACACAGGTCCAGAGTTCTGCACTTAGCACGCTCCTCGGGGAATAGCCTGTTCCGGCCCAGCTGCATGGGTTCCTCAGCTGGCAGGGACTGCTCCATGGATCGCAGAGAGGGGATTTCAGGTTGACTAGGGACCAAAGAATGCTGGCTTCTTCTTTCTAGGGTCCTCTACTGAAAACGAATGTCAATCTGGTTACACAAGGAAGTCACACTGTCCAGATTCATGGGGATTGTTCTCCCCTCTAATTCCTCCTTTATTCATTCAGAGAGGCCCTGTAAAAAGGTTGCAACTAAGGCCTCGTTGTTCCAGTTCTGCTCAGCAGTTAGAATCGGAAAATGAAGAGCATACTGCCCCACAGAAGCAGACTCTTGGCGAAGGCGTAAAAGAGAGCTAGCTGCTGAAGAGACACAACCTGGTTCCTCAAAGATGTTCCAAAAGAGTATCAAGAACCGAGACAGACTAGAAACCACTGGGTCACTCTTCTCCCACAGAAGGGCAGCCCAGGCTAAAGCCTCGCCAGAGAGGATAGAGATAATGTAGGCCACCTTAGCCTGATCAGACAGGAAGTTTTGAGGCTGGAGCTCAAAATGAATGGTACACTGGCTGAGAAACCCCCTGCGGGCCTTAGAGTCCCCAGAGTAAAGGGACCGAGCCGATAATTGCAACGGGTTAGCAGCTACAAGGGTGACTGGAATAGATATGGCCACAGGCTGTGGTTGAGGTTGTTGGACTGGGGATCCCAGGGATGCCTGCAGCTGGTCAAAGTGGGACGTCAAATCCTGGAGGAATTGCATATCCTGAGTCTGAGTCTCTTGAGTCAGCTGGGTCCATGGCCGATCAAACTGTCAGGTCACCTGGGGTCAGGTGACAGATGCGCACCGCTGGGGTGCGAATCGCACCGATGAAGTGCAAAGCACACCGATAAGGTAGCGAAGCACACCGCTAAGGTTGTGGACCTAGGAGCTGATTGCTGCTAATATGCCCCTGGAGCACTGACCCAGACACACAGGGAGCTAGTGCATCGGTTTCCCCAGGGAGTGAAGTCTAAGAGCCAGTAGGTCTCCACCAGAGCCTCTGGTGGTGAGGATGGATTTGGCTGCAACTGGATCCAGGTCACGGCCCCCGGGGTCCCCTAGCTCACGCTCAGCTGGCACAGGTGGAAGATAGGAAGCAGCAGTGCAGGAAACAAGAGATAGTCAGCGGGCTAGCAAAGGGTCAGGGCCACAAGCAGACAGGGACAGCCAGGAGAGCACACCAAGGTCGGGGTATCAAGCAGACAGGAGAACAGAGAACAAACCGAAGGTCAGGGTATCAGGCAGGCAGGGATAGTCAGAACAAGCCAAAGGTCAATAAACGGAAAAGAGGCTTGTAGCACATGTTCCTAAATAGTGTCTCCTTAATTGGAGACTGGGGTGGAGTTCATTGAGGGGAGATTACTTAACCCACAGGTGATGATGTGCACAGCCTCTAAGCTGACACAACCAAGGAGGTAAGCAACCAGACAGGACATGAATGTACTATAGGTTCATAACAAGAGCTAGTTAAAACATTATACATTATTTTGCGATATGAGAGGCTCACAGAACACTTTACAAACAATATATTTTCCATCGTGGATATGGCTAGTCAGCTGAGATATCTTGCAATATTAAAGAGACAATTAAAGGCTTCATAAATAGATAAAATAAAAGGGATATAAAATCAATGGGAAGATGATTCATAAAGTTCCATAAGCACCAAGGGCTTGGGTCACAGATGTCCCCTTGGGTGGAGAGTAGAGTAACAGGTATAGGGGACTATGAAATGAAGATAAAAGGCAGAAGAAGAACAGGAGAGTAGGGTAGAAGAGAACAGTTTGGCAGGGAGAGGAGTAAAGGAAGCAGAGGGAGAAGGGGCAAAAGGTCAGGCTTTCTTATGAAACATGAGGAGGAACTAGCCGTAAGACCTAAGACTGGGTTTTCAAAAGGGAAAGTAGGATCTCTTACATAGACTAACCAGTTGAACTATTTATTATGATAAGTGGTTCACAAAGTCTCCAGGGTTGATTTACTAAAGGCAAATAGGATTTTCACTTTAATAAAAGACAAGTGGCTAGCACAAAAATGCGAAACATAAACATTGTAACATAAACATACTGAAAAAAGTGCAGTGCATAAATCTTAAAGTGCATACATCAAAGAATATACAAATTAAAGTGCATAAATATACTGAAAGAAGTGCAGCACATAAAACGTAAAGTGCATATATCAAAGAATAGAAAAAGTGCATCACTACTATATGAGAAACAATAACATACAATCCATCAATGTGCTAAATAAATAATAAAGTGCCATTGCTCTTCCACCTTTATTTTAACAATTAAAAGTCCAATCAAAAAGTTACATAGAAAGTGAAACTTCCATGTTGGATAAGGACTCCTAGTTTTCATATTCATCCACTGTGCAAAACGAAATGCTAATATTCCTCCACCCTTATGCACTCACCAGATGATTAATAGGCATGAGCACATGATATCAGCCTTATACCAAAATGCATGAACTCCACCAGTAAGCCTCCACTTCCAAATCTTCATCCAAAAAAAATCCAAGTGGAAACAAATGGCAAACAGCTTTGGCAGGATTTACTAAACCAGCCGCTGCACCGACAATCAGGATTTGCGGCATGACATCAGCATGAAAGGTCCCACCCAATGAGTTTCATGCACTTCCTTAGGGGATCTGCTTACTGCTGACGTCAATACCTCCATCTTTAAAAAGCCTGCGAGCACAGACATAACCAGAAATTTAGCCATGCCATATTATTATTATTATTGGACAGGATTTATATAGAACCAACAGTTTGCACATTTGATCCATGGGTTCCACGTGTTTAGGAATCTTGACAAAGAATACTTTTGTACTGTGACAAGTTATGCAGTGACCATTGCATAGCATACTTATTTTTGACTTTAATAAAAGGGATAGATGGGATTTTGGAGGCTTGTGCTATTACACATTTGACCACTGTGAGGGATTAGTTTGATCTGAACAACTGTGCATGCTAATGTGTTTTTGTGCAGGAGGGCATCGTAAAGATGGTTGTAAAAGAAAACCAACAACCATATTTAAAAATTGGCACAAAAGAGACAAGAATTTCCTGGCCTTTGGGCATTCTCACTAGGTGTGGGGAAATGTTCCTTTTGGCAAAAATCTCCAAAGCATGTGGATGGATAGGTGTGGAAAGATTTTGAGATTCTAGCGGGATTCCAATAACAATGTAAAAAAAAAATGTATATTGCTTTCAAGGCTAGACTTTTTGGTGAATTTAGTGTTGCTTTTACTGTTTTTTAATACAGATAGACCATGGTCTGAAATTTTGGATACAGTAAGCCAATTTTAACCGCTTGCCGACGGCTGATCGGCATTTGACGGCGACAGTGTGGCTCGATTGCGCGGATCGCCGTCATATGATGGCACCCGCGCGCTCACTGTGTCCGGGGAGGGCCAGGGAGCGGGTGCGGCGGATTCGATCTCCGCCGGCCACCCGCGATGCCCCCCCGGAGTGAAAGAACGGAGGTCCGTGTAAGTAAACACGGATCTTCGCTCTGTGAGGGGGGAAGGGCTGTGATCACAGCCTTCCTCTACATGGAGGCTGTGATCACTTCCCTTCCCCAGCTAGGGCAGTCCCCACACAGTTAGAACATGCCCAGGGACCAAGGTTAACCCCTTCACTGCCAATGGCATTTACACAGTAATCAGTGCATTTTTATAGCACTGATCGCTGTATAAATGCCAATGGTCCCAAAAAAGTGTCAAAATGTTCCGACATGTCTGCTGAAATATCGCAGTACCGCTAAAAATCGCAGATCACCGCCATTACTAGTAAAAAATAAAAAAAAATAAAAACCCCAGAAATTAATTCTCATCATCCGTAAACGCGGCCACTTTTGCGCAAACCAATCAATAAACGCCGATTGCGATTCTTTTTATCACAAATATGAGGAAGAATATAGATCGGCCAAAACCGATGAAAAAAATGTTTTTTTATATTTTTTTTTTGGATTTGTATTTTAGCAAAAAGTAAGAAATGTGGGTTTTTTTGCAAAATTGTCGCTCTTCTTTTGTTTATAGCGGCGATCAGAAATGACGCAGCGGTGATCAAATACCACCAAAAGAAAGCTCTATTTGTGGGAAAAAAAGGACGCAAATTTCGTTTGGGTGCAACGTCGCATGACCGCGCAATTTTCAGTTAAAGCGACGCAGTGCCGAATCGCAAAAAGGGCTCCGGTCCTAAAGCTGGAAATCCTTCCGGTCCTTAAGTGGTTAAATTATTCCATCATCCATTATATAATGTTTTAATTCTTGTTACTACTTCTGTGTGTACAGTATATGGATTGAGGATTCTGTGTCACATCAAGTAACATCACATAAAGAAAGGAGAGGAGACCAGGGCCCTGTGGTCTATTAGTGATTTTGTCTTGCAAACAGTGTGAGTGCGGCTAGATCTGATAATTTGTTGATAACTGCATGGATAAAATAGTACATTCTAAAGATATCTAAAAATCTCTTGTAAGAGTAAATGTTGGGAATCCTGGAGGGAAAAAAAAGTTTTGATTCCCATCTTGTATAGCAGTGGTTCTCAACCCTGTCCTCAAGTACCCCCAACAGGCCATGTTTGCAGATTTTCCTTTATCTTGCACAGGTGCTTTAAATCAGAGCCAATGGCTTGGTATTTTGGACAGCTATTTTATCTAAGAGAAAATCCCAAAACATGACCTGTTGGGGGTACTTGAGGACAGGGTTGAGAAACACCGTTGTATAGCATCCAGGTGCCAAATGCTGATAGATTGCCTGACCCAGTGGACCAGCAAGACAATGGGGTTGATTTACTAAAGGCAAATAGCATGTTCACTTTGGAAGGAAAATTGACCCTAAGCTTATTGTATATGTTGAAATGTTCCTTTTTTAATGAACGCTCAATCATGTGCAAGGAAAAAAAAGCACTTTTGCTTGAACTTGATTGGATGATGGAAGTTAACAGCACGTTAAACTGGTTGTCAACTCGTGACAACCACTTTCACCTACAGGTAAGCCTATAATAAGGCTTACCTGTAGGTACCCTGCATATCTCCCAAACCTGCACGGTTTAGGAGATATGCAGTGTTCTGGATGTGCCAACGTCATTTTAGCACATGAGTAGTGAAGAAACGGTCTCCTTGCCGTTTCTTCACTGTGATCGTGCCGTGACTGGCGGGACCCGCGTGCATGCGCGGGAGTGACGCCACACAACTCCGGCCAGTCACAGAGCTGGAGTCGCGGCCTTGGAAGGAAGAGGGGCTGAAGATGGATGCCACCAGCACAGGGGACAGTGCTGGACGTTGCTGGCTTTGTTTGCAGGTAAGTTGCACATAATGGGCTACTATGCAATGCATAGTAGCCCATTATGCTTCTACTTTACAGGGGGTTTACTTCCTCTTTAACTCATTCACAAAGCCCTGGAAACAATTCTTGTGCAAAGTGCAGTTATTAATTCAAAGTAAACAGCCTATTTGCCTTTGGCAGATCAACCCCTATAGATCTATAAATCAATTTGCAATGCTTTCAGTCTTAATACAAACATTGCTAGAGGTAGAACCCTGGCATAGTACAAGAACTTCAGCAAGAGGGACATTCTTATTGCATCAATTATCCCCATGTTGTAATCTGTTTTCCCCAAGATAATAGGGATAACCAATAGCTGAACAAGTTGGGGTAATTCATTTGACAGAGAGAAGCATACAGTAAATAGTATTGGACTGACACATATATACAAGAATGGACCTGCAAGAAGGGAAAGGACTGTTGAAGAGTTTGGAGTATGTGAAAGGTTAGATAGATATTCATGGCTTTAGACATAAGGGCATTAACTTTCAACCCCTATAGGGGGTAAAAAGGGATGTTAACTCAGGAATGGTAATAACTAGATTAGCTATTCTTAGGATGATGTCATATGCAAAGGGGCACAACATATGATGGCATCCAGCCATCTTGACACACTGGATGTAAACATTGTAACAAATAGCTTGAGCAAGGGTCTGGATAGCCAGCGCAAATAAAACTGGGGGCAATTGGCAGCCTTGTCTTGTGCCCTAACCTTGTCTTGCCAATATCAATCAAGGAGATTGTGTGCGAATTGGACAAAGAGGATGTGTTTTTCTGTTTTAAATTGTATTTTCTTCACATTGATCTGTTATCTGGATATGGATGCAGTCTATAAATTCTAAGCAGTTTGACTTTTATTTTAATAGGTCCAAAACGAGTTTGGTCCCATACCTCTGTGCAATGTATGTAGAAAATGGGCATACCACATGGAGTGACAAAGGTTTACTTTGGAAACATGCTGAAAAGTGGAGATTTGGCATTTTGTGGTCCTGTGAGGGCCTTTAAGACTTCTGGTCACAAGGTAGAAACTTGATTATGAAATTTATGAATATCCAGCTGCCAGGCAATGCCGCTGCCTTTTTATTACATTTGACCCCTATGTCATTGAAACTCTACAAATGTGCCCTACTACTTACTTTACATTATATTGGAACCAAACTGTTTCTCCTCCCATTAAGACATGGTTCGCCAAGATCAATGAAGTTAAGCTGATGGAAGAACTCTTGACTGTGGAACACCACAGGGAAGAACAAGTCCATAAAACATGGTTTTACTGGACTACATTCACTTGCTCACCCGAATATTGGGATATTTTGGGATCCCAACCATGACATTTTTGACCCCCTACCCTTTGTGGTGGTGCCTGAAACCTCACAAGAAATCCTTTGGTTGGCTCTACTCAGGTCACGCACATACTTCACTATCCCCATTCCCTTCCTCCTTGTTTTTACATTGTCCTGTTCCCCCTCACCCTTTTTACCCTTTACCTCCCATCTCTCTTTTCTTTTCCCTTTCTTTCTCTCCCTTAACCTTTTTCCATTTCTAAGTTATACAGGGCATAAGCTCATCAGAGGCTACCGTGCAAACTGACTTATGCTGGTATTGATATGATGGTCTGTATACAAGTACTTCCTGCATATTGTTACTATTCAATGTGTTGTTTTTTTCTGTGTTGGTACCGCTGATTACCTCATTTCTGTATTTGTAACATGCTCATTACTGCTTGTTATTTTGGAGCCTGAAGGCCCTGATTATTCCTGTATAACTTTAAAAAAAACTTTGAAAAATTATAAAGACAGAATTTTTTAAAAAGCGCAGCTTTGTCTACTGATGTCAAGTAGCTCTGCAGTACTGCCCCACAAACACCTTATACCTTGTATGAAATTGCAAGGCTACACCCTCTTTGAGGTTACAGGTGAAAGGAACTTGCCAAATGACACTGAGCAGAAATAATAGGAGATGGTGACCTGAACATGAACAGGAGGCTGACATCACTCTCTTTACAACAAAATATTTTTTCTTCAAAATGACCACTTTAGAACTGAAAAGGGAGATTTTTTTTTTCAGTTTTCATATAAGCACTATAACCACATTTGTTTTCTTCCTCAACCCCTTCCTTACTGGGCACTTAAACCCCGCTCCTGCCCAGACCAATTTTTGGCTTTCAGCGCTGTCGTCATTTTGAATGACAATTGCGCGGTCGTGCGACGTTGTACCAAAATAAAATTTGCGTCCTTTTTTTCCCATAAATAGAGCTTTCTTTTGGTGGTATTTGATCACCTCTGCGTCATTTCTGATCGCCGCTATAAACAAAAAATGAGCGACAATTTTGCAAAAAAGAACAATATTTTTTACTTTTTGCTAAAGTACAAATCCATTAAAAAAAATATTCATCAGTTTTGGCCGACATATATTCTTCTACATATTTTTGGTAAAAAAAAAAAATCGCAATCGGCGTATATTGATTGGTTTGCGCAAAAGTTATCGCATCTACAAACTGGGAATTGATTTATGGCATTTTTATTATTTTTGTTTTACTAGTAATGGCGGCGATCTGCGATTTTTAGCGGGACTGCGATATTGCCACAGAAACGTCGGACATTTTTTACACATTTTTGGGACCAATGACATTTATACAGCGATCAGAAATTTAAATATCCACTGATTACTGTGTAAATGTCATTGGCAGTGAAGGGGTTAACCAGCAGGGGGCAGTGAAGGGGTTAACAATGTTCCCTGGGTGTGTTCTAACTGTGGGGGGGCGGGGATGGTCGAGACATAACAGATCTAACTGATCCCAGTGGCAGGGATCAGTAGATCCTCTATGTCCCCTGTCACCGAACGGAGAACCGCCGTGTTTACAACGGCGGTTCCCCGTTCTGAGGCTCTCAAAAGAGATCGGCGGGTCTCGGGCGGACATCGAGTCCGCCCGACCCACGGGCACGCTCGCGCAGCGTGCGGCACGCTCGCGCAGCGTGCGGCGCGCACGCGCCGCCGCTGCCTCCAGGGGGCGCGCCAGGAGCGCGCACAGTGGACGACGTCCATGGACGTCGTCCGGGCATTTCAGATCCGCGCTGGAGCCGTACTTCAGCAATAGCGCGGATCTGAAGTGGTTAAAGTAAAGCTGTGCTTTGCTCAGGAAAAGAAACTCGACAAGTTCACTTTAACCTCTTCCCACCCATGCTATAGCAGATAGACTACTACAGCACGTCTCTCCAGTTCTTTGAGGACGTCATTCCACACGCGTTCTTCCTGTACACCCCCTGGGCCATCCATCAGGCACACTCTGACCACTGTGTGCTTTGGACACAGCTGATCACAGATCGGGGTAAAGGTAAATCACAGAGGCCCTTTACCATGTAGTCAGCCATGTCCAATAACAGCTGCCACAATGTAAACAGTGATTAGCTGGTTATTGGCTCTTATCAGCTTTCCTTTCCTTACACTGCAGGAGAAAGGATTAAAAGAAAGCAAGTTGTTTTGAGCTGAACAAGCAAAGCACAGTTTTTTACCTTTGCAGTTTTTACCACATATTTATCAACAATTTGCTTGCTATAAAATTAGAATGCCTATGTTGTACCTGTTACAGAGACAAAAGCTGCATGTCTTTGCTTTGGATAATTTTTTTGTGTGTCTCACCTAAAAATCTCTCTACAGCTCAATATTTAATATAATGTTTAATACTGAGAATTACTAAAATTATATAATTGACACTTTTCTTGTATAATCTAGACTACATAATATGTTGTATACCGTTTAAGAGTAATATTAAAAAAAAGGATTTTCTCTTGACAAGTTGTGGAATCTACATGGCACTGCATTAGCTGCATCTATTTACAGACCTAAAGAGTTGATTATAGTTACTTTGTTACACAGCGCTTTCATGTTGCTGAAATGCATCTTGAAGAAACATCAAGGTTTATGTGATATAGAGTATCTTAATATGCTTTTGACAATTTGCAAGTATTGTTCCTTGAGGTATTGCTGAGGTGGAATCTGCTGTTTTATGATATTTCCTTCATTTTCTTTGTTTGTGAAAACTGCTCAGTTACTGCACATCAATAAATCACACACTTCTTATCTGCAAGGGCATTTCTCTATCACTCAATTGTGGCTTTATGCTTGCTCAGAGCAGGAATGTTCAGTTGTAAAAATCATATTGAATAAAAGGCTGCATCTTGATCTGCAACTATAAAGCACTGTTAACTATTTAAAGCTTCAAATCTTTACAATGAACTTCTCCTGATTTCCTTCTTTTTGCTCTCTTAAAAATAGCATTGAAAATGTTTTTTAATGTGTTTGATAAGCGTCAAAGAACTGCCTTTTCAGAAATTCAGTTCTATTCACCTGTTGACCTGTCCTGTTTACTCTGGCCTTGTTATCTCTCAAGAAACCTAATCAGCCCACCCAGTTCTTATCTTGGATTACAGAATAATTACTTTTTATGTTGTGGAGTTGGAAGAGAGAAACATAAGTTTTAAAGGCTAAGTTGACCTTTTTTTCCCCTAAAATCCAGCTCCCCTGTGTACCAATATGCCAGCAATGTACCTTGTTGCACAAAAATACACGTATTCTTTGGTTTTGAAGAGCAGGCCTTACCTCCATCCTTGGCTGTAATTTTCAGATCATTTCAGAATCTTCTTGGTAGACAGAACGGATACACAGGACAGAGAAATCAGTAAGACCCAGGAAGGAGTTCACCAGCTGTCCTCATTAGCAGCACACCTTCACCTATCAACTAAATTTTCACAGCGCCCCGGCATTCCTCCATGTGTGAATTTGCCTGACTTCCCCAGCATCTCTTCGGTTGGGTTCAGGGTGCATGCTAAATTCCCTGGGGCCACATGCAGCCCACAGGACACCCCTGATGTACTGCAAGAGCCTGCCTGATTGGATACAGAGTGATTGGATAGATGATGTGTCCTCCTATTTAAGGAGATTGTACAAACAGATTGTATAGTGTATGGCCACGCTTATACACCTAAAATTACCTAGTTTTGCTTTCAGTGTCATTAATTGTTAAAAGCACACCAAACACACATTTTGCCACATGAAAAACAGGTGACAAATGCAGTAAAAAATTTACAAAAATGTCCCATGGGCTACTTTTCCCATTGAAATAAATTGGCTGGCCTATATGTGTCCCTGGAAAAACGAGCCAAAAAATGCTCGCTCCCAATACTCTAGGTGTGAATGGGGTCTGAAAGTGAAATTTGTGCACTTACACAAGAACAATGAGGGGCTCCATTCACATCTGTGTGTTTCCAAATGCATGGCGTACTGCACAGAAAATGCGCACTTTACCATGCGTTTCAGAAATGCTGCAAATGTGCATGGTGTTTGTGTTGTCATTACATGTTAAAGGCTCCCCAAGTGTGGCAAACACAGCAAAAACTGCAGCAATGCATCATGCGCCACTCCAAAAATAGTTCTGGAGCTTCTGTGGGGCGATTGCTGTGTGTAGGGCAGCCTATTCAAATGAATGGGCTGCCCTATGCATGACGAGTGAAAACCCTTTAAAACACCCAAAACAAACGCATGCGGGAATGTGAGTCTTCGCTATGTGGAGATGTGAACAAGGCCTGTCTCAGTCCACTCCCTCCTATGTACTTGTATAAAGATAGCCATACACTATGCAATCTGATTGTACAATCTCTGTCCAATTTTATTTAGATTTACCAGACCTATGGAATAGAAAGACACACCTGAACAATCAATTAAATTTGGCAAGCCCGGCAAGCCCTTTTATTACATAGCTGATGGGAGAGCTAAAGGAGATTGTACAATCAGACTGTATAGCTAGTGGGTGGAAGGTAGTATTGTAATGAGAGAGGTGTGGTCTACAGTGGTGAACATGCCCTAGCCTGCCCTCTTCTGTGATGCAACAAAGAAGTGAAGGCTTCTGGGAGATGACCTAACAGGAAGTGAATGCTGATACAAGCTACAGGAAGTGATGTCATCTGAAAATCCATTTAAAGATATTTCAACTTCCGGTTCCGGCGCCTGCATGGAGAGGAGCTAGGGGAAGAGAGCTCCCGCCACGCTCCTCCAAAATCCAGCTTAAAAGCCTGCTTGACCGAGGTAATACCCTCCTCCCATACCCTCATACCCAGGGAAACACCGTTCAAGCGAAATGGATCGCTTCCTTGAACGGCCGGCGAGCCGGTCGTCTCCGATCCCGGCTCAGCAAGAAGGGGACAGCGCACATGCCGCAGCCAACATGGCGGCCGCGGCTCCAACACACAGCGATACAACGGTCGTTTCAACGATCGCTTCCCCGAACCCTACCTTCCAACTAGGCCTCGCGGGGCCCCCATCTGACCCCTCAACAGACCCAGCATCTCCTACGGGTATAGCCCAGGCGGTCATCGCACTCCTCACCCCGATGGTCGCTGATGCAATTGAGAAGGCTGTACACAAGGGGCTGGAACAGCTACACAGAGACCTCCAACAGCAATCAGCCAGACTCACGCTACTGGCGGACCCGATATGGGCATCCTCTACGACCCAGACAACTCCCCAGTCTACCCCCGGGGCGCTCCGGATCAACCTTCCATCCCAAGCCCCTTCGCTAGCAACTTTGCTGGCAACATAGCGACACACAACCTCGGCGCCGGCGGTACAACCGACGCCGTACACGCGACAGGGGAAGAACGACTCGGCCCTAGCCTCTGCTGGCCGAGCGGCCGGCAAGTTCCTTCGCTAGGTAAAGCGAACTTGCCACAAAGGGACCCATACTCCCATACCCTCCTCCCATAATGGAGCCAGTTCGTCCGAAAATTCGACCTAAAACCTCCTCGCACCGCCCTCGAGAGA
>BLSH010209080.1:359881-372086 GCA_018402905.1 Glandirana rugosa | reverse complement strand
GGGTTCACTCAGAAAAGACGTTAAAGGAAGCAACAATTTATGTCAAAGTACTAACATTGGGAGCGGAAAACAAATATAGAGAAGAGATAAGATGCTTAAATTAACTTGATGATATGACATAACAGATAAGACTTTTGGGTTATTTATGAATAACAATTCTTTCTTCTATTTTCAACCGTACATATATTGTAGTTAGGTCTGCGCCACCCGCCTCTGTCGTAGAAATGGACTGGGAGGTCTTCTTCAGGAGAATCGCTGTTTTGACCAGCCCACTGTTGTGACTTCTTTAATGTGAAACGATGTTACATAGCAAATTTACACTGTTATACAAGCTGTACACTCACTACTTTACATTGTAGCAAAGTGTAATTTCTTCAGTGTTGTCACCCGACCAGTTTTGTCGCTAAGAGGACTTCTTCTGGAGGGTCAGGTAAAGATGCTGTCTCCGCCCACCGCGTCTGGATTGATGTTATATACATGCCAACTTTTATCTTCTTTCTTAACAATAAGTATTTATTGGGTTTTCAGAATAGACAATACAGTATAGTAGTTCAATTAAATTCGTAGAATAGAGAAGAGATATAAACAAAAGGCGAGGGTTACAATCATGAAACTGTATTTAACAACGAAGGAAATTGCAGAAAAGACTCACTTGGGTAAGTATGTTGAACGTATATTGTAAGGGTACATCAGAAGTGCTTATACCAGTTAGCTGCTTAAATATGGTCCTCCTTAATTGGCCATATTTCCCATTGTTTGTGGAACTTAACTCAGGTTTTTAATGGCTATTATGCGTTCAAAGGTATAGTGCTGTTGGGTTAGAGACAGGACTTCCGAAAGATTTGGAGTTAAGTTGGACATCAATTTCCTCATCACTATTTGGCGAGCTGCTAGCAAGATATGGGTGATCACTTTTTGTAATTCTGGAGGGTATAGTTCGATCCATAAAAGGAGTATTGCTAGTTGTGGGTTGGGAGGGGTGACGATTCCGGATATTGCTGCCATATATTTAAAAGTTTGTGCCCAGTAGCTTGTTAAGCTTGGGCATTCCCAGAGTATGTGGAGCAGGTTCCCTATTTGGCCGCAATCGCACCAGCAATAAGGGGATATGTCTTTAGAGAATTTAGCTAGTTTATATGGGGTATAGTACCATCTGTGTAGGATTTTTAATGTCACCTCTCCATGTGCCATATATGGTTTTAATGGCGGTAGACCATTGTGTAGGAGATATCGTGGTTTTGATGTCTGTTTCTCATTTCAGCATAGAGGTTGTTTTTTGGAGTGTAGTTTTGTTCTTAAGTGTGTGGTAGATTAGTGAAATTCCTCGCTTTTGTGGATTTTGTGTCGTGTATAAGTCCTTAATTGGGGTAGGGATTCTCGTTTGTGGTAGGGGATTTCTTTTAAGGAAGTGGATAATCCGGGAGCATGTGAATATACATTCTTTGGGAATGCCATACTCTGTTTTAATTGTAGTTATGGATTTTATTTCTTTCCCCTGAAAGAAGTCTAACACCGAACTAATGCCCATTGACTGGAGCTTTTCAGTTGATAGCCATGGGATCATATTTTCTAGTAATTGGATCGGGTAGTTCCATTGGCTTCCTACCTTATCGCTCGTTGAGTTATGTGTTAGTGCCCTCCAGGCCAATGTAGACGCCTGCCTTATCCACCATTGGGGAGGTCCGTCCTGGCTTGGTTTCCTCCCCCTCTCCCATCCTTGCCTTTCTCCTCCCTGTTCCCCCTGCCGCGCGTAGGCCTCCCGGTTGCTAGGCAGCTTAGGGAGGCATTCAGTGCCCACGCCCCCGGCCTGACTTGGTCGGGTGTTTCATCTACCGGGTTGGCTGGCTCCTATGTGTGCCGGCGCCGTGATGACGTTGGACGCGGTTGCGTCCACGTGACCTTTATCGTGTGGTTGCAGCGGCGTGGGACGCCGTCTCGGCGAGGAATCATAGGGACAGCCTTCATGCTCCTTAGCTCTGCAGAATGAATGCTAACACCGGAGGCGCACACACACCTGAGCGCCGTTGGAGCCCTCTAATGGTCTTTGGATAGACACCTCACATCATGGAGCACCCCCTCCCATCTTGGGCGGGGTCTCTCCTATTTAAATCTGGACTCTTGATGGAGCTTTTGCTGCTGCCATTTTTACACACACCAACTGCTGGGATCACATCCCACACTAGAGGGGTAAGTCATTGTCTGCTTGTTTTCTTTATACAACTATCTGGAGTACTCTATACTAATAGGGAGTTTTCTCCCTCATGTCTAATACCTTATGCAATAATATACGCACACCCTATTACTTACAATATGGATATTGTATCCATAGGTCCCTTTACATATATATCTCGAGGTGGTGTCCACATATTACCAGGCTAGTCACTCATGCAGTAAGTATAAGTCAGCTCTATATGTTTTTGAGGTCCATTGAGCATGCAAGCTGACCAGTATCTATATACTTTCTATATACTTTCCCTTTGAATTCTACAGGTGCTTTTACAGGGATGGGCTAGTTCCCAAACTTTGATTCTTGTGGGAGCAGGATCTTGGAGCTCATTGGTGAGGACTGGGGGGTGAGGGTGAACGCACGGCCGGGGGACCTCTCCCGGATACCTCTACCAATTTTGCCCTTTGTTGACCCATTGGAATATGCCGGGCCCTTTTCCTATATCTAGGCCCTTTTCAACTGGGTTTCACTTCTCAACACACTGAGGTGAGTATAGGCATATGTCCGGTATTGAATTACATCCACCATGCTTTTGTTGTCATGCTGTAACATACATGTATGCGCTAGTGTAATTACTGTTTACTACTTATTACATTGTATTGTACTGTTATGATTCTGTTTACTATATACAATATCTGTTATGTTCCAGAAACACGATATACAGTGTCTTCCCTGAGGAAGAAGTATGAAATAATTGAAAAACTTCGAAACATTTTGGAGATGGAGCCATACTCTACATATCAGGATGCACTATATACCTGAGGGTCTTTTTGCTCCTACACTAGTATATGATATCATGTGGTTCATATAGTATTTTATTGTAACTGATGGTTGTGTGTTATGACTTCAGGGTCACCTTTTCTATATGTTTTACTTTGATCTAATAAATTGTACTTTTGTATTAACTTCCTTACCGAGTTGTTTTGGATATCAGTGTTGCGTCAAATCCCTATGGGCTTATTCCTTGGTACATATTCAGTATTAATGATTTGGAAAAATGTACTTTGTAAAATGAGATTTCGCTAAATTTAGTCAGTATGCCATGTGTCGCAGGTAATGAATTGGCTGGATCTGTGAGGGAGGGAATAATATCATCTGCAAATAGCATGATTACATGCTGGGTCCGGTGAAGGCGGAAGCCTGTAATGTATGCAGAGCTCCTGAGAGCTGCTGCTAAGGGCTCTATGATGAGATTAAATGTGGTTGGGGATAGAGGGCACCCCTGTCTCTTTCCATTCGTTATCTGGAAAGTTGTGGACAGTAACCCAGAAGTGTATACTTGTGCCGTTGGATGTGAGTAAAGTGCCCGTATGGCTGATAAAGATGAGCCTGTAAATCCAAATTTTTCAAGAACCAAGGACATATACCCCCAATGAACTCTGTCGAATGCCTTCTCCGCATCTATTGAAAGGAGCAGAGAAGGCGTTTGCGAGAGCTCCGCATAATTAATAATATTTATTGTTCTCCTGGTTGCGTCTGAAGTCTGCCTCCCCTTTATAAATCCCATCTGGTCTTTGCGTACTACATTTGGGACTATATCTGATAGGTGTCTAGCTAGGACTTTTGCATATATTTTTATATCCGTGTTGAGTAAAGAAATTGGCCTAAAGTTTGCCGGAGTGGTAGGATCTTTGCCAGGCTTGGGCAAGGTGATTATGTATGCTTTGAGCATTTCCTGGGGGAAGGATGCAGTTCTTGCCGCCTCAGTAAACATCATCCGTAGGTGGGGAGCCAGAGATGTTTTGAATAATTTGTAATAGTCGTTCGAGAAACCATCGGGGCCTGGTGATTTACCTAAGGGGAGAGTAGTTATTGTTTCTTCTATTTCTTCTTGTGTAAAAGGGGCATTAATTTGGAGTAGTTGTTCTCCAGAGAGAGTGGGTAAATGTATGCTGTGGAGGAATTTCTCTATGTTCTCTTTAGATGGCTGAGGAGTATGAGGGTCTCGGTCTAGGTTATATAGCTCCTCGTAGTATTTAGCAAATTGATTTGCTATTTCTTGAGGGTTGGTAATCTTATGTCTAAGAGAGGAGTGGGTAGGATATGCAATTCTAGTTTTGGTTCTGGCTACTTTAATTTTGTTAGCTAGACGTTTTCCAGCTCTATTTGTGTTTGTGTAGGAGTTAGTTTTAAGGTGCTTGAAGATACCATTGTATCGTTTAAGCAGCAATAACCTCAGTTCTTCACGTAACTTGCCCAGGTTCATAGATATTTTGTCATTTGGATTAGTTTTGTTGGTTGTCTCAAGCTTGCGAATTTCTGAGGTGAGTTGGTCAAATTTTAGGTTGTGTTGCTTTTTAGCTCTGGATCCTAATTGGATCAAAAGGCCTCTCATGAATGCTTTGTGCGCATTCCAAAGAGCAAATGGATTGTTTACTGAGGGAGCATTGATACTAAAAAACTCTTGGAGATTTTGTGGTATGGTATGCGAGTGTTTAGGGTCTTGTAGAATGTTAGTATTGCAACGCCAGATGGGGATTTGAGGTGAGGCTGGCTCCCCCGCTATGGTAATAGAGGTGCATGGTCAGACCATGTTATGTTGTGTATTTTAGATGCTACGACTCTCTGTAGTAGCCACTTGTCCGTAAAAAAGAGATTGATTCTCGAGTAGCTGTTCTGCCTTGCTGAGAAAAAAGTGTAGTCTTTTTCAGATGCATGGTGACATCTCCAGATGTCATGGAGACCCTCTAGGTGGAGTAAGTGTTGCAGGTTCGGTGTCCTTCTCTGTGACTGGGAAGTAGAATCCGTGCTCGGATCAACTGTTAGGTTAAAGTCGCCACATAGCAGGATGTTCCCATATTTTTTTGCTTCAATGCGTTTAAAAAGGGGTTTAAGGAAGCGAATCTGGTGGGTGTTGGGGGCATAGATGTTTACTAGCGTGTAGGGTTTTGAGTTTATGTCGCACGTGAGGATGATGAATCTCCCCTCTGCGTCCAGGATAGAGTTCTTAAGGTGGAATGCCAATGTGTCCTTTATAGCCAGTAAGACTCCCTTATTCTTGCAGTCTTTGTTGCTTGCCAGGAACACATGAGGGAAATTTTTATGCGCATCTGGGGGTTGCTCCTATCTGAAAATGTGTCTCTTGCATACACAAAATGTCTGCTTTATGTTTGGTAGCTTCAGACCACACGGAGAACCGTTTTGCAGGATGGTTAAGGCCACTAGCATTCAGTGATAAACAAGTGATAGCCATGGTTTGGCTGATGTGGGATTTGTATGTGGAGCAATGTTGTACTCACTTTTGTTGTCTGTCCTCCTCGGGTGGGGATTCCTTTGTGCGTTGTGCCGTTTAGAAGTCCTATTCGGAGAGTGGGTCTTGGAGTCATGCCAGCAGGTTGCTGTATGGTTCTGTTGGATGAAGGTGTTTCTTCTGGCTTTGGGTGAGGTCTTTTCTGACTGTACTGTGTGAACAATAGTATGAAGTTATAACAATTGAAGAGATAGAACAACAATAATTGTAACCCTTGAAGAGAACGAAGTAAAAAGGAGATCTGTTATGAGATCCGTGTGCAGGCTTAGCTGCCCATCTTTTATGTGGGGGATCATGATACGGAATATATCCTATCTTGACCGGGGTAGGGATCAGATTTTGGAGAGATGTTGTTGAGATTCGGAGGTGCCCTTGTTGCGGTTTTTGCCCGAGCGCTTATGCGAGACCACCTGCCAGTCCGCTTCCATGGGGTTTGGGTGTATATCCCTGGTGGGGGTCTGGAGTGCTTCTGGAAGGATGCCCCATTTTCGTAGTGCTTCTATTCCTTCCTCCATGGTGGAGACAGAAATAGTGGTGTGATAAATAGGGTGGCAGGGTATTTCCACTTGTGGATGATTTTGTGGTTTCTGCAGTGTGCGTCTAGACAGGTCAGGTAGCAGTTGAAGACCCACTTATGGCGCAGGTAGGCCCTCAGGTTTCCTGGCTAAAGCCATAAGTTGGTCTTTGACATGAAAGAAATGAACTCTCAGGAGGACATCTCTTGGTGTCTCCGCTGGCAGGAAAGAGGGTTTGTGTACCCTATGGATTCTGTCTATAGTGAGATTGTGCGATATCGTGCGATATCAGGCTGGGGGCAATTGTGGAGAAGAGTGATAATATTGGAGTGGAGAATATTGCAGTTGTTGTGGCAGTATTGTTTCGGGTATTCCTCTAATTTTATTGTTGTTGCGTCTGGACCTGTCTTCTAAATTTTATATTTTTAGTTTCAATATTTTTATTGAAATTTATCACATATAACAAAGTATCTTATGCAAAAGTATTGTCATAAACGTACCAGCCATAGCCATATAACAAGAACATATTCACATCAGTGGTGCAAATGGAAAAAGGAATGAAGCACAAACATTTATATCCCTGTGCTAGGCGTGGTAGGGATCAAGAGAACAGACTGTAGAGTCTATCAAACTAACAGGGAGAGCATCCACATATAAGATTCATAAAAGTCAATTGTAATAACTTAACAGAACAGAATGTAGGTGTGGTTTGACCTTAGATAGAGACCTTGTGACTAAATTAGTGCCCTCCAGTTCGGGTTCCAGAAGAAAGGCAACCCCGGTCGAGACCACCTTTAGGTGTGCCCGAATCGGGGATACCCCAGGGAGGGACCCCCAGTCCCCCAGCACCCCCTATGGGAACAAGCTGTGCCAAGAGATGAGGACCCCCCCCACAGCGCGATCTCCACACAGAATCAAGAGTTGTCTCTGCTGGAGCTAAATAAGAACCACTGTGGATGGTTTAACCATCTGTCTTAAGCTTGCTCTCCCTACCGCCTATTGGAACAGGGTTAATGGGGGCAAGCTTAATGCGAAAGATAAAGAAAGGAGATAAATAAGGAAAAGAGAAGAGAAGGGGAGGAAAGTTTAGAGATAGTAGGTGTAGTTAGATAGCTGCTGAATCTGTTGTTTGCTTAAAGACCTTGGTTCCCTGGAATGCCAGGGGTTAGAGAAACTCCTACGAAGTTCCCTACAAGGTTCCCAAACCATCTCAAATTTGTGCAGATTATCTGTTAGGATGCTAGCTAACCTTTCTTGTGTCATTAGCCAGGAGGTCTTCTGAATAGCTGCCTTTAGAGAAACCCGCTCTAGTTTCCACACCCTCGCTATCGTGATCTTGGCTCCTAACAATATAAAATTAATTAATTTCCTGTTGGTTTTCGAGGAATCGGGGATGTGATCATTTAAAAGGGCGATAGTAGGGGACCTTGGAAGTTTGCAACCTGTTACCTTTTGAATAATACGGAATATTTTGGACCAGAATGACCCTATCCTTGGGCATTCCCACCATATATGGGCCATAGTGCCCTTAAGCAAACATCCTCTGAAGCATAGCGGGTCAGCAGTTGGAAAGAATATATTCAGTCTAGCTGGCGTGAGATACCATCTCATCATGACTTTTAAACTGGCTTCAGAAATAGTGGTGTTCAGGATGCCTCTGTAAGATCTGGAACAGGTGGTTTGCCATTTGTCCAGTTCCCATTCAAACTGAAGATCTGATTCCCAGTTAATCATGAATGCTGCTTTTTTAGCGGGGAGCGTGAGTGCTTCGTAGATGACCAAGATACCACCCTTCTGCAATGATGGCTGACCACACCAGCGTTCATTATTAGTAAAAAAAAAAAGGGGGATTGGTTTCTCCCTCCAAATTTTGTGAAGGAAATTTGATATTTGGTAAAATCTAAATGTCTCTGAGTTTGGGAGCTCCAATTTGTTTACACAATATCTAAGAGTGATCGGGCCGGTAGCTGTAGAGAAATGACCTATGTGGAATATTCCCTTGTCTAGCCACCATTGAAAGGCTTTAATATTTAATCCCGGAAGATAAATTTTATATTTTATCCTTTAGCCACGCTATTTCCTCAGCGTGTGATTCATGTGTGTCCACAAGGGTGTTGTAGGAATCTGCGTATTCACCCATAGTGTTCTCTATAATGTCCACCCTGTCACCCAGGTCTTGCACATCTTTGTTGCATTGGTTTACAGTTGCAATCAATGAATCCCTGAGGGTTATTATCATGTCCTTTAATGTGGTGTCTGACACCGGCTGCCCTGTTGTAGGGAACGCTGCTATGGGATCCTCTCTTTGAGGCCTATGTGCATGCTGTGAAGCCTGCGCCCCTCCTACCTCCATGCCTGATTCCTCATTGTGCCGTACGGGTGATTCCCTACGAGGCTTGGACTTTGCGGGGCTTTGTGTGGAGGGACTGCTACTGCCTGAGGGTGCCCCGTTTCTTGGCCCCTTCGTTTTATTACCTGGTTGCCGCTGTCCTCCCGTACATGCCTGTGCTGTGGGCCTGGTGACACTGCACAGCCGGGTAAAACTCCTGCAGTTTCCTCGGCTGTGGTTGCTCACCCCTTCGTCTGGCCATTCCCGCTGTACTCATGGGTGTGTGCGGGATTGTTACTGGGAGCTGGATCGTCTGTGCGGCTCCTCCGTCTGTGTTTCCCCCGGTGGTTGATCGGAGCTCCGGACTTACGCGTCAGTGCAGGAGCTCGGTCAGCCAGGCCCCCTCTACTTTTACCTTCTTTCATGTAAGTGCAATACTTTTAATGAATTAATGTGCCGTGACGATATCAAACTATTGTGGCACTTATATTTTTTTGGGCTCACTATTGATGGCACGGAGTAAAGGATCCATCTTAAGTAATCATTTCTCCCATTTGTTGCGCATGGATATTTGAAAACATTTGGAGTATACAAAGCTTTTCCTGACCCCCCGTAATAGGTGGTCATGGGCTTCTGCTCTTAGCCCCGATGAAGGGGGAGTGTTGAGCCCCCGAAACTCGTTGGCTGTTCCGTAATAATAAAAAATCTTTTAAAAATCTGTGCAAGCTGGTGTGGCACTCCTTTCAAAACCTCAATGTTGAACTTCCAGTGACCAGTATGAGAGAGTGAGAGCGATAACACCAAATTTAACACACCTGCTCCCCATTCCCACCTTAGACCTTGTAACACCAATGAGTCACATGACACCGGGGAGGGAAAATGGCTAATTGTGCCCAATTTGGCCATTTTCACTTAGGGGTGTACTGACTTTTGTTGCCAGCGGTTTAAACATTAATGGCTGTGTGCTGAGTTATTTTTAGGGGACAGCAAATTTACACTGTTATACAAGCTGAACACTCACCACTTTAGCTTGTAGCAAAGTGTAATTTCTTCAGTGTTGTCACATGAATAGTTTGTGGGGAAAACAGTCAGCGTGCAGGCAACTTTTATTCAAATCTGGTGGCTTGCCAGGTTTATTTATAAAATAGGTTTGCAAAAACAAAACAGAAAATAAGTCCTTGCCGTCTGGCGCTAAACAAAAAAGTATAGTTTCCGCACTATTCGGTGTGGGGCTGGCCCCCGACACCCACAAAACATAAGCCAAAATTAAACCTTGTCTTTTTTAAGTCCAAACAGACACAGAGCTCCCTCAGATTGCCCTCTGAGTTCCAGGTCAGAGCCCTAGTGAGATATCTTCCTGATTATGTAAGCCACCTGCTGGTGGACTCCAGTGGAAACACAAACGCCAGACCGGAACCAGCCCTGCCATGGTGGCGTATAAAATTCGGACCAGACTGATTACTCCAGTCCAAATGAACGCATATGAGGTGACAGGTAGCGTCCGTCTACCACTTCACCTTGCATACCGTCACATATCCTACCCCTCTGCTGAAGCCCTGTCCCAAGCATATAGTGGACCCAGGAGAGGGCATACACATTGTTCTGGAGTCTTCCAGTGTTCTGCTGTGAACTTAAATGGCTGTAGGGCCAGGGACCACCTAGTCACCCGACTATTTTTCTCCCTGTGGTCACACATTCACTTCAGGGTGGCATGGTCAGTGACTAGACTAAACAACCTTCCTAAAAAGGCTGTACTTCAGTGCCTCTAAGGCCCACTTGAGAGCCAGGCACTCCTTCTCCACAATGGCATAGCTCCTCTCATGCCTGTTAAGCTTCCTGCTTAAGTAGACAACCGGGTGCTCCTCACTGTCTCTGATCGGGGACAGAACATCGCCTAGTCCCACCTCAGAGGCATCCGTCTGTACAACAAACTCCTTTGTGAAGTCCGTGATCACGAGCACCAGTTGTACACAAAGGGCCTGTTTTAACTTCTGGAATGCCTTCTCGGCTTCAGGATTCCACTTAACCATGCCCGACCCTTTCCCCTTTGTCAGATCAGTCAGAGGGACGGTAATGGTGGCAAAGTTGGGTATGAACCGCCTGTAATACACTGTAATCCCCAGGAAGGTATGAACCTGTTTTTTATTCACCGTTAGGGACCATTTTTGAATTACCTCAATCTTGATCAGTCCCCGACCAATAACATACCCAAGGTATTTGGCCTCCTCCAGGCCTATGGCACACTTTTTTGGGTTGGCTGTTAAACCTGCTACCCTAAGAGAATCTACGACTGCTTGTACTCAGAGCAGATGTGATTCCCAATCTGGACTGTGGATGACCACATCATACAAATAGGTGGCTGCATAGAGGTGATGCAGCCTCAAGGTTTTATCCATCATTCTCTGGAAGGATGCAGGGGCCCCATTCAAACCAAACGGCATTAGCTTGTACTGAAAGGAGCCCTCAGGGGTAGAAAAGGTAACTTTTTCCTTTGCTGATTCCATTAGGGGGATCTGCCAGTAGCCCTTAGTTATGTCTAGGGTTGTTATGTACCTGGCACCTCCCAACCTGTCCACAAGTTCGTCAACCCGCTGCATTGGGTATGCATCAAACTTAGACATGTTATTCAGTTTCCTGAAATTGTTACAGAACCTGATAGTGCCATTTGGCTTTGGGACCAGCACTATAGGGCTCGACCAGACACTGTGGGACTCCTCTATCACGTCTAACTCCAACATGGTTTTTATTACCTTTGCCACCACCTCCCTTCTAGCCTCAGGTATTCAGTAGGGTTTTACATTTACGTGGACCCCTGGTTCCGTAATTATGTCATGTTGTAGTACAGTGGCCAGTCAGGGTAGGGGAGAGAAAAAGTCTTTATTTTTACTGAAAAATTCCTTAAAGTCATTTTGTTGCATCAGTGACAATGACTCAGTTATGGGGATGCCTGTCCTCTTGAGGAGTGGGGACTGCCAATAATTAGTGTTGAGCGAACCCGGACTGTAACGTTCGGGTCCGTACCGAACTTTCGGGTGTCCGTGGCACGGACCCGGACCCGGACATTTCAAAAATCGTTCGGGTTCGGTCCGGGGTTCTGCTATTTTACTCCACGTGTTGAGAAGCTGCAGGGCAGCCAATCAACAAGTGTTTCACTGGTTTGCCCTTAGAAGCCATCACAGCCATGCCTACTAATGGCATGGCTGTGATTGGCCAGTGCATCATGTGACCCAGCCTCTTTATAAGCTGGAGTCACAGTGCTGCAGTCACATGCTCCTTGGGTTAGTGTAGGGAAAGGTAGTTGACTGCGTGAGGGACAGATTTGAGACATTTTAAGACCTGATCCTGCATCCTGAAATAGATTACTTTACTACTGCTGTCTGTGCTGTTGCTCTGAGGACAGATAGCAGAAATTAGAGATTTCAGATACCGCTGCTTTGAGTTGCAGATCAAACTCTGCTTAAAACAACGATTGCCACGATCGTGCTCAACGATCAGATTGTTGGGGGAATTTGAGATTTCAAATACTGCTGCTTAGAGTTGGAGATTGCAGATTAAACTCTGTCTAACGAAACGATCGTACGTTCGTACACAACGATGAGATTGTGGGAGTAATTTCAGATTTCACATACTGCTGCTTTGAGTGATCTGACTGCACTAGGTAGAGGCTTCTGCTTAGAGGGACAGATTCTTGTTCAAAAACCATTGCCTACTCCTATAGGGCCAGCTGTTGCTGTAAGTGACACATTATTTTTAAAAAATCATCTCCTAGTTCTAATGCATCGACCTGAAAAATAAAACCACGTTCTTTACGTGACGAGTGTGGTTTTCGACCTTCGAGAGGGAAATCTTGATCCTCTACTAAAAAATTTTTATTACACAGTGAA
>BLSH010209080.1:319673-356548 GCA_018402905.1 Glandirana rugosa | reverse complement strand
TATTAGCCCCACGGTTTTGGGTCTGAAAGTTGGAGTCTCTGTCTCACGACCACGATCAGGTGTGCCAACTTTCATTTAAGGATCGTTTCACCGTCCCAGGGAAACTCTAATCCTTTTCTCATCCCCTTCACTTGATGCTTCAAATGGTCGGTCCCATTTCCTTTGAGTTCGTTTAAATGGTACACTTAGAGAATTTTGGTTCCTTTCTGTCTCTCTGTAATAACCATCTCAACTCGCTTGTGGACCTGCAAGCCCAAGACGACCAGGCAGTACAGCCATTTTTGTGCCTAAAAGTTCGGGTCCCCATTGATTTCAATGGGGTTCGTTGTCCGTGTGATTGTTCGGGTTCCGTCCGGACCCGGACCCGGACTTTGTCCCGAAGTTCGGACGGACCAGCAGAACCCGAACGTCCAGGTGTTCGCTCAACTCTACCAATAATGTCTCTCTGTCTTTCCTTGGTTTTAAGAGATTCACATGGTAAATTTGCTTGAGTTTCCTTTACCCTGGCTGGTAAACTTCGTAGTTCACTTCCCCTACTCTTTTCCTAATCTCAAAGGGACCCTGCCACTTTGCTAGGAATTTACTTTCAACCGTGTGGACTAGCACCAGCACTCTGTCTCTGAGGTTGAAAGTCTGGGTTTTGGCACCCCGATTATAAACTCTTCTCTGGGTTTCCTGGGCTTGCTCCATATGTTCTCGCACCAGGGGCAGGACAGCTGCGATTGATCCTGCATCAAGGAAATATGCTCGATGACGCTCCTATATGGGATGGCCTTTCCTTCCCACATCTCTATTGCAAAATCTAGCAGCCCCCTGGGATATATACCATAAAAGAGTTCAAAGGGGGAATACCCGGTAGACGCTTGTGGAACCTCTCATATGGCAACCATGAGATACGGCAGCAACATATCCCAATCTCTCCCATCTTTTTCCACTACCTTTTCAACATGCTTTTGAGTGTTTTATTAAACCTCTCCACAAGTCCATCTGTTTGGGAGTGGTAGAACAAGGTACAGAGATTTAAGATTTTATACAACCTGCACAATTCCTTGGTTACACAGGACATAAACGGGGTGCCCTGATCTGTTAAGACCTCTTTAGGGATCCCCACCTGACTAAACACCTCGACCAACTCCCTGGGTATTGTCTTAGTGGAGGTGTTCCGCAAGTGTATGGCTTCCGGATAGCGAGTCACGTAATCTAGTATTACCAGGATGTGCTGGTGTCCCCAGGCAGACTTTACTATGGGTCCCACAAAATCCATGCCAATTCTTTCTAAAGGCACTTCAATTATGGGCAGTGGAACAAGTGGACTATGAAAATGGGGTGGAGGCGCAGAGAGTTAACACTCAGGGCAGGATTCACAATACTCTAACATCTGCATGCAACCCGGGCCAGAAAAATCTCTGGGTTATTCTCTCCATGGTCTTATCAATACCCAGATGGCCCCCATTACATGTCCATTGGCTAGATCTAGCACCATCCTGTGAAAGGATTTCATAACCAATAGCTGTTCCACCTCGTCCTCCCCTCTTTTCACCACCTGATACAACAAATTATTTTTAAGAGCCATGTAGGGAAAAGACACCCCCCAATTAGGGTCCACAGGTTCCCCATCCATCACCTTCACATTTTCTCTAGCTCTAAGGAGAGTGACATCTCATAGTTGTTCTGTGCAGGAGTCCTCTCTTCGGACCTCTAAGTCCGGTACTACATTCTGTTCACTCACAATCAGAGACATTTTCTGGGTCATTAGCCCCCAGCTGGGAGCTATCTTCCAGCTCCTCCGACTCCCCAGCCAGTACAGGAAAAGGAAGAGGGTCTCCTCCCTTCTCAGTCCTGCCACCATTCTCCCCTTCCATTTGGCAAAAAGGGTCTGGTGAGAGTTCCTGTGGTTCTGCAGCAGGGGGAGCTCTATCCTCCAGACTCCCTGTGCCTTCCCATAACCTCCAAATATGGGGAAAATCCCTGCCCAGTAGGGCGTCATAAAGCAGTGAAGGTACCACCCCCACTGAATGAGTCACACTGCCCCAAGGGGTGTCAATCTCAACCACTGCCGTCTGGTAGTCACGAGTGTCCCCATGGATGCAAATGACCCTGATAGTGCCAGGGTGTAACCTTGCAGGATTTACACAACTGAGTTTTGCCAACATTACCACACTACCAGAGTCAAGCAGTGCAGTGACTGGCTTTCCAGCAACAAAAATCACACACATTTGCTTCTCCATGCAACTTGAACATGATGCTGTATATGCGACCTGGATAGATTGGTGTATGGGGGTTACTAGTGAATCCTGACTCACCTCCTTGTATGCAACCTTGGTTCCACTGTCACCGGAGGTGCAGGCCCCTTCTTTAATTCCAACAGGGCCTCTCCAAATTGGTGATTCATCTCCTGTTGTGCCGCGATGGCCTGGCGACTCTACTCCCGCTGAGCCTCATGCTGTCGGTGACTCTCCTCTCGCTGAGCTGACCTGGTGGCTGGTTTCCCGCTGAGCCGCATTGGCTTGCAGCAGGGCCTTCAGCATTTCCTCCATCTTGGAAAGGTGCACACTGAACTCCACCACGTGTGAGAGATTAGCTTGTGGGGATCATCTTCCCTGAGGAAAATAGTCAGCGTGCAGGCAACTTTCTTTCAAATCTGGCAGGTTTATTTATAAAATAGGTTTGCAGGTTAGAACAAAACAAAATCAGAAAATAAGTCCTTGCTGCCCGGCACTAAACTAAACAGTATACTTTCCACACTATACGGTGTGGGGCTGGCCCCCGACACCCACAAAACCTAAGCCAAAATGCAAACCTTGTCTTTTTAAAGTCTAAACAGACACAGAGCTCCCTCAGATTCCCCTCTGAGTTCCAGGTCAGAGCCCTAGTGAGATATCTTCCTGATTATTTAAGCCACCTGCTGGTGGACTCCAGTGGACCCCAAACTCCGAACCGGAACCAGCCCTGCCATGGTGGCTGGTAAAATCCGGACCGGACTCTGTTTACTCCAGTCCAAATGAAGGTATGCGATGCAACAGGTAGCGTCCGTCTACCACTTTGCCTCGCATACCGTCACAATATATATTTGAAAATTGATCAGTTCTGATGTATTGGCGACTGATCAAATTTCTTAAGGCCCTTAAGATACAAGGACAGTACAAATACCCCTGAGGTATTAAGTAAGAGGTGTGGCAAGTTTTTTAAAGTTATACATTTTTTTTAAATTAAACAAAAATGTATTTTTCTTTTACATTTATTTTACATACTGTCACCAGTGCAGTACAGAGTCAGCATATGACTAGTGTGGCAGTGATCAGGGACACTAACTGGTGAAAGTATGTTAAAAAAAAAAGAACAATTTTGTATTAAATGTTTTAACTTTTTTCTCTCTTTTTTTAAAAACATTTTCTTTTTTCTTTCTACTTTTTTTTTTTACATACTTTCATCAGAGTAGTTCTGTGTCACCATAATAACACTGTGCTTCTCTGGAGGGGGGGGGGGGGGTGATCAGGGACTTTTTTTTACACTCTGATTGCTTTTACAATGAAGATCATTGTATCAGCAATGTTTTCAATTGTCACAAATATGTTACATTCACGACAGCTGCGTTTACTAGTGATCTGGAATTGGCTACAGCTAACCACATGGTACAAGGTGCTGTGATTATCCCAGCTAATGATTGTGACAGCTGTGGGCCAATCACAGCATAGTAAACTCATAACAATCACATGATCCCCCTGCCAAATGAAGCTGTCAGGTACCAACAACGGCAATCCGCTGTGTCCTGTGGACACAGTGGTTGTGGGGGCAGCGCTCTGCACGCCCCAGGGGGCACGTAAATATGCTAAGTGCCATACTGGTGAGTCACTTAGCCTGACTGCAGTATATGTACTGTGGGCAATCGGCAACTGATTAAGCTAAGGTTTTGCATAATAGCTTGCCTGTTTTCCCTTTACTATGTTTATGGCAATGCCTTTCTATATGATTGTCATGTATCTGAGACTTCATGGTATCACTTTTTGTATTCCAAGAACCATGTCTTTTACTGAGCCCATAAAAATATTGAAAAATAGGGGGGGCGTGGCTAGCAGCCGGCGGAGATGGCCGACTAAGCACTGAGCTCCGGAGTAGAACGGCTGGCAATTAGCAACGAAGGCTTTCTAGAGCCACGATCTCATCCCCTGCTAATCTCTACAAACCCCGGGAGTCGCAACAGACATGTCCCGCAAAAGAAAGGACGCGCAAAGACCAAAGAAACTAACGGCCTTCTTTGGCTATCCGCATCAAGCACACACTCAAGATGGCGCTGACTCCTTCTCCACGCCGCACATGCGGCCCTCAACAGGGAAGGATGAACGAAGCATGGGCCGAATCCAGCAACACCGCAAACAAGGTGCACTACAATCATCCAGCCCTATGTCTGGTAGCCCGGAAAAAGCCAGATTCAAACTAAACGACCAGCCTGAGGTGAGTCCATTATGTGATTCCCAAGATGATACCAGAGAATTACATGAATCCATAACAGCATTCCCCACTAGCAATCAACCTGTTCTTGATACAACATTAAAGGATATGCTGGTGTCCTTAAGGAGCACCATTCATGCTGATATGCTATCATGTATGCAAAAATTTGGAAACTAAATTGCAGCGGTGGAAAACAGAGTCTCACACTAAAATGGGGGAATTTGCTGAAACGATTAATGATCTGGTGGATGCTAACGAGGCTCAGGACTCCAACCACTTATGGGTTAAAGAAAAATTGGCAAATTTAGAGGATAGAAGCAGACGAAATAACATTAAAATCAGAGGAGTGCCAGAATCAGTTGGTGACTCGGCATTAAAGACATACGCAGAAGGACTATTTTCCTCTATGCTTCCTACCCTGTCACCTAATGATCTCATAATTGACAGGATTCATCGTCTACCTAAGCCATCCTTTATCCCAGATCAGATACCCTGAGATGTGATATTGAGGATGGACTTTTTTTCACATAAAGGAGCAGATAATGCAAACATCCCACAAGCTGCGGAGCTTACCAGAACCATATGACAATTTACAATTGTTTATGGACTTCTCTCAATACACCATGCAGTTAAGGAGAAATCTGAAAACAGTCACCAAAACACTGCGGAATAATAATATTCCCTGTCAATGGAAATTTCCCACCAAGCTTTCTATTCAATGGAAGGGCACTTCCTATATGATCAATTCCCTGGAAAAGGGCTTAAAATTGCTGAAAACATGGGATATCATTCCGACACGAACCCCTCCATCCAGCCCAAAAGCCTGGAGACGGAACACCCCCGGGGGATCCCAGGAAAACTTATCACAACAAGCAGAAGGATAAGGACTTCTATGTCTATATTCATTATACTGATCAGTGTCTGGACCTTCACAGTTTGCCTTAAAGAAGTATTATTACCCAAATCTCCCTGCCTGTTCTACACCATGCTATCACTGCTAGCCGGAAGTTTACACGTTTTGTATTACCCCTCTTAACCTGAGCAGAACACACTGCACACTGGTCTATTAGACCCTTCTTTTATATTGTGGATTTGAACTTGTTCTCGTTCATTTTCTTCATTTTTCCTCCTCTGTTTGATTGAGCAGTATACATATCCTTCATTGAAACTCTGCACTGAGCAAGATAAACAACACACACAGCTTTTCCACTCGGGGACACCAGAGGTCACACCAGAGCTACGTCTGATTTTCGCCTCATCTAACAGTGAGTAACTTTTCATCACACACCCCTCATTCCACAATGGGAATCAGGCTACTCTCTATAAATGCGAAGGGACTAAACCATCCCGTTAAAAGGGCCTCATTATGGAAAGAAGCCGAAATCCATAAAAGTGACATCCTCCTTGTGCAGGAAACACACTTTCACAAGCAGAAATCTCCTTCATGTACAAACAAAAATTTCCTGCACATTTTAAAATCTTGTATGGCAGAAAAAAAAAGGGGTGTAATGATTGCAATTAAAGATACCATAGCATTTACGCTGCATGAAGCAATCATTGATCCAGAAGGACGCTTTATCATATTGATTTGTGATATCAACTCAACCACCTATACACTAGTGAACACATATGTCCCCAACCAACATCAAATACACTACCTCAATTCCCTCCTACGGAAGATCAAGAAATACCAGAAGGGCTCTCTCCTCATTGGAGGGTACCTCAATGTCATCGCTGACCCCACAATGGATTCAACTGCTACAAAATCTAGACACCCTGCAACTCTAAGAAACTTTCTCTTATCTCACGATTTGTACGACATATGGAGATGTCAACACGCTAGTGAAAAAGACTACTCCTTTTTCTCATCAAGCCATGGAACATACTCCCGCATAGACTATTTCCTGTCAGACCAGTGGGTCCTGCAGAAGATCTTATAATCCACTATCAATGTGATCACCTGGTCTGACCATGCTTCAATCTCGCTGACATTGGCTGACTCATTCCCCTCGGATTCCTCGTTTGTGTGGAGGATGAACTCTTCCCTTCTCCAAACCACACAGATGAGGACACATATTGAGGAAAACCTCGTGGACTTTTTCAACAACAATGCTAATTCAGTGGACAGCCCAATGGTATTATGGAATGCCCATAAGGCATTTATTAGGGGAGTTTGCATTCAAATAGGCGCACGAGAGAGGAGGAGGAGGCAGCGGCAGTTTAACTCTATCACCTCCAATATAGCCAAATTGGAGGCCGACAACAAAAAAAAACCCCTTCCAAGTGACCATCAAAAATTGTTTGAACTACGATATGAGCTCAAAGAACTACTTTTACACCAATTTGAACGATCCACACAGAGATTAAAAATGATCTATTGCTCCACGTATAACAAAGCTGGATAGCTAAAAAACTCCAAGATCACCGCTCCAAAACAAAAATAGCCTCGCTTTTGCACCCTGACTCCCATACGCAAATCTACGACCCGAAAGGCATAGCTAATGCCTTTAGCTCTTACTACAGCTCTCTTTACAACCTACATAAAGATGCAAACACACCCGAACCCACACCTGAAGATATCACCAACTTTCTTCACCATATACACCTTCCGAGGTTAACAAAGCTCCAAAGTGACACCCTGAGTGCTCCCTTTACAACCCCAGAAATCATTAAAAGCATTAACACATTATCTAATAACAAATCCCCGGGCCCTGATGGCCTCACAGGCGAGTACTACAAGACATTTCAAAATCTACTGAGCCCATACTTGTGCAATGTGTTTCAGGATGCCGCGGCCTCCTCCTCCTTTCCTCCGGAAATGTTAGAAGCTCTGGTGGTTACACTGCCTAAGCCAGGGAAAGAACCAGACAGAGCACAAAATTACCGTCCAATTTCATTGTTGAATAACGATGTTAAATTATACGCAAAGATAATTGCCCTCAGACTGTCTGACATTCTACCTGAATTGATAGATAGGGACCAAACAGGTTTCACCAAGGGTCGCCAATCTACTGATGCTACCAGGAGACTGCTGAACGTCATACACTTGGCAGGTAAACTTAGAACGCCTTCTCTGCTCCTAGCCTTGGATGCAGAGAAGGCATTTGATAGAATACATTGGGGATATCTCAAAGCAACACTGATGAGGTTTGGGTTCTCAGGACAGATACTATCTGCGATTTTAGCTTTATACATGTGCCCTTCAGCTAGAGTGTATACCTCAGGATCACTGTCACAACCATTTAAAATTACGAATGGCACGAGGCAAGGATGCCCACTTTCACCCTTAATATTCAACTTGCTCATGGAACCATTGGCCTCATGCATTAGACAACATCCCCAAATACTCGGTCTCACCGTGGGACAAAAACAACATGTCATCAGCTTATTTGCAGACAACGTTATTTTAATATTAACCCAACCTGAGAAATCACTCCCAGCTGTCTATGACATCCTTCAAAAGTTTAATGAAATCTCCTATTATAAAATTAATGAATCCAAGTCACACATACTTGACGTCGGAGTGCCAACACCTATCAGAAGATTACTAGAATCCCAATACCCCTTCTCTTGGGAAGACAGTGGTATACCATACCTAGGAATGGTACTTACAAAATCCCTTAAACATGCATATGACACAAACTATCTTCCCTGGATATCTAAACTTAAACATCAACTGTCGAATATATCCAAACATGAACTGTCTTGGTCAGGTAGAATGGCGGCTTTCAAAATGCAAATATTGCCCCGAATTCTGTATTTATTCAGAACGGTCACTATACCAGTACCACAAAGTTTATTTAAATCCCTACAATCCATTCTCAAATGTTACTTATGGCAAGGCAAGAAAGCCAGGTGTGCTTTCAGCAAATTAATGAAAACAAGAAGAGCAGGGGGTCTGGGACATGTAGTACTCTATGATTATTACATAGCAGCCATTCTATCACAAGCCAAACACTGGTTCACACAGACACCTGAGTCTAGCTGGAGTGAATTAGAGAGTTTCGAAATTCCCAACCATGATCTACTGGCATACCTACATACACAAAATCCTGCAACCATTACGTCTAGCACTCTTTCCCCTACAATCCGAGCCACGAAGCTAGCTTGGAAGTATTTTCTCACACACACAAATTTGGAGAACCCTACTCGGGACCTCCAAATCCCGTTAGCAACTTTGGCTAACTTATCCCCTGCACTTTCAATACTTTAATGGAAAGCTAAGGGCATACTTACTGTATCAGACGTGTATCTAAAGAATAACATAAAACCTTTCTCGACGCTTCAACAGACATATTCACTTGCGAATACCAAATTTTTTTTTTTCCACATCAGTTCCGACATAACCTTATCTCATTCCTTTTCCCTTCTAGGCCATTATCAACAGTTCAAAACCGTCTCTCGTCAGATCATCATTTATGGTAAGTATCAAAAGTTTCACAAGAAATTTACATATAAAAAGTCACACATAATCTACAAAATACAACACACAAATATCCCCTACCCCCACCTCCACCCCTTTTCCACCTTCCCCACTTCCAATATTCATTTGCCTCCTCCACCCCCATCCATCTCCTATCAGTCAACAAAACCACATATAATTTGGCTAACACTAAGTTCACACAATCTCCTTCAGATAGTACATACTTCCTCCTAACCTCCCAACACCTCACGTCCCACATCACTTCCTTGAAAATTGCAGAAAACGCCCAAATCTTCCTCTGCATTGTCCTACTCCCTCCACCAACCCAAAAAAACCATACCAAAATATCCAAGCTTTTAACTCCCAACACCATCCCCACAAACGGGTTTAATCTTTTCTGCACTGTCTGCACAAATGGGCAGTGAAACAGCACATGTCCCACCGTCTCCATACCTCCACAACCTTCTCTTGGACATTTCTCGTCCCTTGCCAAATCTCTGGCTTTCAAAAAGTCCTTGGTCAATAAAGCCCCCTGGAGTGCCAACCATGCCACCTCCTTCTGCCTATTGGTCACTCCTCCAAGGGAAAATCTTTTCCAGCAAACTTCTGTCATCCTGGTCCCCAAACCGGCAATATTAGCCCTCACTTCCCCTCTTCTTATCCACTTTACCAACGCTCTCTTCTCCATCGCATTCCTTCCTATGTCCTTTAAATGGTGTTCATCAAAAAAGGACATAATTCTCAAATAGAAAAAAGGAGTCAGCAAGGCTGTTGGCTTAGATAAATCATTTACGCACCACCCCCATTTTATCAGGGTCCATCCTGCCAAATATCTCATCAGGAAGCCCACTTTGCCCCCTCCCATGAAGGCTTTATAGTGTGCTAGCCAATAATGTACACTCAAAAATACCGGGATATTCGGAAATCCCCATCCCCCATGCTCAGGGCTCTTCGTAACCAGCCCTCTTTCCACTCTTTCCATTTTACTTCCCCAAAAGAAAGTAAATAAAACTCGCATTATCTTCTGCATCCATCTTATGTTGGGTGTGAAAATCAGACTAAAATAAAGGAGCAACGGTAAAATAACAGATTTAACGATCAGCACTTTCCCTAACAGGGTTAAGCGCCTCAACTTCCAAAAATCGATTTTATTTTTAATCTTCTCCAGCGCTTTCTCCGCATTCTTTTGATTCAGTAAATCCCTCTCAAAATGCGTGCCCAAGATCACTATAGAGTCTTCAATTTTTACCTTAACTTCCCTTATCACTCCAGGCCCACTCACGGTGCATATCTGGCTTTTCTGCCAATTAACTTTTAGTCCGGACATACTACCAAAGAGATTCAGTCATAGCTCAGCCCTCCTGGCATCCATCTCGGAGGAACACACGAAAGTTACATCATCCATGTAACAAACCGTCTTAACCGTTTCCCCTCCGCTCCCAGGTACAAAGACACCTTTCAATTGCTTATCTCTCTGAGCATGCCGCAAAAGTGCCTCTATTGCACAAATAAACATAACTGGTGAGAGGGGACACCCCTGTCTCACCCCAGACTTCACCGAAAAAACCCCGAAGGGTTACCATTCACCAGTACTTGGCTGATAATACCAGTATACAACCCTCTCAGGGTTTTCAGAAAGGCCTGAGGGATTCCCATTGCCTCCAACACTCTAAACAAGAAAGAATGGGAGACCCTGTCATAGGCCTTCTCCAAATCAATTTCCATCAGAGCTAGAGGCATGTTATTGGTCTGGGCATAAAAAATAAGATCCCTTAACAAAATCAAAATATCGGCAATCCACCATCCAGGTACCGCACATACTTGGCCCTCACCCACAAGTTTATTCACCACTCTGCTCATTCGTCTGGCCAATAATTTGGCTACCAGCTTGTAATCTACATTTAACAGCGTAATGGGACGCCAGTTTTTAATCTCCCTCCGGTCGCCTTTTTTAAAGATCAATGTAATTGCCCCTTCTTTTATTGATGGTGAGAATTCACCAGACTCCACACAATATTTCACTAGTGTCGTTAAATACTCTTTCAAAATAGGCCAAAACTTAACATAAAATTCCATCGGGAGTCCATCCCTTCCTGGAGTCTTGCCATTCTGCATACTTTTCAATGTTTCTTCCACCTCTACCTCTGTTACAGTATCCAGAAGTCCCTCTGCCTCCTCTTGCTCCAAACATTTTTCCATCACCGTACAATATTCCACTTGTTCTGCCTCCTGCACTCCCTTCTGTACATCATATAAATCCCTGTAGAAGTTCAACACTTCTTCCATCAACCTCTCACCCTCCACCTCCTCGTTTCCAGCCATTACCGTATTCATGGCCTTTTTATTGGAACAGACTTTTTTAAAGAAGTACCTTGTACACTTCTCTCCTTCTTCCATATCTCTAATTTTTGCATTAAAGATAACTTTCTTCCCTTTCTCCTTTAGCATCTTATCTCTCAGTCCTCTTATTTCATTTAATTCTTCCGTCACCTCCACACCTGCTCTTTTACATTTATACAAGAAATGTAGTCTTTCTACTAATGCAAATTCTCTCTCCCTTCCCTCTCTAGCTTTACTCAGACTGATCTTCTGGAGGAACTTTGCTAGCCTTCCCTTCACCCAATCCCACCACACCAAGACATCTTGGAAGTCCTTTTTACTTCCCATCAACTCTATCAGGTAAGTACCTATCTTATTACAAACCACCTCATTCTCCAATATGGACACATTAAATTTCCAATTTCCACCTCCGATTTTCACACCTCTCCCTATCTTCACTTCATAGCGTATTAACTTATGGTCTGAAATTAAAACTGGTTTTGTTTCATAACACAACACTTCCACAAACTCAGACACAAAACAAAAGTCAATCCGCGAAGACACCGTCCCTTTATCTGAAAAATTTGTATGCATAGTTTGCTCTCCTTCCACCACCACCGCCACATCCTTAAGTCTATAATCATTCACCAACTCATTCAATAAGCGGGATGTTATATCCACACCTCCGCCTTCACTGATCCCCTGTCTGTCACTCCTCTTCCTCACGCAATTGAGGTCACCCATGACAATTGTTGTCATCCTCCCAGGTAGATACAATCTCAGTACCTCCAAAAACTCCTTCCGCGCCCTTTTCCCTGCCGGAGCATAGCAGTTCAACAGCCTTAGTTTCTCCCCCTCATACTCCAATATAACGGACAGACATCGTCCAGGCACCACTTCCTCGTACGATAGTACCTTAACATCCTTATTTTTTATTAGCACCCCCACTCCCTCCGCTTTTGTTTCACAGCAGGGTGTCCACACTGCAACTCCTTTCTCCCACTCAGAAATACCACATAAATCCTCCACTCCGCACTCCTGCACACAAATATTATCTGCTTTAACAGCCCCTAGATCATCCAAAAAAGCTGCTCTTCTAAGCCCAGCTTTCAGGCTCCTAACTTTAATTGTGGCAAAAATGAGTGTCATCATGAAAAAATGTATAAACATAGCCATCATTATTTTTTTCAAAGTTCGTCTTTCCTCTCAGCCACTCTCTGTCTCCTCCTGGGCGCAGGCGAACTGGCGGTTTCCTCATCAGAATCCCCAGACAAAGCTATGTGTAAGGAAGTGTCTTCCTCACTATCTTTCCCTTCTCCTAGTCGAGCCCCCTTCCCAGGCAGCTGGGCTTCAGAGAAGGCCTCACGCTGACCGCACACTATGCTTTCTCCACTATCTGATTCTTCCATCTCCTCCAGACCTTCTTCTTCCTCACTTGTGGAAATGTCTCCAATCAGCACGGGAGCCACACTGGGGCTCAGATTAGTCACTGAGCTGATATCCTGTTCATCTCGCTCAATATGGACCTCCACTGATAGCCCACTCTCCTCCATCCTTTCCTGGGGGGAGTCTCCAGCAGCGCTAAGACCACCCGCGTGATCTTCCCCAACACCCTCCGAACTGGCAATAACACTCGCCCTTGCAGTACCATCACCAGCCTCCGGAGCTTCACTGCACTTCCCACCTACGTCTTCGGGTGGAACATCATTGGCTGCAGGCATAGGGATCCCACCAGCATGCTGCCCCTCCTCGGGCGCCTGCCCAGTCTCTCCCTCTTGCCTGTCCCTCTGTTCCTTCTCCCCCCTCTTTGGTTTCCCGGTCCAGTCGTAGTTCCTCTTCTCTCTTTGGTATGCTGGGCACTGTTTTGCCAAATCTCCAGTCTGTTTGCAAATGTCACAAACCTTCCCAGCTGTGCAGTCCTTCGCCTTGTGCCCTACCTGCTGACAGAATCTACATTTCTCCATCATGTCACATTCAGAGCTGATATGACCGTACATTAGACACTTTCTACAATATCTGGGCTGTCCCTGGTAATATAGGAAGCCTCTCTCCCCTCCGATCGTAAAAGCCCCGGGCGGTCTTCTTACCCCTCCTACACAGTCCTTGTCCAGTTTGAATTTGCCAAAAAACCTATATTTGCCTGTCCAGATCTTATAACGGTTCATAACCTTATCTCCCCCCTTCAACTCCTCACAATACCCTGACAAAAAGGCCCTTACCATCGCTGGATCAGAAAAAGGGCTATATATGTGGACTATGATCATCTTTTCCTCCTCCATAAATAAAGGTATCACCTGAAAGGATTTCATGATCCCATCTGCGATCTTTGCCTTCGCCATCTCGTAGACATTCCAACAGGTTTCTGTGGACCGAAAGGTCACGTCATAAATACCTCGCATAGGAAAGTCCTGAAGGCATAATACATCGCTCACCTTTAGGTTGAAAACGTCCGTCAAAACATCAACCACCACCGTTTTCAGAGAGATCTGCTCTCTAAGCTCTGGCTTTACCAGAAAATGAAGCGAATCCCGTAAACCTCGGTTCGCCATCTTGGTTCCGGATCACACCAGCGGCTTTCCAGGAAGACCAAAGGGAACCCCCACAAGGGGGGTCCCAGTGGATCCCGTACACACCACCAGTAAAGGTGTGGGGCTATTTACCCACAATCACTCTCTCGTCAGTTTTCAGTGGCGTCCTACCCAAAAGCAGCAGGTGATGAACCAATAAAGGAACACCACCAGGCCAAGTAGTACTTGGTTATGCCTTTTGGCATTTGCAACACACCCACAACTTTTCAACACTTCATCGATAATGTATTTTGAGATCCGTTGAACCAGTTTGTGATTGCTTATCTGGATGATATTCTCATCTTTTCTAATAACCTGGAGGATCATGGCAAGCATGTTTGAAATGTCTTTGACAGATTAAGGAAGAATCGACTCTACATAAAACTGGAGAACTGTGAGTTTGATTGAACCTAGATTCAGTTCCTGAGGTATATTATTTCTCCAGAAGTGAGCATGGTTCCTGAGTATCATTGAGTGAACCCGGACTGTAAAGTTCGGGTCCGTACCAGACTTTGGGGTGTCCGTGCCCCGAGCCCGGGCATTTAAAAATAATTCTGGGTTCGGGTTCGGTATTCGGGTATTTTTCACACCTTTTCTATAGTTGCAGGCCAGCCAATCAACAAGCGTTTTACTCGTTTACCCTTAGAAGCCATCACTGAAAGAAAGGCAAAACAAAGAGACACCTCTAAGTGCAATGGATAAAATACAGCATTTATTCAAATGGTTAAAAACACTCACAGGATTCCGAACATAAAAAGGCACGATCACAGTTCAAAGATGGAGGAGGGAGATGCAAGCGCCAATCCAACCGGGAGGAGATGATAGGGCAGAGGAGCTGCAGCGTCTCCGGTCGTTCACTACTGAGAGTTCGTGTCAGCCGGCTAGGACAGTGTGGGAACGAGGCATGGAGCGCAGGTACGATTGTCCCCAGCAGATGGTGTCATAAGCGCGACGCGTTTCCTTGACAGCAGGCTCCGATGATGTGGGTAGCCAGCGCCACTTCTTCAGGCAGAGGTGAAGGAACAGCGGGTGGCGCTGCCTACCCATGTCATCGGAGCCTGCTTATGTTCGGAATCCTGTGAGTGTTTTTAACCGTTTGAATAAATGCTGTATTTTATCTATTGCACTTAGAGGTGCCTCTTTGTTTTGCCTTTCTTTCAGTGTTGTCTATGAACCTGGGATCTGGTTCATCTCTGAAGGCTGCCTCTGGTGCTACTCATGTGGACTACCACTTTGACATCACATGTCGTTTCCATCTCATTGAACATACTGTAAGAAGCTGATTTATGTTATTTTATGCAGTTTTTTTCTCAGATCTGTTCCATATCTCCTTTCACATTCCTGTTGATCATTGCGCCCTATACTTGTACTACTTAGAAGCCATCTCAGCCATGCCTACTAATGGCATGGCTGTGATTGTTCAGTGGATCATGTGACCCAGATATTTTTGGCGCCTGTTGAATAGCTGCAGGGCAGCCAATCAACAAGAGTTTCACTCGTTTGCCATTAGAAGCCATCACAGCCATGCCTACTAATGGCATGGCTGTGATAGGCTAGTGCATCATGTGACCCAGCCTCTATATGAGCTGGAGTCACGTATGCCGCGTGTCACATTGTCTCAGGCTAGTGTAGGGAGAGCATGCTGCCAGCGCTGTGAGGGATAAATTACCGATCTAATATGATCTCATCCTGCATTACAGACAGATTCCTGGCGGTGCTGTGAGGGGAAACTTAGAGTTCTAAAACCATCTGATACTGGACTAGGTAGAGTTTACTAGTGCTGTGAGGGATAGATTAAAGCTCTAATATGATCTCATCCTATATTATAGAAAGTTTCCTGGCAGTGCTGTGAGGGGAAAGCTTAGCGTTCTAAAACGATCTGATACTGGACTAGGTACAGTTTACTAGTGCTGTGAGGGATAGATTACCGATCTAATATCATCTCATCCTGCATTACAGACAGGTTCCTAGCGATGCTGTGAGGGGAAAGCTTAGCGTTCTAAAACCATCTCACACTGGACTAGGTACAGTTTACTGGTGAGGGACAGATTATTGTTCTAAAATCATCTCCTAATGCTATAGGGAGAGGTTCCTGCTGGTGCTGTGAGGGACAGATTGTTGTTCTAAAATCATCTATTACTGCTATAGGGAGAGGTTCCTGCTGCTCCTGTGAGGGACAGATTATTGTCCTAAAATCATCTCCTACTGCTATAGGGAGAGGTTCCTGCTGGTGCTGGGAGGGACAGATTATTGTTCTAAAATCGTCTTCTAGTGCTATAGGGAGAGGTTCCTGCATGTGCTGTGAGGGACAGATTATTGTTCTAAAATCATCTCATCATAGTGCTATAGGGAGAGGATCCTGCTGGTGCTGTGAGGGACAGATTATTGTTCTAAAATCATCACATGCTGCTAGAGGGAGAGGTTCCTGCTGCTTCTGTGAGGGACAGATAATTGTTCTAAAATCATCTCCTAGTGCTATAGGGAGAGGTTCCTGCTGGTACTGTGAGGGGCAGATTATTGTTCTGAAATCATCACATACTGCTAGAGGGAGAGGTTCCTGCTGCTCCTGTGAGGGACAGATTATTGTTCTAAAATCATCACATACTGCTAGAGGGAGAGGTTCCTGCTGCTCCTGTGAGGGACAGATTATTGTTCTAAAATCATCTCCTAGTGCTATAGGTAGAGGTTCTTGCTGGTGCTGTGAGGGACAGATTATTGTTCTAAAATCAGCTCCTAGCGCTATAGGGAGAGGTACCTGCTAGTGTTGTGAGGGACAGATTATTGTTCTAAAATCAGCTCCTAGTGCTATAGGGAGAGATTCCGGCTGGTGCTGTGAGGGACAGCGTATTGTTCTAAAATCATCTCCTAGTGCTATAGGTAGAGGTTATTGCTGGTGCTGTGAGGGACCGATTATTGTTCCAAAATCATCTAATCATAGTGCTATAGGGAGAGGTTCCTGCCGGTGCTGTGAGGGACAGATTATTGTTCTAAAATCATTACATACTGCTAGAAGGAGTGGTTCCTGCTGGTGCTGTGAGGGACAGATTATTGTTCTAAAATCATCTCCTAGTGCTATAGGGAGAGGTTCCTGCTGTTGCTGTGAGAGACAGAATTTTGTTCTAAAATCATCTCCTAGTGCTATAGGTAGAGGTTTCTGCTGGTGCTGTGAGGGACAGATTATTGTATTAAAATCATCACATACTGCTAGAGGGTATGGTTTCTGCTGCTCCTGTGAGGGACAGATTATTGTTCTAAAATCATCACATACTGCTAGAGGGAGAGGTACCTGTGGCTCCTGTGAGGGACAGATTATTGTTCTAAAGTATCTCATACTGCTATAGGGAGAGGCTTCTGCTGGTGCTGTGAGGGACAGATCATTGTTCTAAAATCGTCTCCTAGTGCTATAAGGAGAGGTTCCTTCTGGTGCAGTGTGGGACAGATTATTGTTCTAAAATCATCTCCTAGTGCTATAGGAAGAGGTTCCTGCTGGTGCTGTGAGGGACAGATTATTGTTCTAAAATCATCTCATCATAGTGCTATAGGGGGAGGATCCTGCATGTGCTGTGATGGACAGATTATTGTTCTAAAATCATCTACTACTGCTATAGGGAGAGGTTCCTGCTGGTGCTGTGAGGGACAGATTATTGTTCTAAAATCATATCATACTGCTAGAGGGAGAGGTTCCTGCTGCTGGTGTGAGGGACAGATTATTGTTTTAAAATCATATCATATTGCTAGAGGGAGAGGTTCCGGCTGCTCTTGTGAGTAACAGATTATTGTTTTAAAATCATCTCATTATAGTTCTACACTGAGAGGTTCCTGTTGCTCCTGTGAGAGACAGATTATTGTTCTAAAATCATATCATACTGGTGTAGGGAGAGGTTCCTGCTGATGGTGTGAGCGGTGCATTTCTTGCACAAAAATAAAAAGTGCATCTACGTTGCTGTTTTAAAAAAAAAAAAAACATGAATAATTTATTTTTATTTTTTTGTATTAATAAATAGTGCTACATAGTACATTTGCGGCCAGAATGAGCAGAGCGTCAAATAAGGGCCGTGGTCGTGGTCGTGGTGCTGGTGTTGGTGGTTTTGGTGAAGTTCCTGTTGCAAGGAGAGGACGTGGTCGATTTGTGACAGCTACACGCACAAGTGAAACACCTTCTTCAGGTGCGAGTAGCCGACAGAACCTTCAACGTTATATGGTAGGCCCGAAAGCCGCTCAACGAATGGTGAGGCCAGAACAAGTACAGGCAATAGTGGATTGGGGGCCTGACAATGCCTCCATTTCCTTCACATTGTCTCCCACCCAGTCCCTTGATGAGAGCTCAGAGTTGGCACCTGAATCCCATGGCCATCTGTCTTTCACCTCAGCCCCTTGTAAATCAGCCAAGCAGTCTGAGCCCCAAGTCATGCAACAGTCTCTTATGCTTTTTGATGACTCTCCTGTTGTGCTTGCCGTGGGCCATCCACATAGCCCTGCCCCAGAAGTGGAAGACATTGAGTGCCCCGATGCCCAAACACTTCTGTTGCAGGATGAGGACATGGAAACACCAGCGCAGCATGTCTCTGATGATGACGAAACACAGGTGCCAACTGCTGCGGATTTCCACAGTGTGCAGACTGACAAGGAGGGCAGTGGTGAAGGGTGATTGAGAGATGATGTGGAGGAGGATGATGAGGTCCTAGACCCCACATGGAATGAAGGTCATGCGAGTGACGTGTGCAGTTTGGAGGAAGATGTGGTGGTCGCACAGAGGCACCAGCACAGCAAAAGAGGAAGCAGGTTGCAAAAGCGGAGCGAGCGTCCCCTAGACAGTACGCCTGCTACTACCCATTGCACCCAGAGACCTAGCACATCAAAGGCAGCTCAAAGGCATTCCCTGGCGTGGCAGTTCTGTAGACAATGTGCTGACGACAAGACACGAGTGGTTTGCACGCTTTGCAATGAGAGCCTGAAGCGAGGCATAAATGTTCTAAACCTGAGCACAACCTGCATGACCAGGCATCTAAATTCAAAGCACGAGCTGTAGTGGAATAAGTACCTCAAAATCCAAGAAAGGTGTCGGCCTCCTCCTGCTTCCTCTTCTGCTGCTGCCTCAGACTCTTCCTCCACCTCTACAGTGCCAGTGTCACCTGCCACCAGGCAAACAGACAATGTGACAGTAACGCCACCATGTCCACCACCGTCCCCAAGCATTTGCACACGGTCCCATGGAAGCTTACAGCTCTCCATCTCCCAAACACTGGAGAGAAAGAGGAAGTACCCCCCTACCCACCCGCGATCCCTGGCCCTGAATGCCAGCATTTCAAAATTCCTGGCCTTTGAAATGCTGTCATTCCATCTGGTGGACACGGACAGTTTTAAAAACTTGATGGCGGTGGCTGTCCCACAGTACGTGGTTCCCAGCCGCCACTACTTTTCCAGGAGAGCCATCCCTTCACTGCACAAACAAGTCAGGGATGAGATCAATTGTGCACTGCGCAATGCCATCTGTGGCAAGGTCCAGATAACCACTGATACGTGGACCAGTAAGCATGGGCAGGGACGCTATATCTTGCTAACTGCACACTGGGCAAATGTAGTGGCGGGTGGGCCTGGTGCATGTCCTTCCGCCACCGAGGATTGCAGGGCATTTCTCTTTGCCTCCTGTTGCCTCCTCCTCCTACTGCACTTCCTCCTCCTCTACCACCTCCTCATCCGCTCAGCATATCACCTTCACCACCAACTTCAGCACATCCAGGGGGAAACGACAGCAGGCTTTTTTAAAACGTATATGTTTGTGGGATAAACCCCACACTGCGCAGCATCTGTGGACAGGCATTGAACAACAGACCGATGAGTGGTTGTTGCCACTGAGCCTCAAGCCCGGCCTGGTGGTGTGCGATGATGGGCAAAATCTCGTAGCAGCTCTGGACCTAGCCAGTTTGACTCACATCCCTTGCCTGGCGCATGTGCTGAATTTGGTGGTGCAGAATTTCTAAAAAACTAACCGGATATGTCAGAGCTGCTGCAGAAAGTGCGAGCCGTCTGTGCGCGCTTTTGGCATTCTCACCCTGCTGCTGCTCACCTGTCTGCGCTGCAGCGGAACTTCGGCCTTCCCGCTCACGGCCTCCTATGCGACGTGCCCTCAAGGTGTAACGCCACCTTGCACATGCTGGAGAGACTGTGCGAGCAGCAGCAGGCAATAGTGGAGTTTCAGCTGCAGCACGTACGGGTCAGTCACTCTGCGGAACAGCACCACTTCACCACCAACGAGTGTGCCTCCGTGCGAGACCTGTGTACCACATTGCGTTATTTCGAGTACTCCACCAACATGGCAAGTGCCGATGACACTGTTCTCAGCGTTACTATCCTATTTCTATGTCTCCTTGAAAAAACACTTCGGGCGATGATGGAAGAGGATGTGGCACAGGTGGAAGAGGAGGAGGAAGAGGGGTCATTTCCACGGTTATCAGGCCAGTCATTCACAAGTGGCTCAGACGGTGGGTTCCTGCACCAGCATAGGCCAGGTAAAAAATTTTCAAGCCAGGGCACAGTTCTGGAGGATGAGGAGGATGAGGAAGATGATGATGAGGAGGAGGAACCGTGTTCACAGCAGGGTGTCACCCAACGCAGCTCGTGGGCATCACTGGAGCGTGGCTGGGGGGATACAGAGGACACAGATGATACACCTCCCACAGAGGACAGCTTGTCTTTGCCTCTGGGCAGCCAGGTACACATGAGCGACTACATGCTGCAGTGCCTGCTCAACGACAGCCGAGTTGCCCACATTGTAACTTGTGCTGATTACTGGGTGGCCTGAGCTTGCCCTTTATGCCTTGGAGGTGCTGGCCTGCCCTGCAGCCAGTGTATTGTCTGAACGTGTGTTTAGCACGGCAGGGGGCGTTATCACAGACAAGCACAGCCGTCTGTGCACAGCCAACGTGGACAAGCTAACATTTATTAAAATGAACCAGGCATGGATCCCACAAGACTTGTCTGTACCTTGTTCAGAATAGACATTTAGACCGGCCTCACACAGCCATTGGTATACTTGTTTTTTTTAATATGTCTCAATATTTTGGGGCTACCCCAATTAGAAAAAAAAAAACAAACAAATAAAAAAGTGTTGGCTACCTCCTCCTCCTCCACCGCCACTTCCACCTACACGGCCATGGTCAAGGCCTAGTCAACCTCTAGGCTCCTACTCCACATCCACCTCCTCCTCCCATTTTTATTTTCTTATGTGATTTTAAGTTATTTCCCTATCCACATTTGTTTGCAGGGCACTTGTCCTACTCTTACCCCCATTTTGCTTCCCTTTGCAGACCTCTAGCCCTTTCCAGGACTTTTTTAGAGCCATTTTTGTGCCAAAAAGTTGGAGTCACCATTGACTTCAATAGGGTTTGGGGTCCGGGGTCAAGTACCGAACCCGAACTTTTCCGTGAAGTACGACCGAACCCGACGAACCCGAACATCCAGGTCTCCGCTCAACTCTATTCCTGAGAAGATCAAAGCAGTAGCAGATTGGCCTTCCCCTACAAAATTTAAGGAAGTACAATTTATTGGATTTGCCAACTTCTAAAGAAAATTCATAAGAAACTTCTCTAAAGTAATAGCACCAATTATGCAGCTGACACAGACAGGGATGCCCTTTGTGTTGTCACCTGAGGCACAGAATGCCTTTAGTAAGCTAAAGATTTTTTTCACTTCTGCACCAATATTGAATACATCACGTTAGCCTTCACTCTGATATTTAAGATAAGCATTTAACCCGTAGTTTTATTTTTAATTAATTATGTATTGAATGCTTAATTGGTTTCTGGTGTAGATTTCCTATCTACACTAGGAACTGTTACTGACATAATTGAAACAAATTGCATCTTTTGGGTTACTTTTGTGTATTTTTGTATAATTTGATTTCTTCAATAAATTTTAAGTGCAGATATCCCAGACTTTTTTTTCTGCATCAATATTGGTTCATCGTGATCCTGAACTACCATTTATCGTGGAGGTGGTTTCTTCAGACTCTGCCGTGGGAGCTATAGTTTCTCAGGTGAGGAGGGGAAAAGATGTAGCTTCATCCTAGTGCTTATTTCTCTCGTTTAATGTTGTCAACTGAAAGGAATTATGACATTGGGGATAAAGAGCCGTTGGCAACTAAGGAAGCCTTTTCAGCATTGAGGCATCTACTGAAAGGACTAATCATTCTGTAACTGTTCTCACTGGTCATAAAAATGTGGAATTTGTTTGTTCTACCAAGAGATTGCCTTCTAGACAGGAATGTTGATCTCTATTCTTTTCCAGGTTAAATTTTATTATCTTATTTTGACTTGGGTCAAGGGTTGGTAAGGCCAAAGCCTTATCAAAGATGTTGTCTGAATTTCTCTAGGAAGGCAACTCTGAATGTACAATCCTACCTCAAAAGAACTTCCTAGGAGCCACAAGTTCCAAGACATTCTTGAGTCTTCTCAAAGAGGGGTATGACAATTACCCACACCTTAATCATCCTCCTAAGGACATGAACCTTGAGTACATGATAGACACGTGCAGTTAGTTTCGTTCTGAATTAAAACTCTGATGAATTTTCATTTTTCGGAAATTCGGATGTATCCAAATTTCCGAATTACAATAGTACCGAATTTAAACGTATCTGAAATAACGAAAAAAAAATTCGGACAAAATTCAAATGCAAATCATTTTCGAATACTTTTCAAATAGTTTAAATTCAAATTCAAAAAGTTTTGCTGGGGGCATGTCCGGACGTTGGCCAGAGCGGACGCTCATCCACAGAGCTCCGCGATTTAGGATCAGAATCCGGTGGAATCCGTGCTCAGACTGAGAGGGTGAGAGCCCATTCCACCCCAAACACATCCACCACAACCTAAGCTTCAATTTAAGCCTAATATCGGGCCGATCGGTGCCCGGTCCCCGCCAGGCCACAAATCGAGGCCGCGGCTTTGCGGCCTACAAGCGCCGGGATCCATCGCAGACAGACACCCCATCTCTCAACCCCATAGGTCTGCTGACAACCTAACCCATCCAGTGGATACCTCAAGCTCTACTACATTAAGTGGACCCCCCACTGACCAAAAGAACGAGGCAAAAACGTAACGAAGATTCCGGCCTAACCTCCCCTTCATGATGGAGGCCTAACATAAAAGGCGCAGGACCCAGAGGTGAGCTCTCTTTTTTAACTACCCGGGGCTGATACTGCTCCTAAAATGGGGAAAACTGTGATACCCCGCCACAATCTCGTTCCAGATCCCCCAGAGACAATGAGGTACAAGGGGGTCACAATATACCAGAAATGTTTTGATCTCAAATACGCGAAACACAAGCCCCTACCAGAACATCTACAGCCTCTGCTCCCCCTACACGAGCTCCCAGCCCAAATCCGCACAACAGCTATATGGCCCCCCAACAAGCCGCTGCACCTATACCTCCACCATGAGCTACCCCCAACCCCTGAACATTTAGGACCTGAAAACGGTGGCGGAAGACATAAAATCGGTACTAGCAGCGGCCATCACAGATCTAAAGCAAGGTCTGCAGATTGTGACAAATCGCATGGACAATATTGAACGGCAGAACACAGAACGGCACGATATAGAGCTTCATCAACTACAATCCAAAACATGTCACCAAGACACGTTACTGAGAAACCTCCACCGCCACCTGGAGAACCTTGATAACAGAGGCCGCAGACATAATGTCCGAGTGGCATACCTGAAACAATAGAACCGACCAGGATCACCCAAGACACCATAACTATTTTCAATGACCTCCTTGGACGCCCACCAGAAACTCCCATAGAGTTTGAACGCCTACATAGGGCACTTAGACCAAGAGGCAGAGACTCAGACCCTCCCAGAGATGTCATCTGTCACATTGTTAATTACAGACTCAAAGAAGACATCCTGAGAAATTCAAGATTACCCCATTCTCTCTTATACCAAGGTACAGAAATCAAAATCTTCCAAGACCTCTCTCCAATAACCCTGAAACACAGAAAAGATCTCCACCCTCTACTGGATGAACTTTGCTCAAGAAACATTCAATACAAATGGAAGTTTCCTTTCTGTCTGGCAGCGTGTCATCATGGTCGCACGGCACTACTCAAAGTCCCGGAAGACCTCCCTAACTTCTGTGATACACTTGACCTTCCCAGGATAGAAGTACCAAACTGGTACAGTGATCTACAAGTTTCCCACTTGCCCCGCGCCTCATCCATGGACACTCTCCCGGTCCGAGACGATTTTCATCTTAGGAGGAGAAGATCTGCCTCCCAGAGACCTCAAAGATCTCCAGGATATGGAAACGGGTCCTTCAACAGCCCCACGGCATCCCCTATTCACAGACGCCCACGTCAAGAAGCAGAAAATTAACTAAGAAAAAAAAAAAGGAAAGAAAAAAAAAAAAAAAAGGGAAAAAAATATTCCTCAGGTTTTCTGCAACTCCCCACCTGTTCGCCTCTTCAAAACATGGTTCCCCCTACAAGCCCATAACTGGTACTCTTTTCATACTACCACTCCATAGTTCCTCATCAAGCGCAAACTCCTTGATTAAGGCTCTACAGATAAGTGACTTAACTTCTGAAGATTTCCTTAACCTTACAGAAACAAACAGCTGGCTCCTTTGCTGAACTCACCCCTGAATGGGACCCCAAGCCTGATTTGATCCACAGATCATACCACTCTTCCCCCAGAGACAGCTACACGAAAAAGAGACCTCCTAGACCGCCCATCACGGTAATCAACAAGGAAAAGACTCTCCCCTCCCGAGCCATTATCTTTTAGAGCCTGAACTATTTCAGTATCCTGATCCCCCTTTATCCTCTGCTCTCTACCACCATGAAGCAACGGTTGAACATATAAGTATATACACGTATATATCAGAGCACTGGTTATTTTATTTTCTTGTTGTTCATCTTTCCAAAATCTTTTTCTTAATCTTCCCCTCCTATCCTATACCTCTAATCTATCCCACTCAGGTACATCTTACTCGTTTTAATGACTTTACTCCTACTTTCCTGTACCTTCGCTCTCGTTAGAGTTGTTTGAAAGTTACGCCTATCAAGTGGGAGACTCGCCTCTTCCCGGAACCTGCGCCGGCCGACCAAAAAAACACGTAAGCACCAGTTCTATAATTAGTATTCTCTCTCCCTGTGAAAACCTTACTCCCCCCCCCCAAGGTCGGACGGCCCAAGGTAACCCGATACTCCCGATAAAAAGAGGATTCTGTCCAACACGTTGAACACACGGTCCGCACCCCGGGAGGAGGCGAGCCCTCTACAATCCACCCCAGGAACGGGTAAGATTCATATCTCCTTACAATACTTTAAAACACTCTTAATGGTACTGGTTGATATCTCTGTATTATGTAACGAATTACAACCTCAGTGCTCTCCTGAGAAGGTCTTCTCCGGATACCAATGACACAATACTTATGCTAGAACTGGTACGATGTGTATCCTAATATTCCCTTCACATATCACTACATGCCTAAAGACTTAAACTGTTAACCTCCTTAACCAAGTTTAAACCAACCATACTTGAGCTCTCCGTAGACACGCCTTCTCCTCTCCTAACGTAATGTCATTCACCCCCCCACTACATTTCTATACCCTTTATTCAATGCCTCAATCCACAATCACCAACACAAAACCAAAACATCAAATCCCAAGGTTTTTGCCCCACGCCGCCTACTCCCCACTCTCTTTTCACACCTAACCATGTTCCCCCATTCACTCCTCCATATAATTTCGCCCACATAACTCCGAAAGCCACCCTGGGCCCCAAGCCTCACGAAATCCATTCCCCCCTACTATTGAACTCCGGCTGACTGCTGGTCACTCCCCCCAAACGGTCTAGCCTCCCGGTCTCTGAATCAGACTGGAGACTTGACCGACCCCCTCCAGAAAAAAAAACGATAAAAACAACAAAAAAACATTAGTACGGTTTACTGAGTAAGCCGACTACTGGTCTCACTACCCACGTACCCTACCCCTCTCCCATTTCCTGAATCCTCTCTTCATTTCCTCCCCCTCCCCGCTCCCTTTCCCGCCCCAACTTCACCCCATACCTTAAATCATTTCTTCCTATGTTTTCCGCTCTATTCCGCAGGCCCCCCTTGATCCCGACTGCCGGCCCCCTCTCATCAAACATAACACCCGCGACACCCCACACTAGCTTCTTCAAAACCAAACACATACCATTATCATCCACTAGAACCCACTAACATTCCACACAAAAGCTGATCCCAGACTAAAATGATTCCCCACACTCCTCCGCAATCTCTCTCTACACTTAAAGTGATTTCGTTTAACGCAAAAGGCCTAAACACCCCTGAAAAACGGTGCAAAGTTCTAGACATGATGAGAAAATTGAAAGCAGACATTGTTCTCCTTCAAGAGACACACTTCAAAAGAGACCACATTCCCAAAATTATCAATAAACTCTTTCCAACAGCTTACCACGCAACCAACTCCTTAGCAAAAACCAAAGGGGTGACAACCCTCATTTCAAAAAATATTAATTGGCAGCACACAGACTCTGTCATAGACGAAGAGGGAAGATATATTTTCCTCAAAGGCCTTATTGGCCACATACCCGTCACAATAGCCAATATTTATAGCCCTAACACAGCACAGTTCACATTCTTTAGGCATATTTCACATTCACTTATGGCCTTCCAACACGGACTTACCATTCTTGGAGGAGATTTCAATGTAGCCCTACACCCACTACTAGACACCTCTTCCAACACCACCTCCATCCCATACAAAGCCCTCTGCCAAATCAAGTCGCAGATGCAAGAACTCTCCCTCCACGACGCATGGCGTACTATATACCCCAACACAAAGGATTATACATATTACTCGCCCTCACACAACAGATATTCTAGAATAGATTATATTTTCCTAACTCAGAAGGACCTCCACATTCTTTCCCACGCAACCATAGAACAGATGGTTATATCAGACCACCACCCAATCTCAATCACCTTGACCTTACCAGAAGACCGCCACCTAACAAAAATTTGTAGACTCGACCCTACGTTACTGACAAACGAAACAGACAGATCCCATATTCGAAACAGCCTTTCCCTGTTCTTCTTAGAAAACAACACACCCAATATCAGTCCACTCACAATATGGGAATCACATAAGAGTGTCATCAGAGGCCGCTTCCTTGCATTAAAAGCCCCACACAGGAAAAACAAACAAAGAATCATCGATGACTTACTTGAAAAAATTAAACACTTAGAAAAAGCCCACAAATAAACCCTACTAGAACGACACCATGCTGAGCTGACACAAACCAGAGAACGCCTAAGAGACGAACTTGAACGAAAGACCAGACGCAAATTCACCCTCGGCCACAAATTGTTCTATGAATTTGGCAATAAATGCGGCAAATACCTCGCTAGAGCCATCCAGAAAAAGAGAGCATCAACACTAGTAAATTTGATCATAGACTCACAAGGCAAAACACACACCAAAACCACAGACATAGCCGCCCAATTTGAAAAATTCTACACTGGACTGTACAACCTTCCTACACAAAACAATACCCCCAAACGCCAATCAATCATCCAGGATTTCCTCTCCAACTACAGTCCCACCCCACTAACCACAGAAAAGTCCCAGGAATTAGAACGACCAAATTCAGATATCGAACTTAAAACAGCATTGTCCCAAACAAAACCAGGGAAAACCCCAGGCCCAGATGGACTTACATCTGCGTACTACAGAACATTTTCTGACATACTCTCAACCCCCTTTAAAAAAGTCTTTAACTCAATTCCCTCGACAAACCTCCCCTTCAATCGCCTGTTAGAGGCACACATTTCAGTCATTCCTAAGCCAGATAAAGATGCATCATCGGTCGCAAGCTATAGACCAATATCTTTGTTAAATGTAGATATTAAACTATTCGCGAAGATTCTAGCCAACCGTATCCTCCCTATCCTACCCTCCCTCATCAAAAACGATCAGGTGGGCTTCACACCTGGCCGCGAAGCCAGAGATAACACAATCCTAGCAATTAATATCCAACACTGGATGCGTTCTTCTGACACCAAAGGCTTTTTCCTGTCCCTGGATGCGGAGAAGGCGTTCGACAGGTTGGCCTGGGACTATATGGAAGCAACACTTAAGCATATCGGTTTCGGGTAAAACATGCTCCAAATTATTATGATGCTATATTCCAATCCCGAGGCCCATAGTACGTGTCAATGGCTACCTGTCGAACGCCTTCCCCATCCACAACGGGACTAGACAGGGCTGCCCCTCTCCCCCCTCTTATTCGTACTAACCCTTGAACCACTCTTGAACCGTCTCAGATTGAATCCTGACATTAAGGGAATAGAGATCTCTGATAGAACCTATAAACTAGCAGCATTTGCAGATGACATGCTCCTGTTCCTCAGAGATCCCCACATTTCTCTACCAAACCTTATGAAGGATCTCTCATTCTTTCGTCAGATCTCCAACCTGAAAATCAATGCGACCAAATCATTCGCTCTCAACATAAACCTTCCTGAAGAAACAGTCCAACAAAGCAAGGAGAATTTCTCCTTCCAATGGCAACCAAATGCTATCAAGTATCTAGGGATCAATATAACCTCAGATTCTGCAAACTTATCCACGAAAAACTACCCCCCCTTCTTAAATTGATTACTGAAGATGTTCGTAGCTGGGACAAACCATTCTTTTCATGGTTCGGCAGGGCAGCAATCATTAAAATGAACATTCTCCCACGTATACTTTTCTTACTCCAAACTCTCCCCATTTTACTTCCACAAACCTTCTTCAAGTCCATTAAAAAGTGCTGTTCTGAATTTCTATGGAGGCACAAAACCCCAAGGATTAGTTATACATATCTTACCAGACCGAAAACAAAAGGCGGAATAGGACTTCCCGATATTAAAAATTATTATTGGGCCACACACCTAACAAGAATTGTTAATTGGGCGGAACAAACCAATCAGAGAAACTGGGTCCAGGTTGAACATTCCTTTACAGATATCCCCCTCAAGCTGGTACCATGGATCAACACTCAACACCATCCCAGACCTCTTAAAGATCATCCTCTTATCCAGGCAACATTACAGTGTTTTAATGAAGCGTGTAAAAAAAACAAAATATCCTCCAACCCGGGTCCTCTAACCTCAGTAAGATTCAAACCAGAGTCCCCCCCCCCCCCCCGGTCTATCATCCCAATTTCTAAAAGAAGCATGGCCAAACCCAGACATATATGCTCACCACTTTTTCAATAATGGTTTCCTACTAGACAGAGAAAGTATCGTGACAACAACCTCACCCACCCCACTTTCACACTGGACGTATCTCCAAATACGCCACTTTATCAGACAATTGAATAAACACTCTGCAGTTTCCCGACCACTCTCTCCCTATGAAAAACTCTACACACAACCAAACGAACAAAGACATTTGATATCCACCATCCACAATCTCTTCTTCCTAAACACCCCCCCCAGCTCAGGTAAGACATGCCCCCAATGGGAAAAAGACTTACAGGAAGACATCTCGGACGAACAGTGGGAAAAAATGTTCTCACTAATCCACAAAGGCTCACTAAATGTGGCAATACAAGAGAATAATTACAAACTTGCACTTAGATGGTACAGAACCCCTCAAATATTGCACAAATATTACAAAACTGTACCGGACACTTGCTGGAGATGCTCAAAAGCTCAGGGCACTCTATTACACATTTGGTGGAGCTGTCCACGTCTCCAAAATGTTTGGTCTCAAGTTCGAGACATAACCAACAGAGTCTCCACATACTCACTAACTCCATCTCCAGCTCAATCCTTGCTACACCACACGATGCTACCGAGACAAACATACCGTAAATCCATTGCCATCCACATGATAAATGCAGCCAAACTCTGCATCCCAATGCACTGAAATTCACCTTACCCCCCAATGGTGGCAGAATGGTACAGGAGAATAAATAAAATCGCTGAGATGGAAGAACTCATACACATCGCCAAGGAAACCCCCTCTAAATTCTCCCAAATATGGGCAAGCTGGACTCACTTCAAAACCACTCAGGAATACCTGAACACAGTAAGCCACAACCCACAACAAATCGACACACCGCATACCGCGACACAAAACCCCCCACCGGACCTTACTATCTAAAATATCACTCTTACTCTAAGCCCCATCCAAAAAGGACTGAATCTCACATTCCGTTAAAAGGAACTGACTTCCCCTCCAACCCCGGCCTACACTACTCCCAACTTAAACCCCAAGAAATGGAGCTTGTAGGTAGGTATGACGAGGGGGACCTGCGGAACCTCCGTCTCACTTTTCTTCACCCCCCTCAGCCTTCCTCCTTTTTCTCCCTCTCTTTACTTCTATCACCCCCACCCCCCCTCATGTCTCCCCCTCCTCCCCCCCCAGGTCCCATTATACTTCCCCAACTTCCCCTCCCCATCCCCTCCTGCCCCTCCCTCCCACAAAAACATCCCTATCATGTTATACTGACAACACAACCACTCTGAAAGAAACAATCTCTGAAGATGACATCCTCAAACACTATGCCATAAGTACCCTCATCCAGAGATCCCCTATTTTCCGCGTTCGAGACCCGACCCACCTCACATACGCCTTAAGACCCAAATTGACATAGCACCCAACGAGCTACAGACCGATCGTCAAGAACAACCTACTTAAACACTACTCAATACGGATAAATCACTCGAACCCGAATACTCCTAAGATACTGGCTGCTTACAACCACTAAAACACTCATAGGCACACGACGCACAAAACCTGATTAAAATACCATCAGTAAGACCACTGAGGATGTTTCTTGTTGTTCCTTATTGTTCATGTTATCCTTCATATTATCTTTCACATGCCGGTTGTTACCACGTATTAAGGTACGAACTGTATTGATCATCTTCTTACTGGAATACCTATGTAAATCTTCAATGCTGTTACCTTATTACCAAATAAAAACATTTTAAAGGAAAAAAAAATAAAGTTTTCAAATTCAAATTGTTTTTAACTTCTAATTCGAAAAATCCTAGAATTTGAATAGATTTTCAATTTCCAAAGAGAACAAAATAGAATAGAAAACAAAGGAATAGAAAAAAAAACAATAGACAAGAAAAGAATATAACAGAAAACAAAAGAATAGAATACAACAGAGTGAAACAGCTCTGTTCCGCTCCACCACATTATATTCTTTCATTTTCTGTTATATTCCCCTTTATTGTCTTATAACTTTTTACATTCTATTCCTCCATTTTCCACTCCACCCCATTCTCCTTGGAATTTGGAAAACTGTTCATATTTGAAAATGATTCGAATTTGAAAACTTTTCGAATTCGAAAACTATTTGAAACTGATTCAAAAACTTTTCAAAATGGATTCAAAAACTTTTAGAATTCCAAAAACAAATTAACCACTTCAGCCCCGGAAGGATTTCCAGCTTTAGGACCGGAGCCCTTTTTGCGATTCGGCGCTGCGTCGCTTTAACTGACAATTGCGCAGTCGTGCAACGTTGTACCCAAACTAAATTTGCGTCCTTTTTTTCCCACAAATAGAGCTTTCTTTTGGTGGTATTTGATCACCGCTGCGTCATTTCTGATCGCCGCTATAAACAAAAGAAGAGCAACAATTTTGCAAAAAAACCCAAATTTCTTACTTTTTCATAAAATACAAATCCCCAAAAAAAAATATAAAAAAACATTTTTTTCACCGTTTTTGGCCGATTTATATTCTTCCTCATATTTGCGATAAAAAAATTGCAATCGGCGTTTATTGATTGGTTTGCGCAAAAGTGGTCGCGTTTACGGATGATGAGAATTAATTTTTGGGGTTTTTAATTTTTTTTTATTTTTTACTAATAATGGCGGCGATCTGCGATTTTTTGCGCTACTGCGAAATTTCAGCGGACATGTCGGACCATTTTGACACTTTTTTGGGACCATTGGCATTTATACAGCGATCGGTGCTATAAAAATGCACTGATTACTGTGTAAATGCCATTGGCAGTGAAGGGGTTAACCTGCAGGGGGCGCGCTAAGGGTTAACTATGTTCCCTGGGCGTGTTCTAACTGTATGGGGGCTTGCCAAGCTGGGGAAGGGAAGTGGTCACAGCCTTCACGTAAAGGAAGGCTGTGATCACAGCCCTTCCCCCTCACACAGAGCGGAGGTCCGTGTTTACATACACGGACCTCCACTCACTCGCTCCGGGGGGGCCATCGCGGGTAGCCGGCGGCAATCGAAGCCGCCGCACCCGCTCCTTGGCCCCCCCTGGACACAGTGAGCGCGCGCGCGCTCACTAAACTCGTTCCCGCAGCCGCCGTCGTATGACGGCGATTTGCGGGAACGAGCCACTTTGCCACCGTCAGATGCCGATCGGCGGTCGGCAAGTGGTTAAACAAATGAAACTAATCTAACTAAACAAATTTATGTAAATAACGAATCGAAATTAAACTAAACAAATTTTTTCGCTCTGCATGTGTCTAGTACAAGAATGACTTTTAGACTCAAGGACATCATCTCTATGTACCCGGAACTACTGGGGTTGAAGCCCTCAGGTTGGTTCATGACTCAAAACGTGCTGGGGATTTAGGGGTTTCCTAAGACAGAAGAATTTTTATCACCTTTTGGTGGCCTGGTTACAAAAAGATGTCAAATACTATGTAGCCTCTTGTCTGATCTGTGCATGCAATAAGACAATAAGAAAACAGTTTCTTCTTGTGAGTTGCTCCAGCCACTACCTGTTCCTTTAAGACCATGAGAGTCAATTTCTATGGTCGATCTTCATCCTTCAAAAAAGAGGACTACTATCCGGGTAGCTGTTGATCACCTCACTAAAATGGCTCACTTTATACCTGTTAAGGGGGGTACCCTCTGCTGAACAAATTGTGGAGCTGATTGTTCAAGTCTTTAGACTACATGGAGTTCATGATGATGTGGTGTCTGACAGATTTACTTTGAAATTTTAGAAAAGCTTTTGCTCAACTTTAAGTGCAACAATGCATCTGTCCTCTCCTTGTTATCCTCAAACTAATGGTCAAGGACTAACCAAACTTTGGAGCAGCATCTTTGCTGTTTTGAAAGTTATCTTCAGAAAGACAAGGTGGACTATCTTCCTAAGGCCCCTTTCACACTTGTGCGACTTAAAAGTCGCACTATTTTGCTGCAATTTGTTGCCGCGATTTTGATGCAACTTATAGCAATGCCTGTGTAATCTTGAGGTCTATAGACCTTAAGTCGCATCAAAGTTGGACCAAAGTAGTGCAGGGACTAATTTGAAGTCGTTGTGACTTTAAGTCACACAAATATAAATGGTACTCATTGGAAATCATGGGGTACGACATGAATTTCCTGATTTAAGCCATGTCTCTGCACTTCCTGTTTGCCAGATTATTTTGCTCCCTACAGCCAATATCTCGCTTTTGTCCCACCTGCAGTCACCTGTATCTTTGCTACTGCTCATTACCAACTGTCATGAAACCACAGTAAACATTCTGTTATGAAACTGCAGGTAACATAGCTGCATGTGTCCAGTTAAAGGCCGGGCCTCCCTCACCTGTGTGCTTTAATAGGCCCTCCTCAGCTGGTTTGCACCCCAGGCCTTAATTGGGAACAAGATATAACACCTGGCAGTGCAAGCCTGCATAGCTGATCAACGTTTGTCCATGTTTGGCTTTGTGTGTGATTGTTCCTATCATTTGCTCTGAGTCTTATACCGTGTACCGATCTTTGGCTTGTCTGACTATCCCTGCCTGCCTGATACCTCGATCTTCGGCTTCTTCTCTGTTTCTCCTGTCTGCTTGTAACGCTGACACTTTGCTATTACCTCTGACTATTCTTTGCTGTTCCTGTGCTGCTGCTTCCTCTCTTCCACCTCTAGCCAGCAGAGCATGAGCTAGGGAACCCCGAGGGCTGCGACCTGGATCCAGTTGCAGCCAAATCCATGCTCATCACTAGAAGCACTGGTGAACACCCACTGGCTCTTAGACTGCGCACCCTGGGGAAACCAATGCACTAGCTCCCTGTGTTTCAGTGTCCGTGCTCCAGGGGGCCCTCTTCCCGTATCAGCCCTAACTCATTAGCAGCAGTTAGCCATAGGTTCACAACATTAGTGGTGCGCTTCACAACCCTTGGTGTGATTCACACTCCAATGGTGCACACCTGTCACCTGACTCCAGATGTCATGACACCAACCTTTTGCTTGTTCCATGACTATGCTTCTGCTTGATCCCAACTTGTAACCACTTGTTATTGACCTTGGCTTGTTTACTGACTATGCTTCCACTTGATCCCCAACTGCTATATCTGCTGCTAGACCCTGACTTGCTTACATCTTGGTGGGGTGATCCTGAGGACCGTGACCTGACACTAACACACAGCAAAACCCATCTCCATGATCAGGAGCTCTGGTGAAGACTTGCTTGCTCATATATGCAGCTGGTCAGAGGGAGTCTCTTTACTGCTATAGCTACTGGCCTTCAAGCCTGGCCCCTGACCATGACAGCCATGTTCACTGGCCAGGAAGTACAGGAGGCTGAAGAAAGGAAGAACAAAAGAGTTCCTGTGGTTCCAGGAGTGCAGTTGTCAGTGGCAGTGATCATGGACAATGTGACTGGTGCGGTGGTGATTACAGACACTAACTAGTGCAAAAGTGATTAGGGATACTGACTGGAAGCACTGGCCAGGTGACATTGTACTGCTGTGGCAGTGATCATACAGAATTGGACATACAATATAATATCAGAGCAGCCAGCCATTGTACATGATCACCACATGATCACAGCAGTACAATGTCACCATAGTGACACTGCACTTGCTCTGAGACATATTTCATGAAAATCTATAGAGCAGGGCGTGGCCGGCTGCCTAGGAAGATGGCCGTGTAAGAGGAGAGCTCCATGCCATCCAGCTTTCCCTGCCTGTCAGAAGTGGCACAGAATGGCACAACCAACACCATTCTGGTCCCCAAGACTCACCGACCAGCATGGGTAAGCGAAAACCCAGAAATGGTCCCCGCAAGCTGACAGATTTCTTCCTGTCAGCTAGCACAACAGGCTCACAAAATGGTGCTGCAGCTTCCAAGCAGCAGCGTTGCTCTCAGGACAGCATGTGAGGTGAGGGACAAATAAACCTGGATCCCTCTCATCCCTGAGTAACACCTCAGTGTACAGCCCACAGAAGACAGCACCAAGGCGTTCTTCTGCACATACATATGCAGGAGAGAGAAGGGGGTGAGACATGTCACAAGACAGTACCACTGAATTCTTTGAGCAGATACATGATTTGGGACTTGGTGGAGTGTTTCTCGCAAATGGAATCTGATATAGCTGAAATAGGGGCCCACGTCAACCATGTAGAAAACAAGATGGCTGAGTTTGCATCAGCTCACAATGAGCTAGTAGATGCACATAATGATAAAGATGAAGAATTGGAGTCACTAAAAAGCAGGATGGCAGACCTGGAGGACAGGTCCTGCACAAACAACATTAAACTTCAGGGAGTAGTAGAATCTGTGTCCCCTTCATAGCTCTGGCGATATGTGCAACAACTAATATCAGACTTACTTTCTGAGCAACTGGTGAAATTATTGTAGATCGGGCTCACAGACTGCCTAAGCAGCAACATCTCCCGGATAAGATCCACGTGACGTTATAGGCTGCATACATTTTTTTCCATGTGAAAGATGACTTAATGTGCTTTGTATGACAACATTCTCTATTACCTGATCCGTACACAGGACTTGCTATATGTCTTGACCTATCCTAGTACACCATGATGGCACGCAAGAAACAAATGCCCCTCAACAAACTACTATGAAACAACCACCTCACTTACTCCTGGGGGTTCCCAATTAACTTACTCATCCCAAAAGTTGGCCGTACCTATGCTGTCAAGTCTCTGGAAGAAGGACTCCAATTAACCAAAAAATAGGGCTTGCTTCCTCGGGATGAGGATGCCGCCCTGACAATTACTACTTAAGGGCGCATCTCCCCAGAGTGGACACAGGTCGATGCCACTTGAGCCTATTCTTGGACCTTCACAATCTTTGTCCTGAGAGGGTTTGATGTGTTTAGAGTTGCAGGGGTTAAAGCTGTAAGTTTGGAGCTATACCCCCCATTGCTCCGATGTGAAATCCTTCACACTTTGAGGTTTACCTCCTCTCTTCTTTAAGTAGTTTTTGTTGCTCTGGTATTGACTTTTCTGTTTTATTTCTTTCTTTTTTGCCACCTGCAATCTACAATAGAAGAATTAATGTGATCTCTCTGCAACCTGTCAACTATTCCCAACCACTATGTTAGCTCCCTTGCATCTACTCAAGGTGCTCCACACTGCCACCTAGAGGTACTTTTTTCTGTCCGCATTCATCACCAGCCTTCAAACTACCTTTATATAGCATTTCTTTAGAAGATGGTGCTTAAGTTTGTTTCTATGAATTCCATGGCATCTATAGCCCTTTCAAAAGACGAGCCATGTGGCAAGAAGCAAAGTCTCTAAAAAGGGATGTTCTGTGCATACAAGAGACACATTTTGTGCAACAAAAACAGCCTAAATGCATGAAAAAACTATTTTCACAGATATTCACAGCCTCGGGGCCTACCAAAAAACACGGCCTACTAATCGCCATAAATCACTCTGTTGCTTTCCAACTACATGACGTTATAAGTAGTGTTGAGCGAACCCGGACTGTAACGTTCGGGTCCGTACCGAACTTTAGGGTGTCCGTGGCACGGACCCGGACCCGGACATTTCAAAAATCGTTCGGGTTCGGTCCGGGGTTCTGCTATTTTACTCCACGTGTTGAGAAGCTGCAGGGCAGCCAATCAACAAGCGTTTCAGTGGTTTGCCCTTAGAAGCCATCACAGCCATGCCTACTAATGGCATGGCTGTGATTGGCCGGTGCATCATGTGACCCAGCCTCTTTATAAGCTGGAGTCACAGTGCTGCAGTCACATGCTCCTTGGGTTAGTATAGGGAAAGGTAGCTGACGGCGTGAGGGACAGATTTTAGCCATTTTAAGACCTGATCCTGCATCCTGAGATAGATTACTTTACTACTGCTGTCTGTGCTGTTGCTCTGAGGACAGATAGCAGAAATTAGAGATTTCACA
>BLSH010209080.1:285145-312474 GCA_018402905.1 Glandirana rugosa | reverse complement strand
ATCATGAATACAAAAACACATATGAGGTAAAAAATATATACATGACCAGATACATGATAATAGATGTAGAAGTCAGATGGTATACGCATTGATGTAACTCTATGCATTTTGTGGCTTATAGCCACTCGTCAGTAGTGCAATGCTATGAATTATCGTGGCTGTAAGTATAAATAAGATGAGTTAATCAGACTCATAAGGAATGCAAAATAAGTACACCCATAATAGGGGAAGTTTCTCCTACTTATGAGAGGGAGAGAGGGGAGAGCCATATCTGACCGGTCTGACCCGGGGCTGAGGCAAGGATGATCCCGTCTCAACCAAGGGAAACAGCACAGGGTGGAAACCATGGTGAATAGGTAATCCATACCAAGGAGGGAGACATGGAAGGACACATCAATTCCAGTTTACTCTAAAATTGTAAAAAATTTAACAAAATTGATGAATAATAAATATGTATATACATACAAATGCACACACACAGGTGGCACATGCATAAGTGTATGAGAGTAGGTATAGTAGGTTATAACTTACCAAGTAGTATTGGGTAAGGTGTGCAGCCAGTGCTGCAAAGGAGTGAGACCTGAAGGTAATGTACTGGCCACTCTATCATATGGTCTGACCATGCTCCAGTCTCACTGATTATCAAAGAACATTACAATGTGGCGCCAGTACAGTTGTGTCGCAACAATATGGCTCTATTAAAAAAAACGTTCATACCGAGGCTGATTGCATGGCCAGATCAATGATTTATCTTTATGCATTGATGTACCAGAGACAAATGTTTTCTCCTTGTGGTGCACCCATTAAGCATACAGTAGAGGTTTGTTACTCCAGGCAGCTTCAAGGGAAAAGAGGTGAAGGACGCAGGCACTATCTACATTCCTAGACAAACTCAAGTCTCTTGAAGTACAACATAAATCTAACCCTACCCCTCTAATGCAATTTGCACTATTTCAGTGCAGACAAGATATCAGATTGCTCCTGATTTCCGACCACCAGACATATCTACAGAAACTCAGGGCAACTTATTACACTCAGGGAAACAAAGCCGATAAATGTTTAGTTACTCATATACACAAAAAACAGCAAAAAGCAAAATTATCCCATATAAATGACCCTAGTACTGCCAAACCCATACACCACCCTACAAACATAGCTTACACATTTTGCAAATACTACAAAGACTTATATAATTTAAAATCGGACCCCTCAACACCTCAACCCACTGATGTTGATAATAATAAATTTCTTCGGTCTGTTAAACTACCATCTCTGGATGAAGTTACTTATGTTGCAGTCTTTGAATTCTGACATTTCAGAAAAGGAACATTTTCAGGCCATTCATTCACTTCCTCCCAACAAGTCGCCAGGGGCATACGGATTTTCAGCAAAGTACTATAAGGCGCTTAAGACCATTCTGGTGCCATACATGCGTAAACTTTTTAAAAAAGCTATTTTCTCCGCCTCTTTTCCTGAAGAGATGCTGCGGGCTGTTACAGTGGCTCTACCAAAGCCAGGGGAAAAGCCGGACACCCCCCAAAATTTTCAGCATATATTCCTCCTCAATAATGACTTAAAAATCTATGAAAAAATTCTAGCTACTAGACTGGCAGAAATAACCCCTCATTTAATAAAAGCAGACCAGGTAGGCTTTGTGAAAGGAAGGCAGGCCCCAGGTGGCCCCCGTACAATATATAACCTTGTTAAAATTGCCAAAACGCATAAAATATCAACAGTGTACCTGATGCTGAAAAAGCATTTAGTCAGGTTCACTGGAGGTACTTAAGAGCGACACTTAGCAAATTTGTATTTTCAGGACCTATTTATTCAGCAATTTCAGCATAATATATATTGCCGACTGCATATGTATATACCTCTAATACTATGTCCAATAAATTTTATATTACTAATGGTACCCGTCAGGGGTGCCCACTATCTCCTTTGACCTTTTTGTTGGGGATGGAGCCCTTGGTGGAGGCCATTAGAAGGGATAATCTTATTAAGGGCATTTGAGTAGCTTATATGGACCACAAAATCAGCCTATTCATGAATGATGTGGTATTAACCCTAACATCCACGGTAACCTCCCTAGATAGGGTACATCATATACTAAATTATTTTGGGTCCATGTCATACTACAAGCTCAATGTTACCAAGTCCTCTATCTTACCAATATATTTACTTACTTCTATCTTAAACAAGTTAAAATCACAATTCCCATCCCAGTGGGCTATAAAAAATCTTCAATATCTAGGGGTCACTCTTCCTTTCCCTACTGCTGCTGCATATGAGAACAACTATCCTACTCTATTAAACACAATTAAAAAAAGATTTAGAATATATTTCTTATCATGAACTTGCTGGTTAGAGAAAATAGCAGCTTTAAAAATGACACTTCTCCCAAAAATAAATTACTACTTTCACACTTTTCCTATATGCCTACCTGAATCCTTTTTCCTTGCGGTTGAAAAAATGTTTCAGACATCTCTATGGAATGGTAAAGTGATTAGGTTTTCCTATCCTATTTTAATCAAAGACAGATGGGAGGAGCAGGGTTTCCCAATCTATGCAAATACCACCACGCAGCTCTCTTGGGTCAGATAAAGTCTTGGTTTGACCAAGAGAGGGATAAACTATGGGCACATATAGAAAGAGCAATAGTATCACAAAGAGATCTACCCTCACTTTTATTAGCAGCGTTGACTAAAAGACCATTATTTTATCCTGCATTCCCTTCTGCCTGGGGTGTTTTACATGATCAGACCAATCAGGGCTTACCTCTCCTCCAGAAAGATCTCCTTCTAGGAGCTTATGAATATCTTTTTCCTTCCATGAGAATAACAAAAGGATCCCTTAGAAAAGAAATCACATATAAAAAGCTAATTTCGCAACATTCTACTACTATATCCTACATAAAAGTTCAACTACACCACTGCCATGTCAAAAATCCAGATTCCCACTGTGCTTTACAAGCAGACACATGGGAATATTTAACTACTTAATTCCACAAACCTAAAAAGGTCTCTCATGGTTTTACCTAAAGCTACAAAATAATCATATCCCCACAAAAACCTCCAGTATGTTAAGCTGGGAAAAGGAATTTAACGCAATGTATACTCTGAGTGGAATAATGCAGTTCAGTCTAGCTATAAACAATCTCACTGCACAAATCATTGGGACCTAGCCCTGAAACTCTTACATGGAATTATTAACCACTGTAAGGTTGTCACGTATTTTTAAAGACTCTTCCAACCTATGCTGGAGGGACTGTGGCTCCAAGGGAACATTACTCCACTTAACATGGAAATGTAAATGTTTGAGAAGTTTCTGGAACACAATATTCTCCCTGATAGCGTCTGTCACTGGAGTTACCTCCCCCCCAACCCCCTTTAGCCCTTGTGACATTATGCGAGGCACCACAATGGACGAGCGTCTAGCGAGAGTCTGACCTAGGTTTTGCCAGCCACCGTGGCAGAGCTGGTTCCAGCCCTGACTTTCTGGTCCACTCAAACCCCTCTCCACCTGCATTTAATGACCAGGGAGAGAGCTGAGGAGAGCTCTATCCTGGATCTCAGAAGCAGAAAGCTGAGTGAGCTCTGTTTGCTAATTTGGACTCAAAGATCAAGGTTTGCACTGTGATTATGTTTTGTGGGTGTCGGGGACAGCCCCACACTGTATAGAGAGGAACCTGATTGTTTAGTTTAGCGCCGGGCGGCGAGGTTTTGTTTTCTGTTCTTTTATGTGTTTTTGAGCTTGCAAACCTGTAATAATAAACCTAGCTAACTGCCAGATTTAAAAAAGAAAACTGACCTCCATGCTGAGCTTTTTTCTCTGAAGAGTGATCCCCACGAGCTAATCTCCCACATGTGGTGGATTCAGCGGGCATCTTCCTGGAAGATGGAGGATGTAGTAAGAGCCCCGTTACAGGCCACTGCTGCCCAACAAGAGTGCAATCGCCAGCAGCGGGAAACCAACCGCCAAGTCACAGAGACCACCACAGCACAACAAGCGGCTCAACAGGAGATGAACCACCAGTTTGTGGAGGCCCTGGTGGAATCAAAGAAGGGGTCTGCAAGTCCTGTGCCAGTGGAACAAAATATGGCACGTGCCAGCTATCACCTGCAAAAGAAGACACCTGCAGATGACGTGGAGGCGTACCTTGCGAACTTTGAAAGAGTCGCTGATCGCAAAGGATGGTAAAAAGAGCAGTGGGCGGGACTGTTCATTTCCTGACAGGTAAATCCCAAAAGGCCTACTTTGGTTTGGAACCAATAAAGGCCCAGTACTATGAGACTCTAAAGTTGGAGATACTCGCATGTCTGGGGGTCACCAGGGCTGTCCGAGCTCAATGGGTACATCAGTGGTCTTACTGCATGGACAAGCCACCCCGCTCGCAGATGTTTGACCTGATGTATCTCATGAGGAAGTGGTTGCAACCTGAGACCTTGCCAGGCCCCCAGATTGTGGAGCGTATGGTCATGGACCGGTATCTGCGTGTGCTCCCTGCTGCCTTGAGGAAGTGGGTCAGTCATGGGGACCCCAAAACTGCCAACCAATTGGTGGACCTCGTGGAGAGATACACTGCTACTGAGGACTTGTTACACCCATCTGTGCCCCACTCCAATGTATTTAGGGGTGAAAGATCCTCCAGCGGACCCGGTAAGACTGTTCCAGGGATCAAGGGCGTGGGGAAGTTTGATAAAACTGCTATGGCTAAAGAGATTATGGGCTCTAGACCTGGAGACTGGCCAAAGAGGCCAGAAAGGTCTTGGGGACCCTTGAGAGGACTGAGTGCTACCGATGCCATGCATTGGGCCATATTGCTGCCAATTGCCCCTTGAATGATGAACCCATGCAATGCGATTATACTTATGTGAATAGACGTCTCTTTTTGTACAGGTCGCATATGCAGCATCATATTCAAGTCGCATGGAGAAGCAAATGTGTGTGATTTCTTTTGATGGGAGACCCGTCACTGCACTGCTTGACTCGGGTAGTGTGGTAACATTGGTAAAAAGCAATTGTGTAAACTCTGCAAGGTTACACCCTTGCACTGTCGGAGTCATTTGCATCCATGGGGACACTTTTGACTAGCAGACAGTGGTGGTTGAGATTGACACCTCTTCGGTAGTGTGACTCATTCAGTTGGGGTGGTACCTTCACTACTTTATGATGCCCTAGTGAGCAAGGATTTTCCCCATTTTTGGAGGTTATGGGAAGGCACAGGGTGTCTGGAGGATAGAGCTCCCCCTGCTGCAGAAGCACGGGACCTCTCGCCAGACCCATTTTGCCAAATGGAAGGGGAGACTAGTGGCAGGACCTAGGAGGGAGGAGACCCTCTTCCTTTTCTTGTACTGGCTGGGGAGCCGGAGGAGCTGGAAGATAGCTCACAGAGGGTGGCTAATGACCCAGACCATGTCTCTGTCCCTGACAGTGAAAGCGAACCGAATGTAGCACCTGACTTAGAAGTCCGAGCCAGAGAGCCAGAGAAAACATGAAGATGATGGATGGGGGACCTGTAGACCCTTATTGGGGGGTGTCTTTTCCCTGCATGTTGTATCAGGTGGTGAAACACGGGGAGAACGAAGTGGAACAGCTAGCGGTTCCCAAACCCTTCCGCAGGATGGTGCTAGATCTGGCCCATGGGCATGTAATGGGGGGACATCTGGGTATGGAGAAAACCAGAGAGAGAATAACCCAGAGATTCTTCTGGCCTGGGTTGTATGCAGACACCAAAGAATACTGTAAATCATGCCCTGAGTTTCAAATAACGGCCTCATCACCCCATTTCCATAGCCCCCTTGTCCCACTTTCCATAATTGAAGTGCCATTTGAGCGAATTGGCATGGATCTCATGGGGCCAGTAGTAAAATCTGCACATCCTGTTGATCCTGGACTATGCAACCCGCTATCCTGAGGCCATATCCTTGCGGAATACCTCTGCTAAGACTATCGCCAAGGAACTGGTCCAGGTGTTTAGTCGGGTGGGGCTCCCCAAAGAAATCTTGACGGATCAGGGTACCCCATTCATGTCCAGAGTGACCAGAGAATTGTGCAAGTTGTACAAAATCTCCCATCTCCGTACCTCTGTTTACCACCCCCAAACTGACGGTTTGGTGGAAAGGTTTAACAAGACCCTCAAGAGTATGCTAAAAAAGGTGGTGGATAAAGATGGGCAAAATTGTGATTTTTTGCTGCCGTACCTCATGTTTGCCACACCAGAGGTTCCACAGGCATCTACAGGGTATTCCCCCTTTGAACTCTTGTATATTAGACATTCCAGGGGGCTGCTAGATGTTGCAAAAGAGACGTGGGAAGGAGAGGCCATCCCATATAGAGCACATCTCCTTGATGCAGGATCGAATTGCAGCTGTCCTGTCCCTGGAGCAAGCCCAGGAAGCCTGGAGAAGGGTTTACAATCAGCGGGCCAAAACCTGAACTTTCAACACCGGAGACAGAGTGCTGGTGTTAGTCTCCACAGTTGAAAGTAAATTCATGGCAAAGTGGCAGGGTCCTTTTGAGATTAGGGAGAGTAGGGGAAGTCAACTACAAAGTTTACCAGCCTGGGAAAAGGAAACCGGAGCATATTTACCATGTTAATCTCCTAAAACAATGGAAGGACAGAGAGAGTTTGCCAGGGCCCACTCCCAAAAGGACAGTTTATCACTGACCTCATAATTGAGTCCTTAACACTGATGCAACAAAACAACGTTAAGCAATTTGTCAGTAAAAATAGAAACTTTCTCTCTTCTCTACCTGGACGGGAGGCAGTGATGAGAGAAATAAAAACCATGTTAGAGTTAGACATAATAGAGGAGTCCCACAGTGCCTGGTTGAGCCCTATAGTACTGGTCCCAAAGTCTGATGGCACTATCCGGTTCTGTAATGATTTCAGGAAGCTGAATGAAGTGTCTAAGTTTGACCCATACCCGATGCCATGGGTTGACGAGCTTGTAGATAGGTTGGGAGGTGCCCGGTACCTAACAACCCTAGACCTAACTAAGGAATACTGGCAGATCCCCCTAACGGAGTCAGCAGAAGAAAAAAATGTCCTTCTCTACCCTGATGGGTCCTTCCAATAGAAGCAAATGCAGTTTGGTCTGCATGGGGCCCTTCCATCCATTCAGAGGATGATGGACAAAACTTTGAGGCCGCATCGGCCCTATGAATCGGCCTATCTGGATGATGTGGTCATCCACAGCCCAGATTGGGAATCACATCTGCCCCGGGAGCAGGCAGTGGTAGATTTGCTGAGGGTAGCAGGTTTAACAGCCAACCTGAAAAAGTGTGCCATAGGTCTAGAGGAGGCCAAATACCTTGGGTACGTTATAGGTCGGGGTCTGATTAAGCCCCACACCAATAAGATTGAGGCCATTTAAAAGTGGCCCCAACCGGTGAACAAGAAACAGGTTCGGGCCTTCCTGGGGATTACAGGGTATTACCAAACGCTTCATCTTCAACTTTGCCACCATTGCCGTCTGTCACAATCCTGGTGGTGAAGTCTGGTTTGTGTGGGGAACAACCTCTCTTACTGCCCTGGTTCCAGAACCCCTGATAGAGCAGACAGGGAGCGCTGGAGCACAGGGGAGCACAAGGGCTGGATTCAGACACAGGTAATGGTAAGATGTCTTCCAGAAGTCCGTGCAAGACTGAGAGTAGTGGTTCAGGCCAGGTCAGCAACGTTCAGGCAAAACAGTGCAGAGGGATCAGAGGGATGGATGGTCGGGCTCAGGCAGGGTCGTCAGCAGGCAGGCAGTGAGGTACAGAGGGATCAGGCAGAGAGAGTGATCGTGGACAAGCAGAGGTCAGTTCAGGCAGAAAGCCTGGATAATCAGGTCAAGCCGGGGTCACAGGAACAGGAAGTGCACAGGTACAGGTCTCTCGGGAACACGGATTTGCTGTAGATCAGACAGCACCTGCTACAGGGCGCAGGATGCTTAAATGGACTGATCGGCACCAGTGGCACGCACAGGCTTGCGTGAAGGCGCGGGGGCGCGGCGGGACGGCCGAGAACGGCTATTTTCCTGACACTGCCCCCCCCAGGGGCAGCCTCCGGATGCCCAACCAGGCACACTTGGCTGGGTTGTTTCTCCAGGAGATGTTAAGGCATTCTTCTGCGTGGATGTTGCTTTCTGGCTCCCAAGAATTCTCTTCTGGGCCGAAGCCCCTCCATTTGATCAAGTACTGGATGCCACTGCCCCTCTTCCTGCAGTCCAAAACAGCCTCCACTTCAAACTCCTCTTCCCCATTGACCAGCACTGGTTCTGGGGGGTCAGTGCCTCGGCCCGTAAAGGAATCAGGCATGACAGGTTTTAGCAGCGACACATGGAAGACCGGGTGGATTCTCAAGGTGTTGGGGAGTTCAAGTTCATAGGCCACCCTATTAATCCTCCTCTTGACGGAGAACGGTCCAATGAACTTAGGCCCCAATTTTTTGGACGGGCACACCATTTTCAGATTGGTTGTTGCCAACCAGACTTGTTCACCGGGCTCCAGGTCCAGCTCCCCCTTCTCTTCTTGTCAAAAGTCTCCTTGTAACTTTCCTGGGCTTTGGCCATGGTTTCCTGTAGTAGGTTAGTTTTATCCTCGAGAAATTTCACTGTGCTCTGTACAGCTGGCACCTGGCTTTCGGGGACGATGTTGGGAATGAAGGATGGGTGAAAGCCATAGTTCGTGAAGAATGGGGATTGCCCCGTGGTGGAATAAACCATGTTATTGTACGCAAACTCTGCTAATGGTAACAAGGAAGCCCAATCGTCCTGTGTAAAGGAGGAGAAACATCGCAGGTACTGTTCCAAGGTCTGATTGGTTCTTTCAATTTGACCATTGGTCTGCGGGTGGTAGGCTGAAGTGAAAGAAAGTTCAATGCCTAGGGAGGCACACAAAGACCTCCAGAACCTGGAGGTAAACTGGACTCCACGATCCGATACTATATTTGCGGGGACTCCGTGGAGCCTGACGACTTCTCGGACAAAGACCTCTGCTGTCTCAGGTGCATTTGGTGTGCCCTTCATTGGAAGAAAATGATCCATTTTTGTTAGCCTGTCGACCACTACGAAGATCATGGAGTATCCTTCTGACAAGGGCAGTTCAACAATGAAGTCCATGGCAATCATTGCCCATGGTTTTTCAGGTATAGGGAGTGGGTTTAGCAGCCCCCAGGTTCTGGTCTTGCTGTTCTTGTTCCTGGCACAGGTGGGGCAGGTGTTGACATATTTTTTACAGTCTCCATCCACCTGTGGCCACCAGAAGGACCGCTGAAGCAGCTCTGACGTCTTTCGGGGTACTGAAGTGCCCGGCCAGTTTGTGGTCGTGGCAGGTCTGGAGAACAGACACTCGTAGATCCTCAGGCAAGAAGATCTTGTTACCATGCTACAATAGTCCATCATTTAGCGCTAGCACATGGTCAGGAGGACTGGTGATCCCGGCTTGGGATCGTCAGATCCGGGATAACAGGTCTTCCTGGGTTAGTAGGAAGTTGCCGGGTTGAAGAATGGTGTCTGGTGGGATAGGACTTTCCAGGTCACAGAACATCCGGGACAGGGCGTCGGCTTTAGTATTTTTCGATCCGGGCCGGTATGTGAGGTGAAAGGAAAACCTAGAGAAGAAGAGTGCCCACCGGGCTTGGCGTGGTCTCAGTCTCTTCACTGTCTTCTAGATTTTTGTGGTCAGTGTAAATGAGGATGGGGTGAGTAGCCCCTTCCAGTATATAGTGCCACTCCTCCAGTGCTGACTGGTCAGTGGCAATGGCCAGTAACTCTCGGTCCCCCACATCATAGTTCTTTTCTGGTGCTGACAACGTACGAGAAAAGAAGGCTTAGGGGTGTAGTGACGCCTTGAGGCTATGTCTCTGCAAAAGGACAGCTCCCACAGCATTTTCCGAGGCATCCACTTCTAGGACATATGGTAGGGTTGAATCCAGGTGCTTCAAGACAGGTGCAGAAGTGAATAATCTCTTACGATTCTCAAAAGCTGCCTGTGCCTCGCTGGACCATCGGAACCGGGTATTTTGCTTAGTAAGCTGGGTAATCGGTGAGATGATGGCTGAGAACCCTCTTATACATTTTCTATAAAAGTTGGCAAATCCAACGAACCGCTGGACTCCCTTCTTGTCCACCGGTACTGTCCACTCCAGGATAGCAGCCACTTTCGGCGGATCCATGGTAATTCCCTTGAAGGATATGATTAATCCCAGGAAGGGGGTGCTGGATTGTTCGAATTCGCACTTCTCCGCTTTGGCGTAGAACCCATGCTGGCGGAGGCGACTTAATACTTTGGCCACGTGTTGACGGTTTTCGTCCAGATTGGCAGAAAAGATCAAAATGTCGTCTAGGTAGATGATCACAAACTGGTCTAGGTAGCCCTAAAAATGTCATTCACAAAGTGTTGGAATGTTGCGGGGGCGTGACAGAGCCCGAAGGGCAAAACTAGGTACTCGTAGTGCCCGAACCAAGTACGGAAGGCGGTCTTCCACTCATCGCCTTCCCTAATGTGGACCAGATTGTAGGCTTCCCGCAAGTCCAGCTTGGTAAATATGGTGGCCTCTCCCAGCCGTTGGAACAGTTCAGGTACCAGGGGGAGAGGGTAGCGGTTCTTCATCGTAATCTTATTAAGTTCCCTGTAATCGACGCAGGGTCGCAAGGAATGATCTTTTTTCTCCACAAAGAATATTCCAGCTCCTGCTGGTGATGTGGACGGATGGATAAACCCTTTCTTTAGGTTGTCTTCAATGTAGACCTTGAGGGCCACCAGTTTGAGCTCGGTAAGGGGAAAAATCCGTCCAAAGGGGACTTCCGCTCCGGGAAGGAGCTCGATGGGGCAATCATAAGACCTGTGAGGAGGAAGCTTGTCGGCGCCCTTTTTGCTAAACACATCCAAAAAGGTATGGTACATGGGTGGAACGACCCGGCGGGTTTCAGGGTCTGGGTCAGAGTCCAGGCATAGCAGTATTGGGGCCATTTCAGTGCCTGTTTGTAGGCAGTATTGCGCACAATAAGGTGACTGGAACCTGACTGTGCCCGTGCTCCAATTTTTGTCGGGGTTGTGCACCTGTAGCCACCGGAGGCCCAAAATAATGGAAAAAAGAGGGGAGGAGATGACATTCAAGCGTAGGAGTTCCTGGTGCCCGCTGGTGGGGTGGTCTCGTGAGTAACAAGTCCTGGAGCTGATGGCAGATCCATCAGCCAGGTGCACCAACATCCGGTGTGCTTTGGGTTGGAGAGGGATCTGGTACTGGGCAGCAAATGTCCAATCCAGAAAACAGCTGCAGGCTCCAGAGTCTATGATGGCCTGAACTGGAATATTCCTCTCTGCAAGCTGCAGGGAAATGGGTAGAGCCAAGTGAGTCCCCCTGTGTGGGGGTGCGGGCAAGGCACTGGATGCAACTGTAGGGCGCTTGTGCAGCTTGACTGGGCAGGTTCTGACATAATGTCCGGGTTCACCGCAATAGAGGCACTGATTGTCATTCCTGCGGCAATGTCTCTTTTCGTGAGAAAGAGAGGAGCGGATGAGTCCGAGTTGCGCTGAGTCAGGCAGTCCTGCAGGCAGGGGTCTTGGACTGGAGTCACTCGGTGACCAGGTGAAGCGTGCTGGGCCCCTGGATCGCTCGGCCTTGCACTCCCGGAAGCTGAATGGCCAGGTTAACAAGGACATCCAACGGACGGGGAACCTCCACCCAAACAAAACTGGTGACAGAGAGCTGCGTCATTCCAGTTTGTTTCAGTGCTCCATCGCCGAAACTCAGCGGCATAGTCTTCTGCCGTTTGTTGGCCCTGCTGGAGAGCGTGGAGGGAGGCTTCAGCCAAAGAGGCTAGATGGGGGTCCTCATACAGATGGGCCATGACATGGAAAAACTGGGTCAAGCTGGACATAGCCACTGCTTTTTGCTCCAGGAGACAGTGAGCCCAGGCCTGGGGGTCTCCGAGCAGCAGAGAAATGACAAAGCCCATCTTGGTGGTCTCCAGGGAGAAGGTGTGGGGCTGAAGTGAGAAATACAGTTCACAGGTGGTCTTGAATGCCCAAAACTTCCTGCGATCCCTGAGAAGCGTTCAGGCATGGGAACCCCTGGTTCGGGTGGTGGGACCACAGCAGCAGGTACAGTCTCTAGAGCCGGGGGCACAGCGAGTTCTTGTACTTGCTCCTCGAGCTGCACATAGCCTTTTTGTAGGCCCTTCACGGCTTGTGTGAGGCCGGACAGGTGCTGGCATAGTTCATCCATGGGAGAGGGTCCCCGCACAGACTCTGTCATGGCTGTCTGATGCTGTCACAATCCTGGTGGTGGAGTCTGGTTCGTGCGGGGAACAACCTCTCTTATGGCCCTGGTTCCAGAACTCCTGATAGAGCAGATAGGGAGTGCTGGAGCGCAGGGGAGCACGAGGGCTAGATTCAGACACAGGTGATAGTAAGATGTCTTGCAGAAGTCTGTGCAAGACTGAGAGTAGTGGTTCAGGCTGGGTTGGCAACGTTCAGGCAAAACAGTGCAGAAGGATCAGACGGATGGAGGGTCGGACTCAGGCAGGGTTGTCAGCAGGCAGGTAGCGAGGTACAGAGGGATCAGGCAGAGAGAGTGGTTGTGGACAAGCAGAGGTCAGCTCAGGCAGAAAGCACGGATAATTGGGTCAAGCCGGGGTCACAGGAACAGGAAGTGCACAGGTACAGGTCTCTCGGGAACACGGATTTGCTGTAGATCAGACAGCACCTGCTACAGGGTGCAGGATGCTTAAATGGACTAATCTGCGCCATTGGCACGCACGAGCGCAAACGTGCGCGGAACGGCCGAAAACGGCTATTTTCCTGACACCGTCCCTTTGACCGATCTGAGGAAGAGTAGAAGGTCACGAATCCCTAAGCCAAGAAGGTCTTCCAGAAGTTGAAGCAAGCCCTTTGTGTAAAGCCAGTGCTCGTGACTCCAGACTTCACAAAGATTTTGTGGTTCAAACCAATGCCTCTGAGGTGGGACTAGGTGCTGTTCTGTCCCAGATCAGAGATGGTGAAGAACATCCGGTTGTATACTTAAGCAGGAAGCTTAATAGACATGAAAGGAATTATGCCATTGTGGAGAAGGAGTGTCTGGCTATCAAGTGTGCCTTAGAGGCCCTAAAATACTACCTGCTAGGAAGGTCATTCAGGCTAGTCACCGACCATGCCATTAAGTTCTCAGTGGAACACCGGGCTGGAAGGCTCCAAAATAATGCTGATGGTCTTTACCGGGCCCACTGCATGGTCGGGACAGCTGCTCGGCCTGAGGGCCTTGAGCAGGGGGGGAGATATGTGACATTATGTGAGGCGCCACAATGGATGGGCAATATTTGTCGCCTCGCATGCGATCACTTTGAGGCGACTAGTGAGTCAGACCCAGGTTTTGCCAGCCACTGTGGCAGAGCTGGTTTCGGCACTGACTTTCTGGTCCACTCAAACCCCTTTCCACCTGCATTTAATGACCAGGAAGAGAGCAGAGGAGAGCTCTATCCCGGATCTCCGAGGGAGAAAGCTGAGTGAGCTCTGTCAGCTAATTTGGACTCAAAGATCAATGTTTGCACTGTGCTTATGTTTTGTGGGTGTCGGAGACAGCCCCACACTGTATAGAGAGGAACCCGATTGTTTAGTTTCGCGGATGGCAAGGTTTTGTTTTCTGTTCTTTTATGTGCTTTTGAGCTTGCAAACTTGTAATAATAAACCTGGCAAGCCGCCAGCTTTTAAAGAAACTGACCTCCATGCTGAGTCTTTTCCTCTAAAGAGTGATCCCTACAAGCTAATCTACCACACCCTACTTAACTATGGTATTGAAAGCATACCTATACAACATCGATGTATAGTTGCCCACTTTGTCACAGCAGCATGTTCAACTATTGCCTAATTCTGGAGGACAGCTAATGCACCTAATATAACAGATGTGATAGCTAGAGTTAAAACCAAACACATTTACGAAAAATATTTTGCTCAATCTTCTAATTCAGTTTCTCAATTCTCTTACAAGTGTCTTTTTACAAGATTTCAATGAAACAATGGTATTTTACCCAATACAATGTTTATTGATGTTCAATAACAATCTAATGGTGGTACAGTTTGATTTCTCTTTCCTGTTTTGTACTCTCTTGATTTAATTTGTTTTTGGTTTGATCTTTTCTAGTCATATATGTTTTAAGGTTATTGCTACCTTCATTTTGTGATCAAAATTTAATGATTCAACTCAGTCGAAAGCAGACCAGCCCTGTATAAATATACTCATGTATAAGGCCTTTGAGCCTTAAAGCCATGTTTGGCAACTGTTTTGCCATATATGGTTGGATATTGTCAAATGTCTTTTTGCACTTTGTTAAAACTATACTCTTTAACAAAAGACGATTGAAAGAAAATCTATAGAGCAGTGTCTCTAAAATGGACTTCAACTATGGAAGAAGAATGCAAACTTCTATGCAGAATCAGGTACTGTGATACATATAAAGCCAAAGATTGAAAGTGGATCTAGAGAAAATGGAAGGGCAGAAAAATAGTTAAAATAGATAAAGAAAAACAGAAGGCATAAGGTATATTAATAGCCCAAAGAAAATATTTGAAGGTGACATTTTGGAAGACTTAATATGGGAATATGGGCTCTGTCACACCTACCTCTCACGTTGGTGGTCAGGAACCATATCTGGCTGCTTTTTTATTCACCTATAGCAGCCCCCTTTCCCATAAAGCAGGGCCACCAGTACTCGGTTGCCCCCAATGCTAATTTCTGTCTGCGTTTCTATGAAAAAAGATCCCCTCATACCCTGTTTAGTAAAACACTGTCAGAAGGAGCACAACGTTTTCTAACAGAGCCCCAGATAGCAGTGAAGCCAGCTGGAGTTCCAACCCTTCCTCACTTTATTTAAAACTAAGAAAGTTTTTGCTGGACATACACTTTAAGACTGGGTTCACACTACTGTGAGTTGGATACGGGTTACCCCGCATCCAATTCGCATGCCAAGAGATTGTGGCCGGCTCTCTATGGAGCCGGTTCTCACATCTCCGGAGCTGCTCCAGTACGAATTGCACAGAAGTCCTGTGTGTCTTCTGGTCCATTTCAGGTTCAAATCCAGCCAAAAATTTGGACTGAAATTGGACCTGAAATGGTGAAAAGGGACGCACTGGACCCCTGCTGTGAGATGCTCCATGCTGCGGTGTGAACCCAGCCTAAACATTTGCATAATATTGGTGTAATCAGGTATACATTAGTGTAGTTATGTCGCTGTTTTCCTTTAAGACCTATGCAATTACTATAATATTTCCACATATCAGCAATATAAAACCTTTACTGTGGTCATATACTTTTAATGCTTCAATTTTCCTCCAAATATTAAGCTGTACTACATGCAGTGCATTCTGTGATTATCGTCCATAAGTGGCATTCAGAAACTTAAATATAGATTGAATTATGTACCATTGACGTGAAGTCTAGAAAACTCATTAGAGATTTGTACCGTTAATGTTTCACAACCTGAGAAATATATAAGATAACCTGCTATCTTAGTGATGAGTATTAATGATGTAGTTCACAGGGGTTCTTGTTTGCTAAACCCTCTCAGTTTGAATCCCCATCTCCCAAATCAAATTCTTGTTATCCCTATAGCAGGAGTCAGTGACTGATTCAACATCTGCTCTATGCTGATAAGCATGTAGGAAAGGCATATTAGAATTCTTAACTACAATTTCTAGTGAACCTTTTTAGAGATTATAAACATCAGTAAACTTCACTTTAATAGAAATATTGGTTGAATCAAGAAACTTGAAGTGTGATACAGTTGGCATAGATGCTTTTATCAAATGTTATGTGAGGTTTTGGTGTTCCTATTTGGCTCTATGGTAGCTACTGTTTGACTTTATCATTGACATTCTTTTGTAGTCTCTATGTATATATTGTTTGATTAAACCTTTTTTCCTCCACTTGCCAGATGTTTCTAGTTAAGCATGAGATTACTGAAGCGGAAATCTAGGTAGTTATAAAAGACATAAATGTCTAAAATAATAAACATGGTATACTTACCTGCTCTGTGCAGTGGTTTTGCACAGAGCAGCCTGGATCTTCCTCTTCTCGGGTCCCATGACGGCACTCCTGACCCTTCCCTCCTGCTGGATGCCCCCACCGCAAGCAGCTTGCTCTGGGGGTATCCAAGCAGGTGCGCTCCCCAGCTGCGGCTCTGTGTCCATTCAAACAGAGTCATGGCTCGGCCCCTCCCCCTCCATCTCCTGATTGGCTTACTGGCTGTGGGGGAGCTCAGGTATGTATTAGGGGGCTAAACATGAAGGTAAAAAACCTTGTGCCTTTACAACCACTTTAATATACAGTATGTTTAACAGTAGTTGTAAATGCAAGTAGTGTAATTACCTGAATTTGACCTGGGCTCATCCTCATGCAGTCCCTGTATAGCAGAGCTCAGTGGAGCCAATCACTATGTGCTGACAAGAAGCATGCTAAAAAGAGGAAAATCATTACAAAGCAAATAAGACAGTTCACATTCAGGAGATTATGCAATATAATGATTTGCAGTTCATTGGTCTTTTAACATGTTCTCGTTGCTGGCCTCTGGGTTGCTTTTGTGTTTTTGAAACTGAAATTATTATTATTATTATTATTATACAGGATTTATATAGCGCCAACAATTTACGCAGAGCTTTACAACTTGAGGGTAGACAGTACAAATACAATACACTTAAATACAGTAGGAATCAGAAATTCTGAAATCTTGCTTAATAATAACCTGCGTTCATTGTTTCGGAAAGGAAAGTATATTAACTTTCAAACATGAAAGTATTGTGTCAGAAAGTCTGCACACTCCCCATTTCACACATTGTTACATACAAAATAGCAAAAAAAAAGAACATAAAATCATGAATATCATAATAATTGTCTTTGGGACCATTTTTTATTGGGTTTTTACCTAACACCCTAGTCAGGAGCTTAATTTTAATTTTTGAAAATCAGGACTGGGGAGAATTTTTAAAAGCTGTTCTTTGCCCAACATAATTTATGAAAAGTACAACAAGAAAAAACAGAATGGCGCACAAGAGGGTACCGAAACACAATTAAATCAACTAAAAGTCTATAAAGTACAGGAGGTACACGTATGCAGCATTAGTGGCAGCTCACTTGAGAGTGAAGCAGTCTCCGGAAAAACAAATGGGAGAAAAGCAAGGTGCGCCAAAAACTAAGTGCAGCAGGGGATGCAACAAATGGCATATTTAATTTAAATCAGCCAAGTGGCTAGTCACACTTTTAAAAAGATCAATAGGCATATAACAGTATAATACTGTTGTCACTCAGTGGGTCCCCGGTGGTTGGTGATGTGTGGATGTCATTTTTTTCCCACAAATGGAGCTTTCTCTTGGTGGTATTTTATCACCTCTGTGGTTTTTATTGGGTGCGCTATAAACAAACAAAGAGCGTCAATTTTGAAAAAAAAAATGTTTTTGCTTTTTGCTATAATACATATCCAAAAAAAAAAAAAAATATTTATCAGTTTAGGCCAAAATGTAATCTTCTACATATTTTTGGTACAGTTGCAATAAGCGTTTATTGATTGGTTTGCGCAAAAGTTATTGGGTCTACAAACTATGAGAACTGATTTATGACTTTTTTATTATTATTTTTTACTGGTAATGGCGACGATCTGCAATTTTTATCAGGACTGTGATATTGTGGCGGACTGATCAGACACTTTTGACACTTTTTTGGGATCAATGACATTTATACAGCGATCAGAGCTAAAAATAGCCACTGAATACTGTATAAATGTCACTGGCAGGGAAGGGGTTAACACTAGGTGGGCAATCAAGAGGTTAAATGTGTTCCCTCAGTGTGTTCTAATTGTGTGGAGGCCGGACTAGCAGGGGCATGACAGATCTCACTGTTCCCAATTACAGGGAACAGTAGATATCTGTCATGTCCCCTGACAGAAAGGGAAACCACCATGTTTACATTGGCGGTTCCCCGTTCTGCCTCTTTATTAGGTGATTGCGGTTTGCCAGTGGACATTGAGTCAGCCCAACCCGCTGGCACAAGAGCACAGTGTGCGGTGGGCACAAGAGCACACCACCGGTGGCGCATGCCCACCACTGTGGCTGCGCGAATCGCCGTAAATATACAGTGATTCACGCAGGGCTGCCAACTTGCTGCCGTATATGTACAGGAGCCAGTCGGGAAGTGGTTAAAGTACAAAAATCTGGCCCATTCAGTAGGAACAGATGAATCTCAGTATGTGTGTACCACTATCTATTCAACAGAATCTGTTCTAATGGCCATGCTGGAAAACCAGCTTTCAATCAGTGCTAGCAGCCAATGGCTGCAAGCGTTGATTAGTATATTCAGAGAGGAGGGGAGTTTCTGCTGTCAGAATACAATAGAACATCAGGGAAGATCCCTGCATTAACATTGCTTGTGTTGATGCGGGGATCTGTCAGTTATTCTTTTCATTCAACCCTCTGCTTGAGCAAAAAGAACCTGTACATGCATATCGAGTGGGCTTTTAAACAATGTTAACTCAATGTTATTTACATGCACAGAAATGAACAGACATGCTTGTTAATGCGTTATAGCTCTGGGGTCAGTACCCTCCCCAATCACCCTCTATATACCCCCACCCAGCAGTACTTTATGCTTTATTTTAGTGAATACTTATACTGTAGTACCTTTTCCAGATGCCTTTGGGCCAGTCATGTAACACATTAGCTTTTCTTTGGCACTGGACTGTTCTTGATGATGAATCAATGATATCAGTGCTGCTCTCTGCATCACTACAGTGTGAATGAATGGAAAGTGCATGTGTTAAGCCAGTTTGCTATGACTAAAGGTGGTTGCCATTTTTGGTTAGCTTGCTGGAATTGGTGTGGGGACACAATGGAAGCCTTCAGCTGCCATTGTGCTTTGTTGGGCTTCCAGTGTGTCCCTGCAACTTTAAGGAAGAATGTGCTGCCTCTAGGTATACCTGCCCTTAATATATCAATTGTTATATATGCTCCAATATGGAGGCTCTCACAAATTAGAGTTAAGGCAGCACTATACAGAAGTGCCTTGATGAAGCAGTGTGGTTTCCATATATATTTGCAGATGTGCTCAACTAAAACATTTATTTTTAATGTATATTGTTAGACAGTGTCATTTTGGGCTTTTTTTAAGGCTAGTTGATAAGTTTGCTGTGAAAACCTTTGTTCCTCTGTTACACTCATATACCTCTTTATGCCATAGTGTGATGGAATGTATTTATGATTTTGAATTGTGATATAATACTGGTAAGCTTATAGTCATAGATGGGTGTACAAGTGATACAGCGCTAAGGCCCCAAATACGTGATATCTGTAAAACTCAAGGTGAGCAGCTACAACACAATCAAACAAATTGACAATCATATACTGAGAAAATATATAGCACTCAACCAGTTAGAGCAAATGCTTTGATTATAACAATATCAGATGAGTGATAATAAGTAAAAATAAACCATACATGTGAAAATAAGTGGTTATAACTAAAATGTCCGTGCAAATAATGCACACCTAAGAGATAATATTGTGTGGATTAATCCAATCTCTACATCAGTGATGTGACATTAAAACATTCGATAGTCAATGAAAATGTGTATGAAGGCGGATGGACAGTTCAAAGGTATCCAGATAATGGTTAGGTGGAGGCTTACCAGACACCTGATAAATCAGGCATCGAACTGTCAGGGGTCCCAGGCAGATACAGATGTGAAGAGGCCAGTCACACAATCCGGGAACGATCCAGGTATTCTCCAGGGATAAGAAGGATGCCTCTAAAACAGCTCTTGAATGCCTTGGGGTCTCCCATTGGTGAGGTGCAAGCCTTCCGTTCAGGTTGCAAAACGTCACACTCTCCTGGACGATTAAAGTAGGTCTTACTTGTAAGACGGACAGCTACGGAACCTTCTCACATATCCACACCAGCCCGTCAGGATGGTGGATCGGGGTACACCTACCCAATGGCTCCAAAAGGTGTATAATCGAGGGGGATGAAAAGACTCAGGATAGTGTAAAACCTCTAAGATGAGGTTTATTTATTAAAACCTATTCAGCAATAAAATAACAAAGTATACGCAGCACTTCAAAGTAACAAGCTCACGGCGCGTTTCGTATTCTCATACGTCATCTGGGGTTTTAATCGTCCAGGAGAATGTGACGTTTTGCCCCCTAAATGGAAGGCTTGCACCTCACCAATGGGAGACCCCAAGGCATTCAAGAGCTGTTTTAGAGGCGTCCTTCTTATCCCTGGAGAATATCTGGATCATTCCCGGATTGTGTGATGGGCCTCTTCACATCTGTATCTGCCTGGGACCCCTGACAGTTCAGTGCCTGATTTATCCGGTGTCTGGTAAGCCTCCACCTAAGCATTATCTGGATACCTTTGAACTGTCCATCCGTCTTCATACACATTTTCATTGACTATCGAATGTTTTAATGTCACATCACTGATGTAGAGAATGGATTAATCCACACAATATTATCTCTTGGGTGTGCATTATTTGCACGGACATTTTAGTTATAACCACTTATTTTCACATGTATGGTTTATTTTTACTTATTATCACTCATCTGATATTGTTATAATCAAAGCATTTGCTCTAACTGGTTGAGCGCTATATATTTTCTCATTATAGTCATAGATGCACATTGTGACAGCAGACAAACCTCACGAGATGGAAGGTCGAAGAAATGGCAAGGAAATGTCAGAGGTCTTGTCCATAATCCAGGAAGAGGTTAAAGAGTCTCTGTTGAAAAATAAAGAGGTTTTGGTAAAACTGCCAGAATGCAGAAGTACGCTTTGTACGATTTGGCCATCAGTGTAAAAATACGTTTTCTTAAACCTGATAAAGCCCCTGAAGTGCAAGATAAAATTAGAAATGTTAAATGTGGAGACTGGAAAGTTGTATCAGAAGAGTTCCAATTTGATAGAGGTGTGGATAGAGACCCAGATGGTGAATACATTGACATTTGTCTGCAGAGTGTCAGACACCCAGTGAGTCAGTATATCACAAGGTTGCCATGGGAAATAACCTTATGCCCATTCCCACTGCAGTCTCCGACTTAGCAGGAAAAAAAAGTTTGTTTTTGCTGTTAATGGTGAAAACCATCAGGTTACTGTGAGAAAATATAGTTGTGTTTATAGTCCCAAATACCAGTCTGATATGATAAAAGGGACTGACAGTTGTAGTGACATGGGTCATTGCTAGAGTTGAGCGAACCCGAACTGTAAAGTTCAGGTCCGTACCGTACTTTTGGGTGTCCGGGACCTGGACCCGAACCCGGACTTTTCAAAAAAAGTCCGGGTTCGGGTCCGGGGTTCTGGTATTTTATTCCACGTGTTGAAAAGCTGCCAAGGGCAGCCAATCAACAAGTGTTTCATTGGTTTTCCCTAGAAGCCATCACAGTAATGCCTACTAATGGCATGGCTGTGATTGGGCAGTGCACATTGTGACCCAGCCTCTATATGGGGCTGGAGTCACCGTGCTGCATGTCATATGCTCTCAGATTGCAGAACATCTCATCCTGCATTATTGAACGATCTGATTGTGGACTAGGGAGAGATACTAGTACTGCTGCTTTGAGGGACAGATTGCACACCTCATCCTGCTGCACAGAACGATCTGACTGGACTAGGTAGAGTGTGTTGCTTTAAGGGAAGGATTATTCTTCTAAAATCATCATCAAGTTGTACAGGGAAAGGTTCCAGCTGTTGCTTTAAAGGAAAGATTATTGTTCTAAAATCATCTTCAAAGTGTGTGGGAAAAGCCTGTTTCAGCCGCATGAAGCCATATTAGTGTTGTAAAATCATCTTCAAAGTGTGTGGGAAAAGCCTGTTTCAGCCGCATGAAGCCATATTAGTGCTCTAAAATCATCTTCAAAGTGTGTGGAAAAGCCTGTTTCAGCCGCATTAAGCCATATTAGTGTTCTAAAATCATCTTCAAAGTGTGTGGGAAAAGCCTGTTTCAGCCACATGAAGCCATATTGTTTGTAGATAAATATGTTGCTCTTCTGAGGATTTTATGGCTGTGATTAAGGCTACACACCAAAACACATAAACCCTGTATTATTTTGTACTACCTAGATTAATAAATGTATTCATTGTAGAAGATCAATATGCTGCCTTTCTTTTATCTACAGGAGGACACTACAAGCCAGTGTACCAACTGCTCACCACCTCGGGAATCACTACATGTGGGTGTTTTCTACTATATTTTGACCTACTATTGATTAGAAAACTGAGTGAACTTCCTTAGAACCTTCTTTTCCCCAAATTTTTTTTATTTGAAATTCTACCCATCTATGGCCAGCTTAAGAGTCAAACTCATACCTCAAGAGATACCAAACCCTATAAATGCAGTGATTTATAGGGATGAGCTCTCGGTTTAACTCGAACATTGGCTGTTTGGCCGTTCACTGAATTTAGAACATTATGGGGTGTACGTGCCAAAATTTGTGCACCCCCATAATGCATTGCTAGACCGCGGGAAATGCCACCCGCTGATAGGCCAAAGCATGCACATGACCTGCATGCTTTGGCCAATCACAGTGAGAGCCACGACTGGCTAAAAGGCACACTATATAAGGCCGCTTGAACAGTGGCTGTGTGTAGTGTGTACATGGAGACTGTAGACAGACGTTGATCTAGTTTAGTTAGTGGCATCCATACAGTTTAGAGAGTATATACAGGCAGTGTAGGCAGTGAAGAATATAGATGTAGTGCAAAGTCTATATACAATCAGTGCAGGCAGTGTAAGAATATATATGTACTATATATATATATATATATATATATATATATATATATACACACACACACACAATATAATATGCTGCATTTAGTGTAGACTATATAAACAGCTCTATCAGTGTATAGTATATAGAGTCAGTTCAGGCAGTGTAAAAATATATATGTACCGTATATATTAAATATTTAATATGCTGCATTTAGTGTAGAGTATATATACAGCTCATTCAGTATATAGTATATAGAGTCCATTCAGACAGTGTAAGACTATATATGTAGCATATGCAATCAATATACAGGCGGTCCCCTAGTTACAAACATCCGACTTACAAAGGACTCATACTTACAAATGGAGGTAGACAACAGGAATTGAGAGGAAATCTACCTCTAGGAAGGGAAATTCACTCCTGTAAGAGTTATTATGGGAAAAAGGTGTCTCCACTGATGCTTTATCACTAAGGTTTGTGTCCACAACAACCCAAAATTTTCAAAATCTACTTATTATTGGGACATTAATATCGTGGAATGGCGACAAACTCTGGTACTTAAAAATCTCCATAGGTGATGCTTTAAAAAATTTTAACGGTTACCAGGTTAGAGGTGCAGAGGAGGTCTTTTGCTAGAATTATTGCTCACACTCTGGCGATCGCGGCGATGTCTCACATATGTGGGTGCAACTTACGCATGCATTTTCTTTGCTGCACGAGCTTGCGGGGATGGTGGCGCTTTAACATTTTTTTTTCAAATTTTTTAATTTATTTTATTTTTTCTTTTAACACTGTTCCTTTAAAAAAAAAAATCTGATCACTTTTATTGCTATCACAAGGAATGTAAACACCCCATATAGTAATATATGGTGACAGGTACTCTTTATTGAGGGATGGGGGGTCTAAAAGACCCCCATCCCTCCTTTACACTTCCCAGTATTCAGATCGCCAAAAACGGCAATTCTGAATACTTTTATTTTTTTTAAACAAGCGCCGTTAGCCGCCGAGTAAACCGGAAGTGACGTTGTAACGTTGCTTCCGGAAATGTACTGACATGGACTTTCACTGTATTGTTCATTTAAGCACAAGAGACTCCATTTTGTTCACGCTGCTGCAATGTGTTCTGTGGCCTTCATTTATCACACAGATACAATTTCTGCTAGAAGCTCTCTTTCTGTCTCTACTCCCCCCTCCCCTCTCTATGTTTTACTTTTGCAATTATTCTATTCGCTAGCTTTTAATAATATATTTCTATTTGTTAGTTTCTAATAACATCTCACGCCACCCCTTTCTTATCTATGTATTTTAAACACAGAGATTGTGTCCTGTGGATCTGTTCCTGCAATTGCAAACTAACTTTTATTTTTAGAGTCACAACCAGAAATTTCCTTAACAGTACAAAGGAGTCCTGATTGAAGCCAATTCCAGCTTCCACAGGGACTCCACACAGCCGGCGGACATGCCAGATAGGAGCTCCGGTCTCCCGGTGGAACGGGAGGCCGGAGAAGATCGGCAGAAGGTGGCAGGAGGAGGGATGTCCCCTTCTGCTGCCTAGGATAAAGACTGATAGGCTCCCGAGCTGGATTGGCTTTTATAGACGCATAGCCGGCCGCCTGCTCTAAAAAACGGTACCAAGGTATAGCCTGTAGCTGCAGACTATACCCGATACTTCCACTTAAAGCAGCCACTGTTTATAAATTAATTTACAACAGCAGGGCCAGTTCCTGCGCCCAACAAAAGTAACTGCAAGGGGTTACAGGGTTCTGGCACCGACAACACCCAAGGCCCAATTTTTCACCACCTGTTTGACTGGGGCATGTCATCACAATTTTTAACCACTTAACGCAAATCGCAATTTATAAACGGCAGCATTGAGATTAAATTACACACAGGTGGACTCAAATTAGGTGACTTCTGAAGGTAATTGGTTCCACTAGATTTCAGTAAGGGGTATCAGAGTAAAGGGGGCTGAATACAAATTCACGCCACACTTTTCAGATATTTATTAGTAAAAAATTTTGAAAATCATTTATCATTTTTCTTCCACTTCACAATTATGTGCCACTTTGTGTTGGTCTATCACATTAAATCCCCATAAAATACATGTACGTTTTTGGTTGTAACATGACAAAATGTGGAAAATATCAAGGGGTATGAATACTTTTTAAAGGCACTGCATTACTGATTAATAACAACAGTGCTATAAAATGGTACTAATGCTGAATATTTTACTTCAATGAGGTCTGTCTTCAACAGAATGGATTCATGCCATTTCTTTTAACATTCTAACCCTTCACGTACAAAGCTTTTGAATGGCCCGTGGTTAAAAAAATGACTTTTAAAATGTAAGCCGCTTCTACAGGCTAAGCAAAGGTGCAGCTTAATTCTTCTTCTGAATGTTAAACAAGCTGATTATATCATCTGTTCAAAGTGGAATTATTTTCACAAGCTATTCTATGCATACATTCACAGATATGATTATATTCAAAGTATGGCTTTTAGATTATACAATGAACAGAATCATTTTATTATTAATTTTAATCCCTGAAAAGTCTACATAGAAAATGCAATGTTTTCTATCAGTGCTCAATTAGAAATGTTTTTAAAAAGGTTCTTTAACCCTTTTTGAAGTATTTATACGAACAAGAAAGTAATTAGCTATTTGAGTTGTTTCGGATTTCAACCTTATACAACATGGGGCTTCATTTTTGTTTGATCACTTAATTTAAAGGGGTTGTATACCACAGGATGTTTTTTTTTTCCCTGCAAGGTAAAGTCATAATGTGCTAGTGTGCATCGCATACTAGCACATTATGTGAGACTTACCTTAAAACAAACCTTTTCCAGTGCCACAATGTCAGCGATGCAGGGGCTCTTATCTTCGCCCATCCTGCTTCCGCGTTCGCGGACTCTGGCCATTCCTTCAGAGCACAGTGAGAGTGATGTCACTGGCTGCATTTCATGTAAATACCTCCTAAACAGTCCATGTTAAGGAGATGTTTACACAACCTATAGTTAAAACTTATTATAGGTAAAAGTCACTAAAGGAAGTTTACTCTCTCTTTAATAGAGGCACAGGGGTGTGATTTAATTTAGAACCAGGAACAGGCTCTTTTAAAGTGGATTTCTTGGTTACTTTAAAAGTGGGGATAAATAAACCCTTATGTCAACAGCAGCAGTATATTAAAAACACTATACATATTGTTGTTAATGACAAGTCATTAAAGTGACAGAAAAGCTTGATACTATCTGTTCCCCAAAACTTTCCCTTCCCTATTCTCCTATCTATCCTGCATACCCTATGTAAAAAATACCCGTGTACTTTACCTAATTTGTATCTGCTTTGGACTAATAATGTGAACCTGTAATGATGGCTCCACTGTGTCAGTGAATAACTTTTGCAAGAGAGAGGAGTTAGCAATGACAACAGCTGGACCATGGGGGACTATGGGTGACATCACGGCACCCCTAATTCACAGTCGTTGTTTAGCGTTCCCTTACACAGGGGAGCCAGAGCTGGAGAATTACGTGACTGGACCAGAATAAAAAAGGTATGTAAACAAGTTAAAAAAGTTACTGTATGTATGAAAGATAGGTAGGAAGAGGGTGAGGAAACTGTTTTAAGAAGAGCCGGTGTTAGGCTTTTCTTCCACAGGACAGGACCTAATTTTTAGAAACTATTATGTGGTTTCAACGTGCAGCCCGGACAATTTAGAATAAGTTTTCTTTCTGATTCACAAACTTAATTCATAATGAGAGAAAAAGTCACTTTGTATAAACTTGCTAAAGATCCTGAAGGCAGTAAGACTATACATTTATCAGAAATGTAGACATGATTTCCTTTTTAAAATATGCAAAATACAGTATGCATATATATCTTAAAGAGCATCTCATCTTGCATTATGCCACAAAGACATTGAGGGTAAATCAATAAAACATTTACAACACTTTTCTGGCTTTATGGCCGTAATAGAAAGTTTTGTGCCAAATTCATGCCATGCAACAGAGATCTTGCTATTTTCAACACGTGTGACACTTGTACATTCTGGAACTAGGGCAGCAATACATTCATAAAGAAATGTTGTCATATCCGTGAAAAGAAAAATGGTGGTACACAAGAGCTCTTTCATATTTGAGTGTTGAGTCACAGATAGTGTTGAGCGAACCCGGACTGTAACGTTCGGGTCCGTACCGAACTTTCGGGTGTCCGTGGCACGGACCCGGACATTTCAAAAATCGTTCGGGTTCGGTCCGGGGTTCTGCTATTTTACTCCACGTGTTGAGAAGCTGCAGGGCAGCCAATCAACAAGCGTTTCACTGGTTTGCCCTTAGAAGCCATCACAGCCATGCCTACTAATGGCATGGCTGTGATTGGCCGGTGCATCATGTGACCCAGCCTCTTTATAAGCTGGAGTCACAGTGCTGCAGTCACATGCTCCTTGGGTTAGTGTAGGGAAAGGTAGCTGACGGCGTGAGGGACAGATTTCAGCCATTTTAAGACCTGATCCTGCATCCTGAGATAGATTACTTTACTACTGCTGTCTGTGCTGTTGCTCTGAGGACAGATAGCAGAAATTAGAGATTTCACATACCGCTGC
>BLSH010209080.1:254006-280434 GCA_018402905.1 Glandirana rugosa | reverse complement strand
TATTAAACGTCTCACGATCACAGATAAAAAAAAACGTATCCATTGGTAAGACAACATTCAGTCACGACTCGAATTATGTGGAGTGAAAATTTCCCTATGGTATAAAAGGTGGAGTCGTTGCCAGATATAATAGTGATTAACAACCATCAGTATTGCATCGCGCCCCTGTGGTTGTGGTTTTATAACAGACACTGATCTCAACTCGCTTGGAGACCTTCAAGCCCAAGACGACCAGGCAGGCTTGAAGCCCTGTTTCAGGCCCAGGCCCAGGCCTGCCTTGGGCTTGCTAGCTCCGTGCGATCGTTCGGGTTCCGTCCGGACCCGGACCCGGACTTTGTCCCGAAGTTCGGACGGACCAGCAGAACCCGAACTTCCAGAGGTTCGCTCAACTCTAGTCACAGACAATATTTTGGTGTTGGTGTCCCCGCGCTACGTTATGACTACCAACAATTAGTGATAATATAGACCGTTGCTGAGGTGGAAAATATGGTATCCCTTTAAAAGTGAGGTGTATTAAGCTCAGCACTGACTTACAACAGAATGGTTACCTATGCAAAAAAAAATAGACACTAGCACTCTGCAAATTATGCTATTCAAAATTAATAAAAAATAACATGTCAGGTCATAAAATGCATCAAATAGAGTTCATAAAAAAAAAATATTCATGTCATCTTCTAAGTGCAATGATTTTAAATTGTTCCTCCAAACTGCAATCCATGCTCCAATATTCTTTTATTTTTTTCCAAAAATGTTATTGAGAGAAAAACAGATTACAGTGAAATAATGATTCAAGGAGAATTACAATTGCCATGTTTATAAGAGAGAAGACAAGGGTATGACATTATAAGGACACCATATAATCTGAACTAGTAGGTGGAGAGAGAAGGAGCACACTTAATGTGGGTGTAGAAGGCAATTGAGGAGTCAATGATGTAAGAATATAAGTAATTGATCAGTTAGTATTTCTCAAAGGTCAGATATTCTGTTGTGGACCACAACGGAATATCTGACCTTTGAGACTTGTTGTTAACTTGTGGTTAAATTAAATGCATATGCGAGTGTAACATTAGGAGTGTGGCAAAGTTAAAAGTTCAACATGTATCTTTGGTGGATTCTGCATTTTTTCTCTGTAGTTTCGGGCATGATTCCACTCTCTTATCCTTCCCGACCTACCCCTGCTGCCAGCGCTATCAGGAGACGTGTCGAGAAGGGCTAAAGCCGTGAAGGGGGGTAATATGGGGAGAGTGGGGGTAGGAAGGGGGATATAGGAGGTCTCTCTATCTGCATTTTATGGTCTACGATAGTGGGTGAGGGTCTTATTTGTTGGGAGACTATATTAGGTGTTTATGTTTTTGTAAACATCTGAAAATTTAAAAGAGATCCAGTCGGCCCAGATTTTTGTGTATTTGGTAGGTGTGTCATTGGCTATGGCAATCAGTTCTTCCATTTCGGCTATTTTCCCAATTTGTTTGTACCAGTCTGCAACCGACTGAGTTTTGGATGTTCCCCAGTATCTGTGAATGCATAGTTTGGCTGCATTAATCATGTTCATGGTGAGAGATTTACGGTATTTGGTAGTTTGAGGAGCTTGTAGATGGAGTAAGAATTGTTCAGGTTTCAGAGTTAGATTTTGTGAGGTGATCTTATTGATCTGTTTACAGACTCTCTCCCAGAAGGGCACAATCTCTTTACATTCCCACCATATGCGTAAAAGGTTGCCTGATTCTCGATTACATCGCCAGCACCGATCCGATGTGTTAGGGTTGTACTTTTTAAGGATATTTGGTGTTCGGTACCAGCGTGTAAGGAGTTTGAAGTTATTTTCTTGAATTGTAACATTTACTGAACTTTTGTGGGTATGCTCGTAGATTTGCGTCCATTGTTCTTCTGTTATAGTTACATAGTTACATAGTTACATAGTTAGTCAGGTTGAAAAAAGACACAAGTCCATCCAGTTCAACCAAAAAAAAAAAAAATATATATACATATATATATATATACATATACACATACACACATACAACCAAATAATCCCATATACAATACTTCACCCACAGTTGATCCAGAGGAAGGCAAAAAACCCCAGCAAAGCATGGATCCAATTTGCTATAACGGGGGAAAAAATTCCTTCCTGATTCCCCGAGAGGCAATCGGATTCACCCTGGATCAACTTTACCTAAAGATGTTAGTACCCAGTTATATTATTTACATTAAGGAAAGAATCCAGGCCTTTTTTAAAGCAATCAACCGTGCTGGCCAAAACCACCTCTGGGGGGAGTCTATTCCACATTTTCACAGCTCTTACTGTGAAGAAACCTTTCCGTATTTGTAGATGAAATCTTTTTATGTTTAGCTCGAGGTCTCTATTCCATGCCGCACAAAATTTGCTTATGTTGTTAGGTGTATTGGCCCAAAATAGAGAGTATATAGTGGATATTGTGTGTTGTGTGGGTCGCTTGGTAGCACAGATGTTGTCAAATGGCGATAATGGTCGTAAAATGTTGCGAGATTTTTGGGCGTTATGTACGAAGTGTCTCATTTGGAAATATTTCCAGAGGTTTATTGATGATTTTCGTTTTAAGGTGTCCATGGGTAATATATTTCCATTAGAAGTTATGTGGAGGATTCGTATATCGGACGTATTGGGCAAATTTTTGAGGAAGCGATTGTCCAAACCTGGGGGAAAATCCGAATTGTTGAGGATTGGGGTCATGGTGCCTGGAATGTATGATATGCCTGTTGTTTTGGTGCTTCTTTTAAAACTGTCTAGTGTAGGACCTATGAGCGGATATTCTTTGAAGGTGGCAGGGGTGTATTTTGTATGGATCCATGGTGAAGCCTGTAGAGGAGTATCGGATACTGCTTTTTCTAATGTCACCCAGTCTTTGATTTTATCATGTACATTCCAGTCAACTATGCGTTGTAGTTGGCAAGCCCAGTAGTAGGGTTTTAAGTCTGTGACACCAAGGCCTCCCTTGGGTTTGGGTATAGTGAGTTCACAGTGGTTAATTCTTGGTCTCTTTGTGTGCCAAAGAAATTAGGAACATTTTTTTGATGTTTTGGAAAAATGCAGGGGGAATTGCAATTGGAACTGTTTGGTAGATATATAATATGCGCGGGAGTATATTCATTTTAATAATGGCCACTCTTCCAAACCAAGAGAAGTGCGGTTTGCTCCATCTTTTAAGAGCTTCTTTAATGTTGTGGAGGATAGGGAGATAATTTTTATTGAAAAGATTGGAAGTATGGTTCGTTAAGTAGATGCCTAGGTATTTAATGGCGGAGGTTTGCCACGTAAAGGGGAAGTTGTTCTTACATGCTTTCAACTGATTCGGGGGGAGGGATATGTTGAGGGCTTCCAATTTGGAAAGGTTTATTTTTAGGTTGGTGATGTAGCGGAACGTGCAGAAATCTTTTAGAATATTTGGAATTGATGATAAGGGGTTTGTTAGAAACAAGAGGATATCGTCCACGAATGCGGCTAATTTGTATTCTTTGTTGGCAATTCCTTTAATGGAGTTATTGGCTCTGATTCATCTGAGAAATGGTTCTAGTGTCAATATGAAGAGAATAGGGGAAAGGGGGCACCCTTGGCGGGTTCCATTCCTGATTGCAAAGGTGTTTGATAGGAGGCCATTGACCCTTACCTTAGCTGATGGGTTAGCATAAAGGGACATGATGAGTGAGATTAATCTGGGGCCAAGCCCAAGTGCCATAAGGGTTGCTTTCAGGTAGTCCCAGGCCAGCCTATTGAACGCCTTTTCTGTATCAAGTGATAGAAGAAATCCCGGAAGTTTGTTTTTAACTAGCCAGGATTGTATGTTGATTACTTTCACTGTGTTGTCCCTGGCTTCTTGCCCCAGGACAAATCCTACTTGGTCTTTATGTATTAGGCCTGTAATGAGTGGGAGAATTCTATTTGCTAGGATTTTCGCAAAAAGTTTCAGGTCGGTGTTAAGTAGGGAGATAGGGCAGTAGCTTGCTGGTTGTTGGGTCTTTATCTGGCATAGGGATGATGGTGATGTGAGCTTCTAGAAGGTTATGTGATTGGCAATCCTTATTTGCTAGCTGGTTGAAGGCTCTTAGAAAAGGTTGAATTAGTAAGTCTTGGAAGGATTTATAGTAGGCTGCTGAGAAGCCATCTGGGCCTGGGCTTTTGTCTGTTTTGGTTTGTTTGAGTGCCAGTTTGACTTCACCTTCAGTAAGAGGGCCATCAATATCTTTGGCTTGTTGATGAGATAATGGGCTGGTTGCATAGTTTTTAAGAAATTTGTTTATTATGTTTTGTCTAGACTCTTAGACTTTTAGGTCAGGGGGTTTCGATTCAGGCGGTAAGTTGTACAGGCCTGAGTAATATTCCATGAATTGTTGGGCAATTTCTTCATTAGTGATAACTTTTTTTCCTGTAGTTATTGAATGGATGGTTGTGTTTGTTCTTTTTTCCTGCAGGGCTCTGGCAAGATATTTTCCACTTCTATTGCTATGCTCATAGAAAAGTTTCTGTGTTAGAACATACTTCCTTTTCATTTTGTGGCCTAATTCTTCCGAAAGAAGAGCACGTGTCTGGGATAGTTCCAAGTGGGTGGTGTTGGCCCTGGTTCTTTTATGTGTTTGTTCCAAGATTTGGATTTTATTTATAAGGGAGTTTAATTTGGATTGTTTAGTATGTTTAAAAGCTGTGGCTTGGGATATTAGGAGTCCTCTTATTACACATTTGTGTGCTTCCCATTGTGTAATGGGGTTAGTTTCTGGGGTATTGTTGATTAAGAAATAATCGATTATCACCTTTTTGATTGTGGATATATTCTCTGGGGAGGTGAGCAGGGAGGTGTCTAGGAGCCAGGTTTTTGTGGTATGTTGCTTCTCGGAGAATGTGAGAGATATGGAAATTGGGTGGTGGTCTGAAAGGAACATTTTTTCTATGGTGGCTTTGGAGAGTAATTGAAGATCTTTTTGTGTTATCCAAAAGTAATAAATTCTTGTGTATCGATTGTGTGGCATGGAATAGAAAGTGTAGCCTCTTTCGGTTGGATGAAAGGCTCTCCAAGCGTCATGTAAAGAGGCGGATTGTAATTGTTTTTTAATTTGGCGTAGAGCACAGAAAGGAAGAGATGAGGATCCTGATGAAGTGTCTTCTTGAGGATTGAGGGCTACATTGAAGTCACCTCCTAGAATGAGGATGCCTTTTTGGAAGGCTATTAGTTCTGTAATGGTTTCTCTAAAGAAAGTTATTTGTGCTTTATTCGGGCTGTAAATATTGGCAATTGTGATAGGTCTGCCTTAGATTGTGCCTTTAATAGAGGGAGTCCGTTACTTCTAGGGGTAAATTCTTAGATAAAAGAATTGATACGCCTTTTGTCTTTGCCAATTCATTAGTTGCATGGAAGACTTTTGGGAAATATTTGTTGTTTAGTTTGGAAATGTTATTCATACAGAAGTGGGTCTCTTGAAGTAGTAGTATGTCTGCTTTTAGGTGTTTCGTGTGTGTTAGTAGTTTGTTTCTTTTTTCTGGGATATTAAGACCTTTGGTGTTGAGAGATATTAGCTTGATTCGGGCCATTTTGTGGTTGCGTGAACAGAGAGGGTGGGGAGTAGTCTGGAGGAAAAGCGGGTAAGGTATAAGGGGGCAAGGGGGGAAGGCATAGATAAATCTCTTCCTTAGGGGTTGGAAAGATACTGACTACTGTTGGAGGCCTGCTCCTCAGTATGTTTTTATCTCTGTAGGAATGGTACAGTCACAGTGGTGTCCGCAACTGTGTGGGGGTAGCGGCTGAACGGAGTACGACAGTGCAGAGTTCTAACGTTCCGTTGATTCGTAATAGGATTGGAGCTGATGTATATGGTTTGTATCACCACGGTCCATCTCTGTCTATGAGCTTATGTTATTCACAATAGTGAATGATGGGGGGCAGCAAGTTAGAGTAGGTTTAGTGTTTGAAGTGAGTTTGGACAATATGAAAAAATGTGTGATGCGTTAGTGTTGTGTAGTGGTCTTTTGGTGGGTGAGAGGATGTGTAGGTTCATTAGGAATTGTTTAAGAAGTACTCCCTATATTGAGTAGACCACATTATGAATATAAAGAGCAACTTAATATACGTGAGATAAATTGAATAAACAGTAACACTTTAGTACGTTTTCAGGTTGAAACATGTCTCAACAAGATAAATGAAAACTTGCGGATAAAGTACGACCTTGCCAGCTTATGTCGCTGTGTAGTTGGTTATTGTAGTGGGATAATGATAGAGACATTAGGGTATGTTTCATGTTTGTGAAAAATATTGATGTACGCTTTTTCCAGAAGTGTGTGAAAGGAGCTTGTTTAGGTTTATTGGGTAAAGATGTGTGTTGGTTGGTATGTAGTAGGGTGTGATAGGTTAAGTGGGTGTAGTAACAAAGCTGGCAAGAGACTTAGTCCACATCTAGAAAGTAAGTTTGTTAACAGTGAACTTATATTTGTTACTAGAGTTCTAGGAAACCATCTCTCCTGAGAGAGAGTATTTTGAGGAAACGAACTTAGGGCTGCAAATCAGGACCTGGAATCTGTTTAAGCTTTAGTGCCCACACTCATTATTGCATAACTTCATCTTATAGTTTGTAGATGACTTTGTTCCTTCTGAGTCTATTTGAGGTGAGTGTGGGCAATTATTTATGATGAAGTCCAAATACTTTTAAGTAAGGCATTAAATCAAAACACAAAGGTGCTAGTAACTGCTTATGTAAACAAACATTAACAAATATTTGAGGCCGACAGAGCCTTCTCAGAGTTTATGACAGATTAAAAATTTTAATTGGAAAGGTTTCCTCTCTGAATCACCACAAGGGGGAGATAGGGGACCATTTATCATTAATATCTTTTAGTTTTAGATTTTCTGAGAAAGGTCTATCTGGTGGTGGACAAAACTTATTTTGTATGTTATACTTATAACCCTGGGTAAGAGGAGATAACCAAAAGTAGACAGTTCAGTTCCAGAGTATGCTGTTAAGTAAGGCGAAAAATGATCTGTCACAGTAAATGTAGACCTCCTGCGCTGTTGTACTCTTTTGTAGGCATGGAAGATTTATGCTTTGTTTAGAGTTAACTAGGGGTCAGTATACCGGGTATATCTGGCATGTTGTGAACCATTTATTTTGTTTGGATAATGCTGGTGTAGTAGAGTATGCAGTACTGTGTTTAAATTCACGCAGAGCGATAGATTTCAGTGACAGTGAATAGGGGCCGTAGCTCAAGTTTGGGCTCACATTATGAGAGTAATGTGTATACTCACGAACCTCAATGTAAAGGAAGAGAAGAGTCTTGGTGTGGAGTTACTCATGGTGGGTCTGGGTAGAGGTCTTTTAGAGTATGTCTCAGTCTTTCCTGGGTTTGTGGTGCGCCGGTGAAGTAGGAAGACTCCCCTCCCCTGGCACATGTCTGCTTGCTGGAGGGGGAGAGAATCTGGAGGACAGTCTGTGTCACCTCTGTGTTGAAGGTTTGCCGAGGTGTTGCATTTTCATTGGTTCTTCTGTTTGGTGGTGGCTTGGGCGAGGGTCATCATACCAGTCAGGAAGGTCTACCAGTGGAATGTTTAGTTTTTCGCAGAATAGTGGTAGATCCTCTGGCCCTTTTAAAATGTTGGCCAATTCGGGGGACTAGCGGACAGACAGAATGGGAATTTCCACCTTTATGGAATGTTGTTTTCCCTCAGGAAGTCTGGGAGGGGGCGTAGATCCTTCCGCTGTTGAAGTGTTATCTGTGATAAGTCTTGGAAGAGTTTGATTTTGTAGCCTTGATAAAGGATGCAACCTCTCATTCTGGCCCTGTGGAGGATGTCCTCTTTTAGTTGAAAGTTTAATATGTTACAGATAACATCTCTGGGGTGCTCGTTCTCTCTTCCTCTGGGTCTTAATGCCCTGTAAAATCTTTCAAGATCAATCAGCGTTTCCGGGGGTCTTCCTAGCAAATCGTTAAAGATGACTAGGAGAGTGGCGCGCAGATTTTCTGGTTCATAGGATTCGGGCAGGTTTCGAGCTCTGATGTTGTGTCTGCACCCCCTGTTTTCTAAGTCTTCTAGATGGCGCCTCATATCTCTTAGTTGCAGGGTGTGCGAGTCTAGGGTGCATTTTGAAGTGTGTAATTCCATGTCATGTCGCATGGTGATTTCTTCTATATCTTCCACTCTGTTCAGCATTTTTTGGAAATCATGTCTGAGGTCTGCGATCGCTAATGTTAGGGCATTTTTGATGTCAGCGGCCACTGTATGCAGGTCTTTCAGGCTCAAGGTGTGCTGTACCTGTTCTCTGGGTAGTGGTGGGCTTCTTGCGGTGTGCTGAGATTCCTCTCCCCCTGTACTGCAGATGTCACTTTTTGTGGCTCCGCTTGAGGGTTGTTGTCCAGCCATGGCGTCACGCGAATGAGGCCTGAAGATATCAGCGATCTGTTTTGGTGGCTCTGGCGGAGATTTCCTGGGAGACCGTGAGCGAGCAGAGGAATGATCACTTTTAGATTTGCCCATTCCGTGAGGCAGGGCAGCCCCTTTGTGCTATGAGATGGACCGCAGTGTGCGCTCTGTAGAGGCCTAGGCGGCCATATTCAATAGTGCCTGGACTTCAATTTTGTTTATTTCAGTGTGATGGTTCTGCGTTTTGGCCTCTTGCGCCTAGGGGTTGCTGAATATTGTGCGTTCCCCTGTGTATGGGGAGTAGAGTTAGGTGTAACAACCACTTAGGCCACCAGATGGTGACCTCTGTATTTTTTCAGACTAGGCCGCAATTGAAGCCGTGGCCTCAATTAGATGGTAGGGCCCGGATCGGGTGCGGTGGCCGCCGGCCGTTCACAAAAGGGGCCAAAAGTTCAATAGAGGGCTGTGGGAGGATGGATGGAGGGTATCCCCACATTTTTGGGGTGTTTGTCTCTAGGGATGAGCGCTGTGGGAGCCGGAGAGCACCGGCCTGGTGCATGTATGGAGGCTGCACTGGCGGCCTGGATTGCTGGGGCTTGGGGACACTTTGCACCACAATTCTTCCCCTGTGATGCAGCTGGGGTGTTGGAGTATCCCCCTGGGTGGTGGATTGGCTCACCCATCCTTTGCTGATCCAGATGGCCCTGGATGGAGAGAAAGGTAGTTGGAGCTCTGCACAGATGCGTCCTTCTTGCTGCTCTTCAGGCCACGCCCCCAGCCAAATATTCTTGTGCCAATAATGTGCAGTTAAAGGCAATAAAGTGCTGTGCTCCCCTCATGGCCCTCACTCACCAACTCCTAGTAGGAATTGTGCCTATTACTATAAGGACAATCCTCAGGTTCTTATGATGGGCAATTCTCAATTCCTCTGGTTATTTCAACAGGATAGCAGATTTCTCGTTTACGGTGTCATGCAAGGAAAATCAGGAGATATCCATACCTTAATTCTGTTTTTATTACAAAGCTTGTGTTAAAAACAAATGTGACACTCACACAAAATTTCCTTGGTTTTCCTGACGTTTCTCCCTCGTTGGTGCTATGAACAGCAAATCGTCTAGGTATGGTATTACAGTTATGGACTGCAGTCTTAATGGTGCAAGAGTCTCTGCCAGGATCTTGGTAAAGATCCTCGGAGAAGAAGAAAGACCAAAAGGTAAGGCTCGGCTTTGAAAGTGATATATCCCTTCTCCTATTCTCTCTGCTGTCCGAAGAATTTTTGGGATTTTTGCCTGATGGGGACGTGTAAATAGACATCCTTTAAGTCTATAGTTGCCATAAAGTGATCTCTCTGGAGCAGATTTCTGATTGAATAGATCGACTCCATTCTGAATCTTTTGTATCGGATCGCTTTGTTTTGCGGTTTCAGGTTGAGGATTAGGCGATACTTGCCTGAAGGTTTCTGAACTAAAAACACGTGAGAATAGAAACCTTCTCCCTCTTCCTGTTTTAGAACTGGTACTAGGACCCCTTGGTCCACCATCTTCCTTATCATCTGTGGCAACGCCTTGGCCTTTGCCGGATCTCTTGGTAGTTGAGTAATCAAAACTCTTGAGGGTGGCCTTTTGCTGAACTCCAAGGTGTACCCTCTTTCGATCACTCCCCTGACAATTTTTTTTGGAAGTTATCTTCTGCCATTGTGGAAGGAATTTCTCCAACCTCCCTCCCACTTGGCATTTGGCATCAGTGTTTGTACCCCTCGGCCTTGGGATTTTGGCCAGGAGGGTTAAACAGCACATTCGCTCTTGGCCTCCCTCCGGTCCAGTGCTTTTTCGTTTTTTCCCCTCTCCTGTGGATTTCTCCACTCTTCCTTATTCAGTCCCCTGTAGGGACAAAAATTTTTTGGGGTAGAATTTCTTTTTGGCCAGAAAAGTCTTTTTTCTATCGGTCGTCCACTCCTGGGCCTCATCTAACTTGGAGCCGAAAAGAAATTTCCCAGAAAAGGGGACACTACACAGGCGTAGCTTGGATGAGGTGTCTCCCACCAGGTTTTGAGCCAAAGTGCTCTTCTGGCTGCCACTGATAGAGAGGCTGATCGGGTTGATAATTTGACTGATTCGGCTGATGCATCTGCGATTTTAATAAATCTTCTCTGGGAGTACCTGCCGTTAAATGTCACTGAAGTTGTTTTAGCCAGAATTCAAAGTTTCTGGCTACACAGGTCTTAGCTAAGGCTGGTCTTAGGTTGGCAATAGTGGTATTCCATGACCGTTTGAGGATTATATCGCCTCTTTTATCCATCGGGTCCGCCAGGTACCCCATGTCGTCACAGACCAGGTCTGAATGTTTTGACACTTTCGCTAAAGGAGTGTCCAGCTTTGGGGACTGGTTCCAAACTGACTCTGAGTTGTCATAAAATGGAAACCTCCTCTTTAGGCTATTTGAAAAGAAGGGTCTTTTTGTCTGGTTCCGACCACTCTTTCAAAACCAAGTACGTCATGACTCGGTGTACTGGAAATACCCCGAGCTTCTTCTTGTCCAGTCTCTGGTAGATTTTGTTGTATCTAGAGAGTGGAGTCTCCTCCTTTTTGATCTCTAGTGTGTCATTAATTGCCCCCAGCAACTCATCTACTTCCTCTTGAGATAGTTTGAACCTGCTAGCTACTGAGGCTTCCTCCTGACCTTTGTCCTGTCCCAAGGACTGTGCGGAATCCGGGTCAGTGGAAATAAGGGGATTCTCCCTACTCCCTGAAGGCTCTCCTGAGCCTGAAGCTGCAAAGTAGGTGAGGTGGGCACCTGTGCTGGCTGATTAGGGGTCCTTTTGTTTGATACCTGATCAACTTCCTAAACGACTGAAAAGTGGACTGTACTTCGTCTTTGAAAGAACAGAGGAATTTTGAAAATGAAGAGTCTTCCTCTGCTTTCAATATGCCTGAGATGCATGTAGGACATAAGGTTTGCTATAACTGGAGGAAAGCCTTGCACTGCAAGTTGGGCATTTCTTTTTGCCCGTCTTAGTGGTTGCTTTCTCCGATTTAGAGTGTTCTTTCTAAACGGAGAGGGTGACAATAGGGAAGATTTTTAAAATAGTTTCCTTAAACAGACTGTCCACTGCCCCTCCCTGCCTACGGTGCCCACCAGAGCTAAAAAAGAAGAATCCCCCAGGGACTTCCTAGCTCCCCCAAACATGTGTATGCACACACAGGAAAAAGGTTCTGGCACAGCCAGCCTAACTATGAAGAGCCGGTGCTTGCCTCTCCTGGAGCGTGGGCTTCCATGCTTCTGATGCGGCGTCTGTAGCCCATGCTGTGGTGCCCTTTATTGACACCGGCTCGGCCCCCCCTTCCTCTCTGTGCCTGGTGGTTAGAAAAACTAACTCCGGTGCGTGGTAATGACGCCATGTCTGCCGGAACCATGGAAAGCAAAGAGGAAGGATCCTCCCCATACGCCGCCGCCGATATCAGTCATCACCGTCCGCTCCCTCATTGGGCTCTGGAAAGAGTGGGGGATGAGGAACTCCAGACAATGTGGAGGGAACCCGTGGCCATCATGGAGAGCTTTTCCTGTAATCGGCTTGACTTCCTCTGGAGCGGCTACAGGTACCTATGAGAAGACTTCAGCTGACTATGGTAGCCCTTGAGTGGGGGAGCTCTCCAACCCCATCCCCTCTTTGAAAGATGGTTCCTCCTGGCAACAAATCTCCTTGGCTGAGGAAACACAAAAAACTGACCAGGTGCATGAGGGACCGCCTTTTAAAGAGTTATGGCAATGATTTTCCTGCCAGGTGGGAGGAGCTCCATCTCTCAAGGGCTGTCCTGGAAGATGACTGGGGAAAATAAAGATTTTTCAAAAAAATAAGAAGGATGTGCGTACCCGCCTCTAGTCTTTAGGTGTCTTATTCATGGTCCTGCACATCAAAGATCAGCAGATGTGAGCATTGATATTTCTTCTCATTGCAAATGTGCTTGTGGTATGATGATCATTCCAGGTGGCTGGAAGGAGTCATAATAAATCTCTTTCTTTAATATTCAATGATGCCTATACTATCGCAAAGTTACAAAACCACACACAAAGGTGATTATTTGAGCTAGCTCAGTTATTTATTATTTTAAGAAATCTCCAAAAACTGAAAGTTATTATAGAGTGACAGTGAAAAAAATACTTTTTGTAAAAGGCTTGCATATATGTGTTTAATATTGGTAGATTTGTTAACTTTTTAATCTTCTCTCTAGTTTCCACACACCAACCAATTATTGGTCTCACGTTGTGCCTAGCCAGCAACAATATATTGTAACAAAATCATTTGAGAGAATAAAGGAGATAAAGAATAGCATTGCAGTCTTTAGATAGAAGTTAGCCAATCATGTAAGAGCTGTAATAGAGAAGATCACATGCAGTTTGTTCGTTCTGAATTTGCTCTGTATAATTTATATTCACATATTGAATTGCAGTAACAAGGATAATATTATTCAATACTTTACAAGCCATTTAATTATCTACTTATTAATAAAACAAAGATAGTACTGGTATTAGCTAATAGTTTACACAGTTATGGAAATGTAATACTATATAAATGGGCTGAAGTCCTAATTAAAGACTATAGAATTTTTAATCTGAGAATATGTTGCGCTGTTGCTCAGGATTTTGTTTGATAGAAGGTACTCATAGCTAAAGAGTAAACAATGTTTGAAAAAGTATATTTTTTAACAGGCACTGTGTGCTTGCTTCTCCACAAGTGCCGTACATGATTTATTATTCAGTTGAAACTATCAATACTATAGAAGCTCAGTACAATGAGCATAATGTTTTTCGCTAGCCAAGAAATCCTTCTCACCTTGAAAAATAGGTAATGAATGTGCCTAACATGACAAAAACCCGTATTTTGAAGATAAAAGTGCTACATAAATCTACTGGTTTGCCTGTGTTAAATTATTATACATTTTGTTCAGGTATGAAACAATGAATTTTTGCAGCATGAATAGAAATGTTGGCTCAACACATTGCTATGCTGTATCCAACATCTCTGATGCAAGGAAGCTCATTTTAAAAAAATATACTACTACAAAATAAAAGGGTGTTTGGCAATACAATAGGGGTATCCATTAATAATGAAAAAACAGTCCATAGCATACCATTTGCCATCTGTTTGCTTATATTTCAAATCTAAGAAATGTTGGTGATTTGTAACTTATATGCCTTCCCAGTTTCTCCTATGACTCCCTTGAATAATAAATAAATAAAATATTATATTTCAAATGTATTAAATTATATTGAAACACAATCGCCAAATTGCATACAAACTTTAACACATTAATGTAATTTCAAATGTTATTTTTGACACCTAAAAAATGTGCAGCTCTCATTAAAATAACACCTGGTGATCCTGCTAGGAAAGTCCTTGTTTATGCTTTTTCTGTTATAGGTTAAAAATGTCTTGTCTCTGCCAACTGATTGTTCTCAATTGTCACTGTCGCATGCTCTCACAATTGAGAGCTGTGCCAACATTATTATGCAGATATTGTTCACTGTTGCCACCATTATAAATCCCCTGACAGAAATGACTTGCAGCAAATGTAAAAGTGCATAAATGTGGCAAAATAAGGATGAAGATCTAAGATCATCATATGGAACCGGGGCAGTCAAGCACCCAAACCATCAGGTGAGACGGCAGGTTGGCGCCACCAGATGGAGGTATAAACACGTTGGGAGACCCATATTCTGCAAGTACCTTCGATCGGCTGTTCAGGAGTTTCACTATGAGTTCATTTGACAGCCTTTAGCAATTTCAGGACATAAGTGCAGTAGTGGCCGTCTTGCAAAACAAGGATGACGGGTATTCTTTTGCTTGGGCACGGCTTGCTGGCTTAACATTCTCTAGGCCTGGCAAAGGCTAGCTCAGACAATAATCAAACTTGGAGGAGTCAGTATCGGGAGAAGACCAACTAATCTCATGCCAGTAATGACATTTACGGAAACAGTCGGGAGTATGGCAGATGTACCCGCAGGGAAAGCAAAAGTGTTAGTATCTTTCTGGAACAAGACAGAGCTCATTCCAAGCTGTGGCGTCCCATGGTCTCAAAAGGCCAGAGAAGAAGTGGATAGTAATCCTGGTGGTCTGAGGTCTCACTGAAAGGTTGAGAGCGGTATTAACAGGTTCAGTAATACGGGAATGCTTGCTTCCCACACCAGCGGCAAGTGACTCCACAGGGGAGACCTTGATGGTGGACAAGCCAGTAAATCTTTCAGCTTATCAGCTACCTGGTATACCAATCTATTTATTGGGTAATCATGCCAAGGGAGAAGAAGGTGTCCAAGATCAGAGTTACAATGTTGTTCAAGTGGAAGTGTGCTGAAGTCGCAGCAAATAGAGCCTCAGCTATGAGCTAAACAGTCAGCAGGGTAGTAAGATCCTATCTTTGCTGTCAAGAGGGAAGGAAAACTGTCAACTTTCGTCAGAGGCATCTCCTGTTCGGATTGCCAACCCCCTTGGGGTTTGGTCCCAGAATTTCTGAACAAACACCGTGACATACAAGGTCGTGTGGATGTCAAAGATGTTCTCCAAACCGACAAGTGGGCCAAGTTGTCTACAATAGATAAGGCTATCAGGATATCAACCTGACAGTAACCTTGAAGGCTTCCCAGAGATGGAAACAGTAGCGCTATCAACACCCAACTGGGGCTACAGATTAGCCAAGAAGTATATGTGGCAAACTCAGTCTCCAGGCTCCTCATCAGGATCCACATTCGTCCAGTAGTGAGCGGGGACAATTAATTGCCTAGTGGCCTGCAGGCCAGGCTATCCCCAGTATTTGGGTGAGTACCTGGGTGTTCTGTGAGTATCTGAGGGTGGTGTGAGTACCCGAGTGTGACATGAGTATGGAGTGCTGTGAGGACACGTGTACTGTGAGTATTAGAGGCAGGAAGCCAGTGGTTAGGTAATTGGATAGAGCATAATTCCCATTCCCCACTAAATCAATCGGTACGATGCCCGGTGGGTGTGGAGAAGCGACTCGGTGTACATTTTGTCGCATTTATGCGTTCCTTGATCATGAGATCGAGGATGAATACAGCTCTGTATTAGAAATGTAAGAACCTTGTTTCCCTGGAAACCCAGGTTCTGAATCGAAGGAAGAGACTGTCAACACTGAGACGACTCTCCATACTTAAGGAGAGATGGGATCGTACCCAGCAGGTGCCAGCAGGGGCCAGCACAGAGGCGGATGGAGACAAAGAGGCGCAGGCACTAGAACAGAGTAGTGCGGTGACAGTTAAGAAGGGTAAAAGGGAAAGAGTCAGGGAGGCTGATCCTGGGCTGGAGTATCCCAATAGGTACGCCTCGTTGTGTGATATTGTGGAAACCAGTCAGGAATCAGCATTGCTGGAGCAGAGTGGCGCCCCTAGCTGCCAGGGGAGTAACTGCTCCAGCGAGAATGGGGATGAAGCCAGTGGAAAGGTAAGACAGATTGTGGTGGTAGGGGACTCATTTCTTAGAAACACAGAGAGGGCAATCTGTCACCAAGACCCGAAGCACCGAACTGGAGGCTGTTTACCGGGTGCTCAGGTTCGGAACATCACAGGTCGGGTGGACAGATTACTGGAAGGGGCTGGGGAAGACCCGGCTGTCATGGTGCATGTTGGCACCAATGACAAAGTTAGAGGTAGGTGGAGTGTCCTAAAAAAATATTTCAGGGACCTAGGAGCAAAATTGAGAATTAGGACCTCCAAGGTAGTATTCTCAGAAATACTACCAGTACATCGAGCCACACCAGAGAGGCAGCGGGAGATTAGGGAAGTCAACAAGTGGCTGAGGAGCTGGTGTAGAAAGGAGGGTTTTCGGGTTCCTGGAGAACTGGGCCGATTTTTCAATTGGTTACGAGCTCTATAGAAAGGATGGGCTGCACCTAAATGGGGAAGGTGCAGACCGGCTAGGAATAAGGGTGGCCGAAAAGTTAGAGTGGCTTTTAAACTAGGCAAAGGGGGGGATGTCCAGACTTAGAAATAGCCAGTAAGGAACAAAGTTTAGGGGGCAGGACGAATATAGAATTTAAAAAGAGGCAAGTAGTGTAACAAGTAGAGTTGAGCGAATCCGTGCCCTGAACCCGACCCCGAACATTTCAAAAAAAGTCTGGGAACGGGTTCGGTATTCGGGTATTTTTTGGCGCCTGTTGAATAGCTGCAGGGCAGCCAATCAACAAGCGTTTCACTCGTTTGCCCTTAGAAGCCATCCCAGCCATGCCTACTAATGGCAAGGCTGTGATTGGCCAGTGCATCATGTGACCCAGACTATTTTTGGCGCCTGTTGAATAGCTGCAGGGCAACCAATAAACAAGCATTTCACTCGTTTGCCCTTAGAAGCCATCACAGCCATGCCTACTAATGGCATGGCTGTGATTGGCTAGTGCATCATGTGACCCAGCCTCTATATGAGCTGGAGTCACGTAGTGCCACGTGTCACATCGTCTTGTACTGGAGTAGGGAGAGGATGCTGCTGCCGCCGCTGTGAGGCAGAGATTAGCGTTCTAATATCATCTCATCCATATTAGAGACAGGTTCCTGGCGGTGCTGTGAGGGAAAGATTAGCGTTCTAAAATCATCTGATACTGGAGTAGGTACAGGTTCGTGGTGGTGCTGTGAGGGAAAGATTAGTGTTCTAAAACCATCTGATACTGGAGTAGGTACAGGTTCCTGGTGCTGTGAGGGAAAGATTAGCGTTGTAATATCATCTCATCCTGCATTAGAGACAGGTTCCTGGCGGTGCTGTGAGGGAAAGATTAGCGTTCTAATACCATCTGATACTGCATTAGAGACAGGTTCTTGGTGCTGTGAGGGAAAGATTAGCGTTCTAATATCATCTGATACTGCCTAGGTACAGGTTCCTGGCTCTGTGAGGGAAAGATTAGCGTTGTAATATCATCTCATAATGCATTAGGTACAGGTTCCTGGTGCTGTGAGGGAAAGATTAGTGTTCTAATATCATCTCATAATGCAGTAGGGACAGGTTCCTGTCGGTGCTGTGAGGGACAGATCATCGTTCTAAAATCATCTCATACTGGAGTAGGGACAGGTTCCTGGCGGTGCTATGAGGGACAGATTAGTGTTCTAAAATCATCTCATAATGCAGTAGGGACAGGTTCCTGTTAGTGCTGTGAGGGACAGATTAGCGTTCTAAAATCATCTCATACTGGAGTAGGGAGAGGTTCCTGTCTGTGCTGTGAGGGACAGATTATCGTTCTAAAATCATTTCATACTGCAGTAGGGACAGGTTCCTGGTGCTGTAAGGGAAAGATTAGCGTTCTAATATCATCTGATACTGCCCAGGTAAAGGTTCCAGGCGCTGTGAGGGAAAGATTAGCGTTGTAATATAATCTCATAATGCATTAGGTACAGGTTCCTGGTGCTGTGAGGGAAAGATTAGTGTTCTAATATCATCTCATAATGCAGTAGGGACAGGTTCCTGTCGGTGCTGTGAGGGACAGATCATCGTTCTAAAATCATCTCATACTGGAGTAGGGACAGGTTCCTGGCGGTGCTGTAAGGGACAGATTAGTGTTCTAAAATCATCTCATACTGTAGTAGGGACAGGCTCCTGTTAGTGCTGTGAGGGACAGATTAGCATTCTAAAATCATCTCATACTGGAGTAGGGAGAGGTTCCTGTCGGTGCTGTGAGGGACAGATTATCGTTCTAAAATCATCTCATACTGCAGTAGTGAGAGGTTCCTGTCGGTGCTGTGAGGGACAGATTATCGTTCTGAAATCATCTCATACTGGTGTAGTGAGAGGTTCCTGGCGGTGCTATGAGGGAAAGATTATCGCGCTAAAATCATCTCATACTGCAGTAGGGACAGGTTCCTGTCGGTGCTGTAAGGGACAGATTAGCGTTCTAAAATCATCTCATACTGGTGTAGGGAAAGGTTCCTGTTGGTGCTTTGAGGGACAGATTATCGCTCTAACATCATCTCATACTGCAGTAGGGACAGGTTCCTGTCGGTGCTGTGAGGGACAGATTAGCGTTCTAAAATCATCTCATACTGGTTTAGGGAGAGGTTCCTGTCGGTGCTGTGAGGGACAGATTATCGTTTTAAAATGAGCTCATATTGGTGTAGGGAGAGGTTCCTGGTGGTGCTGTGAGGGACAGATTAGCGCTCTAAAATCATCTCATACTGGTATAGGGAGAAGTTCTTGTCAGTGCTGTAAGGGACAGATTAGTGTTCTAAAATCATCTCATACTGGTGTAGGGAGAGGTTCCAGTCGCTGCTTTGAGGGACAGATTAGCGTTCTAAAATCATCTCATACTGCAGTAGGCACAGGTTCCCGTCGGTGCTGAGAGGGACAGATTACCGTTCTAAGATCATCTCATACTGCAGTAGGGACAGGTTCCTGTCGGTGTTGTGAGGAACAGATTAGCATTCTAAAATCATCTCATACTGGAGTAGGGAGAGGTTCCTGTCGGTGCTGTGAGGGACAGATTATCATTCTAAAATCATCTCATACTGCAGCAGGGACAGGTTCCTGTCGGTGTTGTGAGGGACAGATTATCGTTCTAAAATCATCTCATACTGGTGTAGGGAGAGGTTCCTGTCGGTGCTGTGAGGGACAGATTAGCATTCTAAATTCATCTCATACTGGTGTAGGGTGAGCTTTCTGTCGGTGCTGTGAGGGACAGATTATCTTTCTAAAATCATCTAATACTGGAGTAGGGAGAGGTTCCTGTCAGTGCTGTGATGGACAGATTATTATTCTAAAAACATCTCATACTGCAGTATGGACAGGTTCATGTCGATGCTGTGAGGGACAGATTATCGTTCTAAAATCATCTCTTACTGCAGTAGGGACAGGTTCCTGTCGGTGCTGTGAGGGACAGATTATTGTTCTAAAACCATCTCATACTGGTGTAGGGAGAGGTTCCTGTAGGTGTTGTGAGGGACAGATTAGCATTCTAATATCATCTCATAGTGCAGTAGGGATAGGTTCCTGTTGGTGATGTGAGGGACAGATTATCATTCTAAAATCATCTCATAGTGCAGTTGGGACAGGTTCCTGTTGGTGATGTGAGGGACAGATTATCTTTCTAAAATCATCTCATACTGGAGTAGTGACAGGTTCCTGTCGGTGCTCTGAGGGACAGATTATCTTTCTAAAATCATCTCATACTGCAGTAGGGACAGATTCCTGTCGATGCTGTGAGGGACAGATTATCGTTCTAAAATCATCTCTTACTGCAGTAGAGACAGGTTCCAGTCAGTGCTGTGAGGGACAGATTATTGTTCTAAAATCATCACATACTGGAGTAGGGAGAGGTTCCTGTCAGTGCTGTGAGGGACAGATTATCATTCTAAAATCATCTCATACTGCAGTAGGGACAGGTTCCTGTCGATGCTGTGAGGGACAGATTATCATTCTAAAATCATCTTTTACTGCAGTAGGGACAGGTTCCTGTCGGTGCTGTGAGGGACAGATTAGCTTTCTAAAATCATCTCATACTGGTGTAGGGAGAGGTTCCTGTCGGTGCTGTGAGGGACAGATTATCGTTCTAAAATCATCTCATACTGCAGTAGGGAGAGGTTCCTGTCGGTGCTGTGAGGGACAGATTATCGTTCTGAAATCATCTCATACTGGTGTAGTGAGAGGTTCCTGGCGGTGCTATGAGGGAAAGATTATCGCGCTAAAATCATCTCATACTGCAGTAGGGACAGGTTCCTGTCGGTGCTGTAAGGGACAGATTAGCGTTCTAAAATCATCTCATACTGGTGTAGGGAAAGGTTCCTGTTGGTGCTTTGAGGGACAGATTATCGCTCTAACATCATCTCATACTGCAGTAGGGACAGGTTCCTGTCGGTGCTGTGAGGGACAGATTAGCGTTCTAAAATCATCTCATACTGGTTTAGGGAGAGGTTCCTGTCGGTGCTGTGAGGGACAGATTATCGTTCTAAAATTAGCTCATATTGGTGTAGGGAGAGGTTCCTGGTGGTGCTGTGAGGGACAGATTAGCGCTCTAAAATCATCTCATACTGGTATAGGGAGAAGTTCTTGTCGGTGCTGTAAGGGACAGATTAGTGTTCTAAAATCATCTCATACTGGTGTAGGGAGAGGTTCCAGTCGCTGCTTTGAGGGACAGATTAGCGTTCTAAAATCATCTCATACTGCAGTAGGCACAGGTTCCCGTCAGTGCTGAGAGGGACAGATTACCGTTCTAAAATCATTTCATACTGCATTAGGGACAGGTTCCTGTCGGTGTTGTGAGGAACAGATTAGCATTCTAAAATCATCTCCTACTGGAGTAGGGAGAGGTTCCTGTCGGTGCTGTGAGGGACAGAATATCATTCTAAAATCATCTCATACTGCAGCAGGGACAGGTTCCTGTCGGTGTTGTGAGGGACAGATTATCGTTCTAAAATCATCTCATACTGGTGTAGGGAGAGGTTCCTGTCGGTGCTGTGAGGGACAGATTAGCATTCTAAATTCATCTCATACTGGTGTAGGGTGAGCTTTCTGTCGGTGCTGTGAGGGACAGATTATCTTTCTAAAATCATCTAATACTGGAGTAATTAGAGGTTCCTGTCAGTGCTGTGATGGACAGATTATTATTCTAAAAACATTTCATACTGCAGTAGGGACAGGTTCCTGTCGATGGTGTGAGGGACAGATTATCGTTCTAAAATCATCTCTTACTGCAGTAGGGACAGGTTCCTGTCGGTGCTTTGAGGGACAGATTATTGTTCTAAAACCATCTCATACTGGTGTAGGGAGAGGTTCCTGTAGGTGTTGTGAGGGACAGATTAGCATTCTAATATCATCTCATAGTGCAGTAGGGACAGGTTCCTGTTGGTGATGTGAGGGACAGATTATCGTTCTAAAATCATCTCATACTGCAGTTGGGACAGGTTCCTGTCGGTGCTCTGAGGGACAGATTATCGTTCTAAAATCATCTCATACTGCAGTAGTGACAGGTTCCTGTCGGTGCTGTGAGGGACAAATTATCGTTCTAAAATCATCTCTTACTGCAGTAGAGACAGGTTCCTGTCGGTGCTGTGAGGGACAGATTATCGTTCTAAAATCATCTCATACTGGTGTAGGGTGAGGTTTCTGTCGGTGCTGTGAGGGACAGATTATAGTTCTAAAATCATCTCATACTGGAGTAGGGATAGGTTCCTGTTGGTGCTCTGAGGGACAGATTATCTTTCTAAAATCATCTCATACTGCAGTAGGGACAGATTCCTGTCGATGCTGTGAGGGACAGATTATCGTTCTAAAATCATCTCTTACTGCAGTAGCGACAGGTTCCAGTCAGTGCTGTGAGGGACAGATTATTGTTCTAAAATCATCACATACTGGAGTAGGGAGAGGTTCCTGTCAGTGCTGTGAGGGACAGATTATCATTCTAAAATCATCTCATACTGCAGTAGGGACAGGTTCCTGTCGATGCTGTGAGGGACAGATTATCATTCTAAAATCATCTTTTACTGCAGTAGGGACAGGTTCCTGTCGGTGCTGTGAGGGACAGATTAGCTTTCTAAAATCATCTCATACTGGTGTAGGGAGAGGTTCCTGTCGGTGCTGTGAGGGACAGATTATCGTTCTAAAATTAACTCATATTAGTGTAGGGAGAGGTTCCTGGCAGTGCTGTGAGAGACAGATTGGCGTTCTAAAATCATCTCATACTGGTGTAGGGAAAGGTTCCTGTAGGTGTTGTGAGGGAGAGATTAGCATTCTAAAATCATCTCATACTGGTGTAGGGAGAGGTTCCTGTTGGTGCTTTGAGGGACAGATTATCGCTCTAAAATCATCTCATACTGCAGTAAGGAGAGGTTCCTGTCGGTGCTCTGAGGGATAGATTATCGTTCTAAAATCATCTCATACTGCAGTAAGGAGAGGTTCCTGTCGGTGTTGTGAGGGACAGATTATCGTTCTAAAATCATCTCATACTGCATTAGGTACAGGTTCCTGACGCTGTGAGGGAAAGATTAGCATTCTAATATCATCTAATACTGCATTAGGGATAGGTTCCTGGTGCTGTGAGGGAAAGATTAGCATTCTAATTTCATCTCATAGTGCAGTAGGGACTGGTTCCTGTAGGTGCTGTGAGGGACAGATTAGCGTTCTAAAATCACCTCATACTGGAGTAGGGAGAGGTTTCTGTCGGTGCTGTGAGGGACAGATTATCGTTCTAAAATCATCTCATACTGGAGTAGGGAGAGGTTCCTGTCGGTGCTATGAGGGACAGATTATCATTCTAAAATTATCTCATACTGCAGTAGGGACAGGTTCTGTCGGTGCTGTGAGGGACAAATTATCGTTCTAAAATCATCTCATACTGGTGTAGGGAGAAGTTCCTCTCAGTGCTGTGAGGGACAGATTAGCGTTCTAAAATCATCTCATACTGGTGTAGGGTGAGGTTTCTGTCGGCGCTGTGAGGGACAGATTATCGTTCTAAAATCATCTCATACTGGAGTAGGGATAGGTTCCTGTCGGTGCTGTGAGGGATAGGATTATCGTTCTAAAATCATCTCATACTGCAGTAGAGACAGGTTCCTGTCGGTGCTGTGAGGGACAGATTATTGTTCTAAAATCATCACATACTGGTGTGGGGAGAGGTTCCTGGCAGTGCTGTGAGGAACAGATTAGCATTCTAAAATCATCTAATACTGGTGTAGGGAGAGGTTCCTCTTGGTGCTTTGAGGGACAGATTATCGCTCTAAAATCATCTCATACTGCAGTAGGGACAGGTTCCTGTCTATGCTGTGTGGGACAGATTATCATTCTAAAATCATCTCATACTGGAGTAGGGAGAAGTTCCTATCAGTGCTGTGAGGGACAGATTATTGTTCTAAAATCATCTCATACTGCAGTAGGGACAGGTTCCTGTCGGTGCTGTGAGGGACAGATTATCATTCTTAAACCATCTCATACTGCAGTGGGGACAGGGACCCGTCGGTGCTGTGAGGGACAGATTAGCATTCTAAAATCATCTCATACTGGTGTAGGGAGAGGTTCCTGTCGGTGCTGTGAGGGACAGATTAGCGTTCTAAAATCCTCTCATACTGGTATAGGGAGAAGTTCCTGTCGGTGCTGTGAGGGACAGATTAGCGTTCCGAAATCATCTCATACTGGTGTAGGGAGAGGTTCCTGTCTGTGCTGTGAGGGACAGATTATCGTTCTAAAATCATCTCATACTGCAGTAGGGACAGGTTCCTATCGTTGCTGTGAGGGACAGATTATCGTTCTAAAATCATCTCATACTGCAGTAGGGACAGTTTCCTATCGGTGCTGTGAGGGACAGATTATCATTCTAAAATCATCTCATACTGGAGTGGGGAGAGGTTACTGTTGGTGCTATGAGGGACAGATTATCGTTCTGAAATCATCTCATACTGGTTTAGGGAGAGGTTCCTGTCGGTGCTGTGAGGGACAGATTGTCATTCTAAAATCATCTCATACTGGAGTAGGGAGAGGTTCCTATCGGTGCTGTGAGGGACAGATTAGCGTTCTAAAATCATCTCATACTGGTGTAGGGTGAGGTTTCTGTCGGCGCTGTGAGGGACAGATTATCGTTCTAAAATCATCTCATACTGGAGTAGGGATAGGTTCCTGTCAGTGCTGTGAGGGATAGGATTATCGTTCTAAAATCATCTCATACTGCAGTAGAGACAGGTTCCTGTCGGTGCTGTGAGGGACAGATTATTGTTCTAAAATCATCACATACTGGTGTGGGGAGAGGTTCCTGGCAGTGCTGTGAGGAACAGATTAGCATTCTAAAATCATCTAATACTGGTTTAGGGAGAGGTTACTCTTGGTGCTTTGAGGGACAGATTATCGCTCTAAAATCATCTCATACTGCAGTAGGGACAGGTTCCTGTCGGTGCTGTGAGGGACAGATTATCATTCTAAAATCATCTCATACTGGAGTAGGGAGAAGTTCCTATCAGTGCTGTGAGGGACAGATTATCATTCTAAAATCATCTCATACTGCAGTAGTGACAGGTTCCTGTCGGTGCTGTGAGGGACAAATTATCGTTCTAAAATCATCTCTTACTGCAGTAGAGACAGGTTCCTGTCGGCTCTGTGAGGGACAGATTATCGTTCTAAAATCATCTCATACTGGTGTAGGGTGAGGTCTCTGTCGGTGCTGTGAGGGACAGATTATAGTTCTAAAATCATCTCATACTGGAGTAGGGATAGGTTTCTGTCGGTGCTCTGAGGGACAGATTATCGATCTAAAATCATCTCATACTGCAGTAGGGACAGGTTCCTGTCGATGCTGTGAGGGACAGATTATCGTTCTAAAATCATCTCTTACTGCAGTAGAGACAGGTTCCTGTCAGTGCTGTGAGGGACAGATTATTGTTCTAAAATCATCACATACTGGAGTAGGGAGAGGTTCCTGTCAGTGCTGTGAGGGACAGATTATCATTCTAAAATCATCTCATACTGCAGTAGGGACAGGTTCCTGTCGGTGCTGTGAGGGACAGATTATCGTTCTAAAATCATCTCTTACTGCAGTAGGGACAGGTTCCTGTCGGTGCTGTGAGGGACAGATTAGCATTCTAAAATCATCTCATACTGGTGTAGGGAGAGGTTCCTGTCGGTGCTGTGAAGGACAGATTATCGTTCTAAAATGAACTCATATTGGTGTAGGGAGAGGTTCCTGGCAGTGCTGTGAGAGACAGATTAGCGTTCTAAAATCATTTCATACTGGTGTAGGGAAAGGTTCCTGTAGGTGTTGTGAGGGACAGATTAGCATTCTAAAATCATCTCATACTGGTGTAGGGAGAGGTTCCTGTTGGTGCTTTGAGGGACAGATTATCGCTCTAAAATCATCTCATACTGCAGTAGGGAGAGGTTCCTGTTGGTGCTGTGAGGGATAGATTATCGTTCTAAAATCATCTCATACTGCAGTAGGGACAGGTTCCTGTCGGTGTTGTGAGGGACAGATTATCGTTCTAAAATCATCTCATACTGGAGTAGGGAGAGGTTACTGTTGGTGCTATGAGGGACAGATTATCGTTCTAAAATCATCTCATACTGGTTTAGGGAGAGGTTCCTGTCTGTGCTGTGAGGGACAGATTATCATTCTAAAATCATCTCATATTGGAGTAGGGAGAAGTTCCTATCGGTGCTGTGAGGGACAGATTATTGTTCTAAAATCACCTCATACTGCAGTATTGACAGGTTCCTGTCGGTGCTGTGAGGGACAGATTATCATTCTAAAACCATCTCATACTGCAGTGGGTGCAGGTTCCTGTCGGTGCTGTGAGGGACAGATTATTGTTCTAAAATCATCTCATACTGCAGTAGGGACAGGTTCCTGTCGATGCTGTGAGGGACAGATTATCGTTCTAAAATCATCTCTTACTGCAGTAGGGACAGGTTCCTGTCAGTGCTGTGAGGGACAGATTAGCATTCTAAAATCATCTCTTACTGGTGTAGGGAGAGGTTCCTGTCGGTGCTGTGAAGGACAGATTATCGTTCTAAAATGAACTCATATTGGTGTAGGGAGAGGTTCCTGGCAGTGCTGTGAGAGACAGATTAGCGTTCTAAAATCATCTCATACTGGTGTAGGGAAAGGTTCCTGTAGGTGTTGTGAGGGACAGATTAGCATTCTAAAATCATCTCATACTGGAGTAGGGAGAGGTTCCTGTTGGTGCTTTGAGGGACAGATTATCGCTCTAAAATCATCTCATACTGCAGTAGGGACAGGTTCCTGTCGGTGTTGTGAGGGACAGATTATCGTTCTAAAATCATCTCATACTGGAGTAGGGAGAGGTTACTGTTGGTGCTATGAGGGACAGATTATCGTTCTAAAATCATCTCATACTGGTTTAGGGAGAGGTTCCTGTCTGTGCTGTGAGGGACAGATTTTCATTCTAAAATCATCTCATACTGGAGTAGGGAGAAGTTCCTATCGGTGCTGTGAGGGACAGATTATTGTTCTAAAATCATCTCATACTGCAGTAGGGACAGGTTCCTGTCGGTGCTGTGAGGGACAGATTATCATTCTAAAACCATCTCATACTGCAGTGGGGACAGGTTCCTGTCGGTGCTGTGAGGGACAACT
>BLSH010209080.1:234895-247414 GCA_018402905.1 Glandirana rugosa | reverse complement strand
TCCCTATACTTCCCACCCAGGACAGGAGAGGAACCAGTCGACAGAATTGGGCGTCCCGTGAACCAGAGACCAATTGGCCGAGTGGAGGCTTAATCCACACATGCGCGTTTGACCTCCTGTCATAAGAGGTCACAGAGTTCCGGTAAGGGCACATCTTATCGTGGTGGAGGTCTTGTTCACTGTTGGACACATGAAGTGCATGCAAACACACCCTTTAGGAGGATCTAGCTAGTGGACTGTGTGTTGTGTTTAAAGATTTGATTTATTTTGAGCACTCACTTGATCATTTATATCTGTGCAGATATTGACACTTGCCATCTTTACACACCCTTCATGTATGTTGTGTTTTTGAGTTGATTCACTTTGATTATCTACTTATTTCATACATCTGTTTAGTATTGACACCTGTCATTTTACACATTCTTTTTGTATCCCCACACAAGCGCAGCTTTGTTTTGTTTTCATTTATATCTATAAGTTCCTTATAAATTTGATTAGCATAGAGATCCAATCTAAAAATCTTTTACTATTATAAACTGTTATGGAAATCGCCTTGTTGGCATTTCTAATACCTCTGGGTTTATTATGTTTATCCACAATGGAGTATTAATTAGTGTACTGATTAGTTTTAATATTGTTTTATTATATTTTTTTCATTGTATTGTTAAAACAACAGGAAATGTTGTACTCGGCGGTGATTTATGGGATCATATCAGGCAAATTGTTAAATGTATGTCTTTTAAAACGTCCTATGCAGACAATTGGGACTTCCACGGCTGCTCTGTCCAATCATTGGTCAGCTCCTGGGAGATTAATCCCTCCCTTAGGGTATATATAGCATGCCCCGATCCGGAAGTGATGTCTATTGATGACGCCTGTGGGCGGGCGAAACGCGTCGACGTAACTTCCGGTTGAGTGAGCCGTGGTCATCACTTCCTGTTGTTGGAACGCACGCCATGAGCGGCGTCCATTGATTGTGATACGCTGTTTTTAAATGTCTATCCTGTAAGTATAATCTTTTACCTTGCGCGGAATAAAGCAAGCCAGACAATACTTCACTATTGTTGGAATCCTTTCTTTTCTGCTATACATCATACGGTGGTCCATCGGTGGTTATCAGAGGCCTGTTCTGGGATAATTCCAGCCTATGGATATCTGAGCACACACAGCTTTTGTGGATCCCCAGACTGAAAAGCTGGGGGTCATAGTGTTGCGGTGAGTAGGATTCCTTTGGGGGTCTTCCCCTCCTGCACGTGTGGAGCACTTTGGCACTTGGAAGAAATATCCAGTACACGGCGCACTTTGTCACTTTATTATGGACTATTATGATATTTTTTATTTATGAGTTTTAAGCACTTTATATGGTATCACTGAATACGTAATTTATTTTTTGTGCTAGCGCTACAGTTCATTTGTTTTTTCTGTTTTTTGGGTACTCACTCAATGTGTAGCAGCTGCATATTATTTCTCTCAAACATATTATACACATCCATTAGCGCAAACTTTGTCTGTTCTAAAGTAATACCTTTACCGCCAACTTCAGCACATCCAGGGGGAAATGACAGTAGGCTGTTTTAAAACTGATATTTTGGGGGATAAACCCCACAGTGCGCTGCAGCTGTGGATGGGCATCGAACAACATACCGATGAGTGGTTGTTGCCACTGAGCCTCAAGCCCAGCCTGGTGGTGTGCGATAATGGGTGAAATCTCGTAGCAGCTCTGGGCCTAGCCGGTTTGATGCACATCCCTCGCCTGGCGCATGTGCTGAATTTGGTGGTGCAGACATTTCTAAAACTACCCGGATATGTCAGAGCTGCTGCAGAAAGTGCAGGCCATCTGTGCGCGCTTTCAGCATTCTCACCCTGCTGCTGTTCACCTGTCTGCGCTGCAGCGGAACTTCGGCCTTCCCGCTCGCCGCCTCCTATGCGATGTGCCCACAAGGTGGAACTACACCTTGCACATGCTGGAGAGACTGTGCGAGCAGCAGCAGGCAATAGTGGAGTTTCAGCTTCAGCACGCACGGGTCAGTCGCTCTGCGGAACAGCACCACTTCACCACCAAGTAGTGGGCCTCCATGTGAGACCTGTGTACCATATTGCGGTGTTTCGAGTACTTCACCAACATGGCCAGAGCCAATGACACTGTTCTCAGCATTACTATCCCCCTTCTATGTTCCCTTGAAAAAACACTTCGGGCGATGATGGAAGAGGATGTGGCACAGGAGGAAGAGGAGAAGGAAGAGGGGTCATTTCCACAGTTATCAGGTCAGTCATTCACAAGTGGCTCGGAGGGTGGGTTCCTGCACCAGCATAGGCCAGGCAAAAAAATTTCAAGCCAGGGCACAGTTCTAGAGAATGAGGAGGACGAGGATGATGAGGAGGAGGAGGACAAGGAGGAGAAGGAACTGTGTTCACAGCAGGGTGACACCCAACGCAGCTAGTGGGCATCTCTGGAGCGTGGCTGGGGGGATATGGAGAACACAGATGATACACCTCCCACAGAGGACAGCTTGTCTTTGCCTCTGGGCAGCCTGGCACACATGAGTGACTACATGCTGCAGTGCCTGCTCAACGACAGCCGAGTTGCCCACATTTTAACTTGGGCTTATTACTGCGTGGCCACCCTGCTGGTTCCCCATTACAAGGACAACGTGCCATCCTTAATTCTCTCACTGGAGCGTGATCGGAAGATGCGCGACTACAGGCGCACGCTGGTAGACGCGCTGCTGAGGGCATTCCCAAATGACACCGGGGGCTCAGTGGAAGCACAAGGCGAAGGCAGAGGAGGAGGAAGAGGTCTCCAACGCAGCTGTGGCACTGCCAGCACCTCAGAAGGCAGGGTTAGCATGGCCGAAATGTGGAAAAGCTTTGTCAGCAGCACGCCACAACAAACAGCACCACCAGCTGATAGGCAATGTCTTAGCAGGATGCAGCATTTCAGCAACATGGTGGAACAGTATGTGTGCACACGCCGACACGTACTGACTGATGGGTCTGCCCCATTCAACTTCTGAGTCTCCAAATTGGCCACATGGCCTGAGCTTGCCCTTTATGCCTTGGAGGTGCTGGTCTGCCCTGCAGCCAGTGTATTGTCTGAACGTGTGTTTAGCACGGCAGGGGGCGTTATCACAGACAAGCGCAGCTGCCTGTCCACAGCCAACGTGGACAAGCTAACGTTTATTAAAATGAACCAGACATGGATCCCACAAGATTTGTCTGTACCTTGTGCAGAATAGACATTTAGACCGGCCTCACACAGCCATTGGTATACTTGTTTTTTTAATATGTCTCAATATTTTGGGGGGGGGCTACCCCAATTAGAAAAAAAAACAAACAAAACAAAAAACAGTGTTGGCTACCTCCTCCTCCTCCACCGCCACTTCCACCTACACCGCCACGGTCACCGCCTCCTCAACCTCTAGACTCCTACTCCACATCCACCTCCTCCTCCAATTTTTATTTTTGTATGTGATATTAAGTTATTTCCCTATCCACATTTGTTTGCAGGGCACTTGTCCTACTCTTACCCCCATTTTTCTTCCTTTTGCAGCCCTCTAGCCCTTGCCAGGACTTATTTAGAGCCATTTTTGTGTGCCCAAAAGTTCGGGTCACCATTGACTTCAATGGGGTTCGGGGTTCGGGGTCCGGGGTCAAGTTCGGGTCAAGTTTGGTGCCGAACTTGAACTTTTTCACGAAGTTCGGACGAACCCGAACATCCAGGTGTCCACTCAATTCTAGAGAAGACTGTTCAGTTTCAAGAGGCATCTGCCTATATAAAAATAATCAGAGCCTCGTGGGCTTGCATAAGGGCTGACTCAGAAGCCACTGCTGAGTTTTTAAATTGGGGAAAAAAATTCCAATGTACCAGCCACTTTATTAGGTACACCTTTTTAATTGCTTAGTAACACAAATTGCTGATCAGCCAATTACATGGGAGCAACTCAATGCATTTAGGAATCTAGACATGGTGAAGATGACTTGCAGAAGTTCAAACATCAGAATGGGGGAGAAAGAGGAATTAAGTGACTTTGAACGTGGCATGGTTTTTGGTTCCAGAAGGGCTGGTCTAACTAGTTCAAAAACTGCTGATCTACTGGGATTTTCAAGCACAACCATCTATAGGGTTTACAGAAAATGGTCCAAAAAAGAGAAAATATCTAGTGAGCGACAGTTGTTTGGACAAAAATGCCTTGTTGATGTCAGAGGTCAGAGGAGAATGGGCAGACTGGTTTGAGATGATAAAAAGGCAACAGTAATTCAAATAACCACTCATTACAACCAAGGTATGTAGAATATTTTCTCTGACTGCATAACAAATCAAACCTTGAAGCAGATGGGCTACAGCAGCAGTGGCACTCCACTGAGTGCCACTTCTGTCAGCTAAGAACAGAAAACTAGTGCTACAGTTCACACAGGATCACCAAAATTGGACAATAGAAGATTGGAAAAACAGTGCCTGATCTAATGAGCCTCAATTTCATCTGCGACATTCAGATGGCAGGGTCAGAATTTGGCATAAACAATATGAAAGCATGGATCCATCCTGCCTTGTATCAATGGTTCAGGCTGCTGGTGGTGATGTAATAGTGTGAGGGATACTTCTTGGCACACTTTGGTACCCTTAGTACCAATTTAACATTGTTTAAATGCCCCTACCTACCTGAATATTGTTGCTGACTATGTCCATCCCTTTTTGACAACAGTGTACCCATCCTCTGATGGCTACTTCCAACAGGATAATGCTCCATGGGAGAAAGCTCAGACGATCTCAAACTAGTTTCTTGAACATGACAATGAGTTCACTGTACTCCAATGGCCTCCACAGTCACCAAATCTCAATCCAATACAGTACTTTTGGGATGTGGTGGAATGGCAGATTGCCATCTGCAGCAACTGCATATGCTACCTTGTCAATATGGACCAAAATATATGAGGAATGTTTCCAACACCTTGTTGAATCTATGCCATGAAGAATTAAGGCATGAAGGCAAAAGGGGATCCAACCCAGTACTAGCAAAGTATACCTAATAAAGCTACTCCTGTATGAGTTGCAGGAGTTTGCAAATTAATACATAAATTGTCAGTAATAATAGAGGAAGATATAACTGGTATGAACCCAGTTTGGTTAGAGTTGTTACTGGAAATAATGACCACACTGAGAGGGCTAGTATGTTTGCAAAATTCTTAACATCTACTTTAAATATCAATATAGGGTGATGGGATTCACAATACCTTGGGTCTTTATTCAGCTGTAGGATCAGAACTTTCAATGTTTCTCTCAATATCAGAGGCCAATTACCTATCTGAAAAGCCTGTTTTTAAATAGACAAAAGACATTGAACTAATAAATACTTAAAGGCAGTACACTACTCAGCCGTATAACCATTTTGACTTGGAGTTTTGTGGGGAGCAAAGGTCCCTAAAGCCAATTCCCATTACTTCACTAGTTGGGATCATCTAGGAAAGAAATCTGTCATTGGGATCAGCTAGGTAAGTCAATCTATTGAAGATAGTGGTCCAAATTGTCACTGGTGTGTAAGTGATTATGGTGTAAGAAATACAGTGCAGTGTAAAATGGGAATTCATACCAGATATCCTCATATTTTCTGGATGGTCTTGTATAGTGCCCTGAGCATCAAAGACACCAGTAATCTATATAGAGACGTGATCAAACCTGAATTCAGTATGTATGCCAGCTGTCCACTATTTTTATCTCCATACTCACAAGGATGATAACATTGATATAGCAACCTCTTTTGTGTTTTCTTTTAAAGGAGAAAATCATAAGCTCTAATCTGTTCCCTCCAAATTTGGAAATTGGAAGGTGTGAGATTCTGGATATATTCTGGTTCAGTATTTGCAGCTGCAGGCTCTAAAGCAAGTATTTTCTCCATGGTACTTGCTCTAACCTTTTTAACTATAGTCATACTAAACTTTATTAACTTTTATTTAGCATTAACCACTTCAGCCCCAGAAGGATTTTCCCCCTTCCTGACCAGAGCACTTTTTGCGATTCAGCACAGTGTCGCTTTAACTGACAATTGCACGGACTTGCGACGTTGTACAAACAAAATTGACATCCTTTTTTCCCACAGATAGAGCTTTCTTTTGGTAGTATTTGATCACCTCTGCGTTTTTAATTTTTTTGCACTATAAACAAAAAAAAGAGTGACACTTTTGAAAAAAAAACTATATTTTTTACTTTTTGCATATACATACATATCCAAAAAATATATATATAAAAAAAAATGTATTCATCAGTTCAGACCAAAATGTATTCTTCTACATATTTTTGGTAAAAAAAATTGCAATAGGCGTATATTGATTGGTTTGCACAAAAGTTGCCGCGTTTACAAACTATGAGAATTCATTTATGGTGGTTTCACTATTTTTTTTTTAATAGTAATGGCGGTGATCTGTGATTTTTATTGAGACTGCGACATTGCTGTGGACAAATCAGTAATTTTTGCCACTTTTTGGGACCATTGACATTTATACAGCGATCACAGCTAAAAAAAAACACTGATTACTGTATAAATGTCACTGGCAGGGATGGGGTTAACCTGTAGGGGGTGATCTAGGGGTTAACTGTGTTTCCTATGTGTGTTCTAACTGTATGGGGGCTGGGCTGGCAGGGGCATGACAGATCTAACTGATCCCGATTACAGGGATCAGTAGATCTCTGTCATGCCACCTGTCAGAATGGGGAACCACCGTGTTTACATCTGCGGTTCTTCCTGTGTAGTAGCCGAACGCGGGTCACCGGTGGACATCGAATCAGCTCGACCCACGGCCCCACTCACGGAGTGCGTGGCAGGTGCGCACTGCGCATGCGCGAGTCACGCTGTGCTCTCTCAGTGGCCAGGCAATCTTCTGAGACCTGTGATGTGTCCCAGAAGATAACAGAGAGGGAGGGGGAGAGGAGGAGTCCCCAGGAAGTGGGAGCTGGGTACCTGTCAAAACTAGGTACCCCCCCAAAAATAAAAGACATGCCAGATGTGGCATGTCAAGGGGTAAGGAGTGCTTAAAGCGGAAGTTACACTTTTGAGTGAAACTCCGCTTTAAGGATGAATTGTACCACAGTGCATGAACATACTGAGATTATTGGGGATTGGTGCTGAGTGGAAAAAAAAGGAGAGAAAAGCACCGCTACCTAAGTGTATTTATTAAGACATTTTAAAATAGAAAAGCAATAATAATTCTTTGCAAAAAACTCATATGCAGCGACTATATTATGGGGATATATTTGGTACAGGAAATAATCTTTTAAATATGATGGAGACGGAAACAGTTCAACCATATAGCAGCATATCTCTGGAGTATTTCCGACAAATAAATAGATGGAGGCTTACCAGATGGTAGTGGTATAAACGCGGGTGTTTTTAAATCACAAACAGATAGTTGCTCATCGGATCCGTGGAATCGATATTAGAATTGCTAGGGGGACCTCTGATGCCAGTGAAGGACCTCTGGTGCCGAAGGGGGGATGATCCTGGGGGACTGGGATGCCTTTACGCCTGGGTGGGCACTGGTGAGGAGGAACACGTCTCCGACTTCTCTCGACTCACATCCAGGAACAATCCAATCTGCAACGTGTGTATCAGGATAAGAGATAAAAACATCCACAATCGTGTAATATCGTTTGGACAAGGGTTTATTTATAAATGAAGGATTAAAAATACTCACATATTCTAAAATAAAACAAGAGCTCATAGATAAGGCAGGAGATGGAGGAAACTGACGCGTTTCGGCTCAATAGGCCATCATCTGGGGTTTTCCCCCTCCTGCCAGACATGCTATTTATAAAGTATGGTCATAATAACAAAAGACCCCCTGTAGGGGGCCGCAAAACGGAAGTCACATTTCGGGCCTCAAAATGGCGCCGACGGCGTGCGTTCCACGCCTCTATATGAAAAATACTTTAATCTCCAAGTGAATGTAAAAAACTGAATGATCTGGTTCACCTTATGGAATATGTGATTAATAGTGCATATGCGCAAAAGAAATACCATAATAAGACAAGATTGCCTCTTGGAAGGCAATGCACGTGTGAATGGGGGAAAAATCATTTCCGGGTAAAGGTTAGACTCCTCCGGACGTGATGAGGATGAGGAGTCATCCGTGTCACGCCGGAAATGACGCGATGCGTATGTCGCGTCCCGGAAATGGCTATAAATAGCATGTCTGGCAGGAGGGGGAAAACCCCAGATGATGGTCTATTGAGCCGAAACACGTCGGTTTCCTCCATCTCCTGCCTTATCTATGAGCTCTTGTTTTATTTTAGAATATGTGAGTATTTTTAATCCTTCATTTATAAATAAACCCTTGTCCAAACGATATTACACGATTGTGGATGTTTTTATCTCTTATCCTGATACACACGTTGCGGATTGGATTGTTCCTGGATGTCAGTCGAGAGAAGTCGGAGACGTGTTCCTCCTCACCAGTGCCCACCCAGGCGTAAAGGCATCCCAGTCCCCCAGGATCATCCCCCCTTCGGCACCAGAGGTCCTTCACTGGCATCAGAGGTCCCCCTAGCAATTCTAATATCGATTCCACGGATCCGATGAGCAACTATCTGTTTGGGATTTAAAAACACCCGCGTTTATACCACTACCATCTGGTAAGCCTCCATCTATTTATTTGTCGGAAATACTCCAGAGATATGCTGCTATATGGTTGAACTGTTTCCGTCTCCATCATATTTAAAAGACTATTTCCTGTACCAAATATATCCCCATAATATAGGTGCTGCATATGAGTTTTTTGCAATATTTGAACAATTTAGATCTGTTGTTTATGCGTGCTGCCATTTTAATTATTTATTTTTGTACTTATACTCAATGTAAGCTTTCTATTTGACATATTTATCATCCTCATATATTAGTGAGCGCGGGATCTTACAGTTTTATAATAATAATTCTTTCCTAAATGCACAAAATATAACTGGATACGAATATTTATAGGTAAAGTTGATCCAGGGAATATCTGATTGCCTCTTGTGGGATCAGGAAGGAATTCCTTTCCCCTGCTGGAGCAAATTGGATCATGCTTTATTGGGGTTTTTTTTACCTTCCTCTGGATAAACTGTGGGTATAGGATTCTGTATATGGAGGTTTTTGATTTTTGTGTGTGTTTTGGTATTTTCTTTTTTTTCTTTTGTGGGTTGAACTGGAGGGACTTGTGTCTTTTTTCAACCAGATTAACGTAATGTAATTATGGACTTGCATGTACAAGGTATTGAAAAGCATATCAATAAGTTTCCAGCAGGTGGCAACCTTCCAGTCAGTCAATGGTGAGCAGGTAGATGTGATGTAAGGTGCATGGAACCTGTAAGGTAACCAGGGGAACACCATGAAGCTCAACAGAAGCAGAAGACTGTATGTGTATATCACATGGCTGCCCATTGGAAGCAGGGTTAGTCCCTTTATGGCCAGCCCAGTACAGAATTTTAGTTTGAGTTTTCCAATTGGTCTTCCTCACCAAAACTTTTAGTTTTGACATACTTTAATTAAAAATATTACACTGTTATACCATGACATTCAACCAATTAAACCAAATAGTTTTGTCACAGGATACATGTTTTATTCTCCTTTTTTTTTGATGTTTTGTACATCAGCAGCAAGGGAAGGAAGAATAATAAACCATGTTCAGTGGGAATTCATGCAATCCATTTATATATTTTTATAATTATCTGGATATGATCAGTTAATCCCCAAGGCTTAACATTCGGCATGTAAGCTATAGGTTTTTTATCTTTCCATCACCAAGGTTCTCCCATTTTCTAAGAAAAGAAAAGTCAATTAAAATGATTTCTTTTTGCTGCATAATAAGACACTCTGTCTCCAAAATCAAGTTACCTCTGCAAAATTTCCATACAAAATCTATTATGAAATCTTTCCATTCATTCCATAGAGGATTATTCCTAGCTGAAAACAGAAGGTCTCATAATTGAAAGTTCTGACTATTGGTTTCTCTTTTTCCTGCTACTTTTAAAGGAAAAAGGGATAATAGAGTAATTGATACTATTCAAGTTTTCATAAGTTAACACGGTTTTTAAAGGTTTGCTTCTGCATCCTACTTGAACACATTTCTATGTGATGTCAGTAGGTGTGAGAAATGCCTTGGCATATGGAGTTGAAGTTGTATTTGCAGTATGGAGTTATTAGGTTATATGTTACACCACATTTGAAGATGTCAAATTTACAGGAAAACAGTTTACACATTGCATGTATCAATGACCACATTGCATGTATCAATGACACCAACCAGAATTTCTACAGAGAATTGTGAACCTAAACTGACTTAAGCTTGTGTCTCTCCTGTTCAAAGATTGCATGGAATCACTAAAATATTTTGCTGTTTTTTCAGTGAAACAAATCCTGTACAATCTAATGTAAATTTAATTGAATAAAAGCTGGTTGGTGTCTGCCCTGTTCTAAATGTGACCCAAGTACAAGTGCTTAATACTGTGCATGAAGTCATTACAGTATTTTGGTGACCTTTTTCTAAAAAAAATAAGTACACTCATATGTTGATTTTTTATTAAAACCTGAATGGTGTGTGTGTGTGTCTTGCACAAAATGTGGCCTATTACAATTGCTTAAATATTGAGCATGACAATATTTTTCTTTTATTCTGTGAAATAAATGCACTCATTAACTAATGTTAATTTTTCTTAATTGATAACTGGCTGGTGTGTGTCTGTTTAAAATGCCTAGTACAAGTGCTTGCATACTGTGCAATATAATAATTTGCTCTTTCTTCAATTACATTTTTACAAAATATATAAATACATTATTACATAATAGAAGCAGCATTTTAATTTTGAAAAGTGGTTGTTGTCAATGTAAATTGCATACATACAGTGTTGTGAATTGTATACTTGAATTGTGTATCCAGTTCTTTTGTTTACCATTATCTACTACCAGATTGGATGCCTTATTGCATTTGCTTTTGTACTGCACCAATAGTGATGTGTGAGATGTCACCTTTAAAGTGGTTATAAAGTCAAAAACATTTTGCATTAAGGTAAAAAAGCATTCTTTGCATTAAGGTAAAAAAAAGACACAATTTTTTTTCCCCCTCCACTCCATAAACCCTTATCTATCTCCTCTTATGATCCAGTGCTCTCCCAGCTGCAACTCTTCTATCTTCACTCCCTGCTCTCACAGGAGACTGAAAACACTGGGGGCCATATACTCCTACTGCCATCAGTCAAATGGGAGAGAAGGGAGGGAGTGGGTAACATGGCCAAGCTGCTGTGTGTGTGTCTATAAATGCACACAGCCCAGCTCATGAGTGCACCGACACAGGTGCCCCTTCAGCATGTGGTGGGGAAATATTTTAGATATTTTGGTGAAGTGATGTATATTTTGGTCAGACCCTTATTAGGACTGTGGAAATCCATATTTGCATCAAGATGCTCCAAGATATCCCTTGTTTGGTCTCTTTTAATTCAGAATTTGTCCCCTAAGATAGAGAGTTCTGAATATACCATGCCCAGTCAAATATATACATATTTACAGGAAAAATATGTACTTTATATATTTCATGGTTTCATATGAAACATTTGCCTGGCTTGTTGTTTACAAGGCTGGTTCAAAATAGCATTGCCTGCTGCCTTCAATAGTTTAATTAAATTCACGGCAATTAAGTGTATCCTTTGTCTTTTGAAGGTGATATAATGAGAGAGGGAAGGGCCTTTTCCTGTATTCAGGAACAATAATCTTATGCATATTAACACAGTTACCCTGTTGTCTTCAGGGGGGGCATTCAGACATTATGTCTCCATCTAATGCAGACTCTTAACATGTTAATTTTGGGACTGTTTAGTAGTCTTAATTAGAGTTGATCGAACCTCTGGAAGTTCGGGTTCTGCAGGTTCGGCCGAACTTCGGGACAAAGTCCGGGTTCGGGTCCAGACTTGACCCGAACTTTGACCCGGACCGCGAACCCCATTGAAATCAATGGGGACTCAAACTTTTAGGCACAAAAATGGCTGTAACAAAGTCCTGGAAAGTCCTAGAGGTCTGCAAAAGGAAGTAAAATGGGGGGTAAGGGTCGGACAAGTGCCCTACAAAGACATGGGGATAGGGAAATAACTTAAAATAATTTTTAAGCTAAAATCACATAAAAAAATCAAAAATGGAGGTGGATGTGGAGTTGGAGGTTGAGGAGGCGGTGAAAGTGGCCTAAAATCTTAGATTTTAGTAGAGGATCAAGATATCCCTCTCCAAGGATGACAACGAATTCCCCTGTCTAATAACAAAGAACGTGTTTTAATTTTTCACGTAGATGTAACGACCAAATTTTTTTTTGATTTTTTAAGGTTTTTATTTTTTTTGTCACAACCGATGGAGGAGGAGGAGGAGGTGACGGTGAAAGTGGCGGAGGAGTTGGAGGTTGAGGTGTAGGTGGAGGTAAAAACTAAAAAAATACACTAAAATCGAATTTTTAATAAAATTCAATAAAGGGATAGGGGTACAGAAACATCCCGTGAACAGGCTGGGAATGGGG
>BLSH010209080.1:208895-222827 GCA_018402905.1 Glandirana rugosa | reverse complement strand
CTGCTATCTGTCCTCAGAGCAACAGCACAGACAGCAGTAGTAATGTAATCTATCTCAGGATGCAGGATCAGGTCTTAAAATGTCTCAAATCTGTCCCTCACGCAGTCAGCTACCTTTCCCTACACTAACCCAAGGAGCATGTGACTGCAGCACTGTGACTCCAGCTTATAAAGAGGCTGGGTCACATGATGCACTGGCCAATCACAGCCATGCCATTAGTAGGCATGGCTGTGATGGCTTCTAAGGGCAAACCAGTGAAACACTTGTTGATTGGCTGCCCTGCAGCTTCTCAACACGTGGAGTAAAATAGCAGAACCCCGGACCGAACCCTGAACGATTTTTGAAATGTCCGGGTCCGGGTCCGTGCCACGGACACCCGAAAGTTCGGTACGGACCCGAACGTTACAGTCCGGGTTCGCTCAACACTAACCAAGACCAGAAGTGCAGCGCCAATGCACTCCAAGCCTCGCTCATGCACCCTTCTGTACCAATATATGGCAAGAGAAAATATATATATATTCTTGTATACATATTTATATGTTGGAAATCAGGGGATTCAAATTGCGACTACAGGTGTTTTTATTACCATATAAAAATAGAAATAAACAGATTGTGTCTATGTCTCAGGTGTCAAATCTCCGTAAAGTTCATAAAGCATTACAAAATATATCTTTCAAAAACATTACTCACATTTAAAATGAGATAAAGGGATTGTAGATGTAAATGTTAGTTATTTGTGAAACATATGCAGAATTACCTCAAAAAGTTTGGTCTAAGGCTAAAATTTACATCTACATCAGGCCTAGACTAAAAAAACCCATCCAGGTTGAACTGAAGGGATCACGCTTGGTTAATAAAAATGTTATTGTCCCATTTTATGTTCAGCCCAAATGGGACATAGGTCTTCAATTCGTAAATCCAAAACGTTTTGAGGCGGGACACGCCCATTTGTGGAACTACGACCACAAACTGTGTACCACTTGGATTTCTATTATGATATTTTCTGTAGTGTTTGAGTACTGAGTGGTCTGTGGCCCCTTTCCTGATTTTGTTTATATGTTCATTGACTCTGATGGCGAAGCTACCTATCGTCCTCCCTACATACTGTTTGCCACATGGGCAAGTGATCAGATAAACAATATTAGAAACATGGCATGTCAAGAATAGTTTAATGGAATACACTTTCTGAGTGGTCATGGATTTAAACACATCCCTTACACTTCCTACAAGGATAGTATTCTATAAGGTTATGAAAGAAGGATGGTTTCACCGGTGGATCAATTGTACTTGGAGCTATCTGACTTTTTTTATAGTGGGAGCTCCCCTATATATTACTTTAGTTCTTTCCAGTAGGAGGAGGTCCAATACCCGGTCACTTATAAGAACACTCCAGTGTTTTTCAATGATCTTCTTAATGTGTTTAGGTTGAATGGAGAAGGCAGTAGTTAAAGACCACTTGAAGCTCTCATCTCTTGTCACTGGTGGTCTATTTATCAAAAGTGACTCTCTCTAATTCTAAGACTTGTGATAGTTCACTATCCACATCCCTCTCCTTATATCCCTTCTTGATAAATTGTTTTTTAAGGATAAGAGCTTGATCCCTAAAATCACTTAAATTAGTGCAATTTCATCTTATTATTAAAAATTGGCTCCGGGGAACAGACCGCAACCATGATGTGTAGTGGCAGCTGTCCACCGGAATATAGCCATTGCGATCGGTCGGCTTAAAATAAGTTTTCAATTCAAACCTTTGATCTACAATGGCAGTCACTAGTTCCAAAAAAATGGATCTGCTCTCTGCTATATTCACATGTAAGGGCAATCCCTCGATCATTTTGATTGAGTGCCGAAACAAACGGTTTTAAAGATTCTGGGGGCCTTCCCATAGGAGGAGGATGCCGTCTATGTATCTGACCCACAGACCAAGTTGATGGAAGTTCTGGGCATAGACGGCATCCTCCTCCCACTTGGCCATAAATAAATTTGCCAGGCTGGGGGTGAATTTAGCCCCCATGGCCACTCCCCTTAATTGTAAATAAACCTGGCAATCAAACCAAAAATAATTATGTTTCCTGCACAGGAAATTGCTCATCACTTCAAAAATAGGATTGATGCAATTTGTGATGAAATCTCCACTCTACAGGTATCTTCCCCAGTTGAGACCCCACATCAACAGGTACAACTGACACTCCCCTTATTCAAACCTGCTACTATAGATGAAGTTGCTAAACTCCCTTCTAATGCCCACCTAACCACCTGTCCCCTAGACCCTATTCCCTCTCAAATATTGCCCTCCGACTCTATCCTACACTCTATATCTCACATCTTCGATCTCTCCCTCCCTTCTGGCATCTTCTCCAATTCTCTAAAACATGCATTGGTCACCCTCATGCTTAAAAAGCCAACCTTGGACCCTACCAATCTTAACAATCTACGCCCTATCTCCTTGCTCCTCTCTTCCTCTGAAACTCCTTGAACGCCTTGTCTACAACCAAATGAGCGACCACCTCATTAAGAATAACCTTCTTGATCCCCTTCAATCTGGATTTTGCCCTCAACACTCCATAGAAACTGCTCTTCTAAAACTCACAAATGACCTACTAACTGCAAAAACCAATGGACATTATTCTGTACTCCTAATTATGGACCTTTCGGCTGCCTTTGATATAGTTGACCATCCCCTCCTCAAAAAACTTTACTCCCTCGGTCTCTGTGACTGTGCTCTTCGGTGGCTCTCATCCTACCTATCCCAAAGCACCTTCAGTGTCACTTACAATTCTACTTCCTCCTCCTTCCCTTCTCTGTCAGGGTCCCCCAAGGTTCTGCTCTTGGACCTCTCTTATTTTCAATCTACACCTCTTCCCTGGGTCAGCTAATAGCCTCCCATGGGTTTCAATATTATTTCTATGCTGACGATACTCAAATCTACCTCACCAACCCTCAGGTCACTCCATCAGTCTCCTCACGCATCACTAACTTACTAACAGACATATCTGTCCGGATATCACACCACTTCCTCAAACTCAACTTGTCCAGAATCAAGCTCATAATATTTCCTCCCGCACGTGCCTCTTCCCCTGACTTCTCTGTCAAGAGCAATGGCACAACCATCCACCCGTCCCCACATGTCAGGGTGCTAGGTGTTATCCTGGACTCTGAACTCTCCTTTTGGCCCCACATCCAATCACTTTGCAAAGCTTGCCATCTCAACCTCAGCAACATCTCTAAACTTTGTCCTTTCCTAACCAATGAAACCACAAAGCTTCTGATTCACTCCCTGGTCATCTCTCGCCTTGACTACTGTAACTCTCTCAATGGCTTACCTTTAAATAGACTATCCCTCCTTCAGTCCATCACGAATGCCGCTGCCAGACTCATCCATCTTACAAACCGCTCAGCATCTGCTTCCCCTCCCTGCCAATCCCTCCACTGGCTGCCATTCGCCCAACAAATTAAATTCAAAATACTAACAATAATTTCAAAAGCCATCCACAACTCTGCCCCCAGCTACATCACTAACCAAGTCTCAAAATACCAACCTAATCATCCTCTTCGTTCTTCCCAAGACCTCCTGCTTTCTAGTTCCCTCATCACCTACTCCCATATTCGCCTCCAGTACTTCTCCCGAGCCTCTCCCATCCTCTGGAATTCCCTACCCCAATCTGTCAGACTGTCTTGAAATCTATCCACTTTTAGGCGATCCCTGAAAACTTCTCTTCAGAGAAGCCTATCCTGCCTCCACCTAACAACTACACTTTTTATTTTCTCCATTAGCTCATCCCCCGCAGTTATTACCCTTTTGTATCACTTGACCCTCTCTCCTAGATTGTAAGCTCTAACGAGCAGGACCCTCTTATTCCTCCTGTATTTAATTGAACTGTACTGTAATTGTACTGTCTGCCCTAATGTTTTAAAGCACTGCTCAAACTGTCGGCGCTATATAAATCCTGAATAATAATAATAATAATAATAATAATAATAATAATTGCAAAAATTAGTAGTTTGATGATATTATCTTGCTGAATATTTGTAAGTGTGTTATCACACTCCAAAAAATGTCAAACTGCCTTTACTCCCAAACTTTGAGGTATACAGGTGTAAAGAGAAGCCACATCTGCAGTGGCTATCAGATAGTCACCCTGGATGGTAACAGACTCCAGCTTTCTAATGGTTTCCTTTGTAACTTTGAGATAGGACGGAGTGTTCTGCACCAACGGCTGCAAGTAGCAATCAATATAGCACCCTATCCTTGAAGTTACCGTATAAGTTCCACTTATTATAGGGTGCCCCAGTGGTCTTATAGGGTCTTTATGTACTTTTAGCAAATAGTACATTGTTGGTATTCTTGGGGCTAGTGGGACCAGGAACGCTTTTTCTTTTTTATTTAGAATATTCTTTCTTATACCCTAATTCAACAATTTTATTTAAATCCTTTTTATAGGATAATGTAGGGTTTGATAGCTTTTTATATGTTTCTTGGTCGTTCAAAATATTGTACATCTCCCTTTGGTAATCGATTTTATCTAGGACAACAATTCCTCCACCCTTATCCGAAGGGCGGATGATGAGGTCCTTGCATTTACAAAGGGATTTTAAGCCTTTGTTAATTCTAGGTTGTCCCAATACTTTTTTGACCGGTAACTTATCCAGGTCACCCAGGGCCAAGTCTTTAAAAATATTGATAGCTGGAGCAACTGGACAGGTGTGGCATGAGCAGCAGGAAACCCCAGATGATGTCTATATGAGACGAAACTTGTCGGATCCGCTGCCCTATGCCATTACAAGAGATGTATTGATTGATGCTCATTTTTATCTGCTGAAATGTGAGTGTAATCTTTTTTAGTCTTTTAATAAATACTGCTGTTTTACGGAATTACGCTATGTTGGAATCTCCTTTTGCTCCCTCACATTATATGATGGTCCGTCTATGAGGTTTGATACCAGTGTCTGCATTACTGCCGAGTTATACCTTCTGGCTCGATTGACCCTGTGGAAAATTCAAGTTAGTCTTACCGGTAACTTGTTTTCCAAAAAGTCTTTCAAGACAGATATGGCTCCTCCCTCAAAATCCAGGAAACACTCACTTCCACCTTTAAAAAGGAGGCATCTCCACATTCCCATCAGTTGTAGTAGAGTACCTACAGCCCAAGCTGGAACACATAATCAGAACATAGTTAATAACAGCCTGAATATATGCACAAAAACAACAAGGGTGGGTTGCTGAAAGACTTCTTGGAAAACAGGTTACCGGTAAGACTAACTTGAATTTTTCCTAAGCGTCTTTCAGGACAGCACCTTGAGAGGATAAGGGAGATGTACCCCCTAGAGAGGGACTACAGCCTGCAGGACTTTCCTGCCAGATGCCTGATCCGCTGCTGACATAAGGTCCAGCCTGTAATGCCGGACAAACGTCTGGTAACTAGACCAGATAGCTGCCTTACAGATCTGATCTGGGGTGGCACCAGCTTTTTCAGCCCATGTCGTGGCCAGAGCTCTGGTAGAATGTGCTCGAACTCCATTTTGGAGTAGGCATCCAGAATTGTCGATTTGAGCCACTTTGCAATTGACTCTTTAGAGGCCTGGGGCCTTTTTTGTTACCTGAAAACTGGATCAGCAAAGAGTCTGATTTCCTAATGTCCTTTGTAACTTCTAAGTAATGTAACAAAGTTCTTCTCACATCCAAGCTGTGAAATTTGTTTTCCTTTTCATTAGAAGGATTCGCACAAAATGTTGGCAAAATCATTTCTTGCGATCGGTTCTGGACCATTGTCTTCAAAATAATCCAATCAGGATAAATAGACAAAAGAGGCTCCTTTAACTGCTTCCCGACCGTGCGCCGTCTTTTCACGGCGGCAGTCGGGGAGCTGGGCGCGAATCGCCGTAAATAAACGGCGATTCGCATTTTGGCCACCAGGGGGCGCGCGCACCCGCCGCACTCCTGAGGAGTGTGCCCGCGGCTCGGGCGGACCCGATGTCCGCCGGCGAGCCGCGATGAGCGGCTACAGGGAAAAGAAGGGGAACCGCCGATGTAAACACAGCGGTTCCCCGCCCTGTCAGTGGGGCATGAGAGATCTACTGATCCCTGTCATTGGGATCAGTTAGATCTCTCATGCCCATGTTAGCCCAACCCCCCCACAGTTAGAACACGGCCAGGGAACACAGTTAACCCCTAGCTCCCCCCAGGTTAACCCCTTCACTGCCAATGACATTTATACAGTAATCAGTGGACATTTAAATTTCTGATCGCTGAATAAATGTCATTGGTCCCAAAAAAGTGTCAAAAATGTCCGACATGTCCGCTGCAATATCGCAGTACCGCTAAAAATCTCAGATCGTGTCCTCATCGAGCTGGGTCAGGAGCAACGGTCACCCCCTTTCTGTGTCTTTCCCTTCCTACTCTTCTTCTTTCTCTACACTTTCTCATTCCCTCTTGCAATTCTCTTCCTCATTTCTAGACATCATGATAATTTTTGTTCTCCTCTACTATCCGCAATTTAGAGGTTTTTGTCTGAGTTATAACACCAGAAATGTCAGAGGTCTGGGAGGTCTGCTTCGGAGATAAGAGGTCTTCTTCGTTTTCTCCTTTTGTGGTCCCAGGGCCGCCTTTAGCCAAGTGACGAGCTACGGAGGGAGGGTTCTCCCCCCCCTTCTCTCTGGCACAGTGAGTTCCCATGTGGGTGCCAGGGGGGTGGATAACCTGGCTCTGGGTTCCTATGGAGAGAGCACATGGCGGGGCGAGGAAGGGGGACGTCATGACCGTATTGCCCCGAAAGGGGTGGTGGTCTTGAGGTTCCACTTCTCCCCCACACATACGAAGGCCGTGGATGCCCTCTATTATTCTCAGTTTCTAGACCTGAAAATCTCTATTATGGTAAAAATATACTCCATTTTAATTTACTTAGTCCAGCCGGACAGTTGGTAATGTATAACCCCTCACCGGGTTAAAAGCATACCACTTTTTTGTTAGTCATAAGTTGTAATTTACTCTTGGATGCTTTTCCTCCCCATGTACCTTCAAAAGTAGCAACCTCTGATAATTTAAGATGTTTGGAAATGTACTTTCTTGTATTTGAAAACGTCAATAAAAATTTATTTAAAAAAAAAAAAAAATCTCAGATCGCCGCCATTACTAGTAAAAAATAAAAAAAAAATAAAAACCCCAGAAATGAATTCTCATCATCCATAAACGCTGCCACTTTTGCGCAAACCAATCAATAAACGCCGATTGCGATTTTTTTTTATCGCAAATATGAGGAAGAATATAAATCGGCCAAAAACGGTGAAAAAAAAAGTTTTTTTATATTTTTTTTTTGATTTGAATTGTAGCAAAAAGTAAGAAATTTGTTTTTTTTTGCAAAATGGTCGCTTTTCTTTTGTTTATAGCGGCGATCAGAAATGACGCAGAGGCAATCAAATACCACCAAAAGAAAGCTCTATTTGTGGGAAAAAAAGGACGCAAATTTTGTTTGGGTACAACATCGCACGACCGCGCAATTGTCCGTTAAACTGACGCAGTGCCGAATCGCAAAAAGTGCTCTGGTCCTAAAGCTGCAAAACCTTCCGGGGCTGAAGTGGTTAATGACAGATTGTTTATCTCACTGATTCTTCTTGCCGAATTTATAGCAATCAAGAATACAGTCTTGAACATCAGGTTCCTTAAGGAAGCTCTTTGTAATGATTCAAACGGTTCCTTTATTAGGGCTTGTAGCACTACAGGTAAATCCCATTTGGGAAACAAATTACTAGGCATGGGCCTGGCTCTGGTGAGTGCCTTAAAGAACCTTGTGACTAAGGGTTTCGGCGCTATTGGTTTCTCCAAGAACACACTCAGGAAGGCCGCTTGTACCTTCAGGGTACTGACCACTAGACCCTTGTCTGCTCCTGCTTGTAGAAACTCCAGTACTGATACTAGGTCTTCCAGGGTTCTACCCTCTGAACGACACCAAGTGTTATAAACTTTCCAGACCTTACTGTAGATGTTTCCAGTAACTTTCTTCCTACTGGAAAGTAGGATATTTATTAAAGTTTCTGAAAATCCTTTTGCTCTCAACAATTTCTCTTCAGATACCAGACGGTAAGACTTAGTCTGTCTATGTCCTTGACAAAGTAAATCCTGTTTGGGTTAAAGCCTGCAATATGGCTTGACCACCAGTTGCAGGATGGTGGAAAAGTAAGCCCTTTTCGGCCAGAAGGGAGCAACTAGAATAACAGATGCTCTCTCTTTATTTTACTTCTCTATTTTCCTTATTACCAGAGATATCAGCTGAAAAGGAGGAAATGCATAGGCTAGCTGAAAAGGAGGAAATGCATAGGCTAGCTGAAAGTCCCAAAGTTGCACGAGGGCATCTATGCCTAGGGAATCGCTGTCTCTGTGGAGAGAGAAGAACTGTGGGAGCTGTGCATTTTCTTTTGATTGCAGAGAAAACTTCTGGATCCAGGCTCCATTCTGCCTCTTGAATTTATTGCCTGCTCAGAAAATCTACCACCTCGTTTAGAGCGCCTTTTATATGGACTGCTGATAGGGAGAGCAGATGGTGTTCCGCATCCCTCAAAATCTCTGTTGACAAGATCTGAAGAGACCTGCTTCTCGTACCCCCCTGTCTGTTTAAGTAGGCCACGGTCATGGCATTGTCTGACAGTATCGTTACGTGAGACTCCTGGAGGCCTGGGGAGAAGGTAGCTAACGTTAGAGTTACTGCCTTTAATTCTCTCTAATTTGAGGATCTTTCTGCCTCTGCCTTGGACCATGTACCTTGTGCTAGGTTCTGTCTCCAGTGAATCCCCCAGCCTCAGCTGCTGGCATCCTTTGTACCTGTTTCGCCCTTTTCCTGGTTCCTCCACCACCAAAGGGTCCTTTTGACCCTTGAAGGGATTTTTACCTCTACATCTAGGGTGTCTGGATTGTGATTCCACACCCTTAGAAGGAAATCTTGCAGAGGTCTGAAATGAAGACGAGCCCACTGGACGGCCGGAACTGTTGTGGTTAGGGTTCCCAGGGCTGACATCACCTTTCTGATCGTAAATTCCTGGTTGGCCTGGAGCATTGCTGCCACGCTTTGGACCCTAACCTGATTTTCTGCTCTACTGAGTCTATCTGGTAGCCTAAGAACGTGACCTGCTGAGCTGGATTGAAATTTGACTTTTGTAGATTGATAATTAGAGTTGATCTAACCTTTGGAAGTTCAGGTTCTGCAGGTTCAGCTGAACTTCGGGACAAAGTCCAGGTTCGGGTCCGGACTGGACCCAAACTTTGACCTGGACCCCGAACCCCATTGAAATCAATGGGGACCTGAACTTTTTGGCACAAAAATGGCTGTAACAAAGTCCTGGAAAGTCCTAGATGTCTGAAAAAGGAAGGAAAATTGGGGTAAGGGTCGGACAAGTGCCCTACAAAGAAATGGGGATAGGGAAATAACTTAAAATAATTTTTAAGCTAAAATCACATAAAAAAATCAAAAATCGAGGTGGATGTGGAGTTGGAGGTTGAGGAGGCGGTGAAAGTAGCGGTGGAGGAGAAGGAGGACCAACACTGTTTTTTTGATTTTTTTTTTTTTAAACCAGCAATGTAGATGCACTTTTTAATTTTGTGCAAGAAACAATAATTTGTCCCTTTAAGCAACAGTAGGAACCTCTCCCTATAGAACTAGGAGATGATTTTAGATTCTAAAATCATCTCCAAGTTGTACAGGGAAGGCCTCCAGCTGTTGCTTTAAGGGAAAGATTATTGTTCTAAAATCATCTTCAAAGTGTGTGGGAAAAGCCTATTGCAGGGGCATAGAGCCATATTACTGTTCTAAAATCATCTTCAAAGTGTGTGGGAAAAGCCTGTTTCAGCCGCATGGAGCCATATTAGTGTTCTAAAATCATCTTCAAAGTGTGTGGGAAAAGCCTGTTTCAGCCGCACGGAGCCATATTAGTGTTCTAAAATCATGTTCAAAGTGTGTGGGAAAAGCCTGTTTCAGCCGCATGGAGCCATATTAGTGTTCTAAAATCATGTTCAAAGTGTGTGGGAAAAGCCTGTTTCAGCTGCATGGAGCCATATTAGTGTTCTAAAATCATCTTCAAAGTGTGTGGGAAAAGCCTGTTTAAGCCACACTGAGCCATATTAGTGTTCTAAAATCATCTTCAAAGTGTATGGGAAAAGCCTATTGCAGGGGCATAAAGCCATATTACTGTTCTTCCAGCCGCATAGAGAGCCATATTATTGTTCTAAATTTTAGAACACTAATATGGCTCCATGCGGCTGAAACAGGCTTTTCCAACGCACTGTGAAGATGATTTTAGAACACTAATATGGCTCCATGCGGCTGAAACAGGCTTTTCCCACACACTGTGAACATGATTTTAGGACACTAATATGGCTCCATGCGGCTGAAACAGGCTTTTCCCACACACTGTGAAGATGATTTTAGAACACTAATATGGCTCCATGTGGCTGAAACAGGCTTTTCCCACACACTTTGAAGATGATTTTAGAACACTAATATGGCTCTATGCGGCTGAAACAGGTTTTTCCCACACACTGTGAAGATGATTTTAGAACACTAATGTGGCTCTATGCGGCTGAAACTGGCTTTTCCCACACACTTTGAAGATGATTTTAGAACAGTAATATGGCTCTTTGCCCCTGCAATAGGCTTTTCCCACACACTTTGAAGATGAATTTTAGAACACTAATCTTTCCCTTAAAGCAACAGCTGGAACCTTTCCCTGTACAACTTGGAGATGATTTTAGAAGAATAATCTTTCCCTTAAAGCAGCAGACTCTACCTAGTCCAGTCAGATCGTTCTGTGCAGCAGGATGAGGTGTTCAATCTGTCCCTCAAAGCAGCAGTACTAGTATCTCTCCCTAGTCCACAATCAGATTGTTCAGTAATGCAGGATGAGATGTTCTGCAATCTGTCCCTCACAGAGCCAGCAGCATCCTTTCCCTAAACTATCCTGAGAGCATATGACATGCAGCACGGTGACTCCAGCCCCATATAGAGGCTGGGTCACATGGTGCACTGGCCAATCACAGCCATGCCATTAGTAGGCATGGCTGTGATGGCTTCTAGGGAAAACCAGTGAAACACTTGTTGATTGGCTGCCCTTGGCAGCTTTTCAACATGTGGAATAAAATACCAAAAACCCGGACCCGAACCCGGACTTTTTTTTGAAAAGTCCGGGTTCGGGTCCGGTCCCGGACACCCAAAAGTTCGGTACGGATCCGAACTTTACAGTTCGGGTTCGCTCAACTCTTAAGAGTCTTAAGCCCCGTACACACGGTGTGACGGTCGTACGACCGAATAATCCAAATCGTATGTTGGCTGATGTATCTCGCGTACTGAAATGCACTAAGCGATCGTACAACCAAGCCGAACGTAGTGACATGTTACGAGCGCATAAAGAGGAAGTTCAGGTGCATGTATTTTGTGAATAAGGAACGAAGGTTTACACGAACGGACACTTCCAGGCGTTCCTGATTTCTGAGCATGTGTGTTTTGCACATACAACTTGTTGGGCCAACTTCTCTGTACACACGATACAATGGTCGCATGACCGCTTGTTGGTACAACCAAAGTTTTCTAGTTTGCTCATCCAACCTCTGTTGTACGACCGTCGTACGTCGGCTGTTCTAATCACGCGTACTAATGTAATATGTAGTATTACTAACTACATCAACTTCTGTGTGGAGAATACTGTACCCACCAGGACTGTACAGTGTTTTCCCAACAACAAACCGTGGATTAACACTGATATAAAGACTCTCCTTAAAGAGAAGAAGGGGGCTTTTAAATCGGGAAACAAGGAAGAGCTGAAAACTGTCCAGAGAGAACTAAGAAAGAAGATCAGGGAAGGTAAAGCATGCTACAGGAGGAAGATGGAGGATCAGTTGCAGCAGAACAATGTCAGAGGTCTGTGGAAGGGGCTCAAGACCATCACTGGTCATAAAGAACCCAGCTCTCAGGCTGAGGGTGACCAGCAGTGGGTAAATGATCGGAATCTATTCTTTAACAGATTTGATCGGCTACCCTCCCCTGCCCTCATCCAGTCCCCCCTGCTGCAATCCCCCTTCTCTGCTTCCACAGCAAGCAGCTCCAGCCCCACCTCTCTCTGCACTGCTATCAGCTCACAGTCAGTTCAAAACACACCTAGCTCCCCCCTGCTGATTCCCTCAAGTCAACACTCCAACCAATACACACTGCCCCTTACAGAAGCCCAGGTGAGAATGGAGCTCAGGAATATCAAAGCGAGGAAGGCTGCGGGCCCAGACGGCATCAGCTCCAGGCTACTAAAGACCTGTGCAGACCAGCTGTGCGGCATATTGCTGTACATGTTTGACCTGAGCCTGAAGCTGGGGAAGGTGCCACAGCTATGGAAAACATCCTGCATGGTGCCTGTTCCAAAGACGTCGCGCCCAAAAGACCTTGGGGACTACCGACCAGTAGCACTGACCTCCCATCTGATGAAGACAATGGAGAGGCTAGTGCTCACTCATCTCCGACCTCTGGTGAGCCCATCATTGGATCCACTTCAATTTGCCTACCAACCTGGCATTGGCGTGGAAGACGCAGTCATCTTCCTCCTAAATCAGGCTACTTCACACCTGGAAAAGGCTGGGAGCACTGTGAGAGTCATGTTTTTTGACTTCTCTAGTGCTTTTAACACCATCCAACCTGCGCTCCTGAGCGATAAGATGGTGTACATTGGAGTGAACCATCATCTGTCTGCCTGGATACTGGACTACCTCACAGACCGACCACAGTATGAGAGGACTCGTGACTGTGAGTCTGACATGATTGTCTGCAACACTGGAGCCCCGCAGGGAACGGTTCTTGCCCCGTTTCTCTTCACCATCTACACTGCAGACTTCATGTTTAGCTCAGCAACCTGTCACCTACAGAAGTTCTCTGATGACTCAGCCATCGTCGGTCTGATCACGAATGATGATGACAGACAGTACAGAGGACTTATACAGAACTTTGTGGACTGGTGCCAATGGAGCTGCCTCCAGATAAAGGCGGGGAAAACCAAAGAACTGGTGGTGGATTTCCATAGGCACAAACACACTTCATCATTTCCATTGGTAAATATGGAGGGAAAGGACATTGTCAGAGTGGACTCTTACAAATACCTGGGTGTTCACCTAAACAACAAACTGGACTGGACAGACAACACTGAGGCAATTTATAAGAAAGGGCAGAGCAGACTCTTTCTGCTGAGGAGACTAAGGTCTTTTGGAGTGCAGGGAGAACTACTGAAGACCTTTTTTGACTCTATGGTGTGGTCTGCTGGGGCAGCAGCATCTCTACTGCAGACAGAAAGAGACTGGACAAGCTGATCAGGAAGGCCAGCTCAGTCCTGGGGATTACCCTGGATACTGTGCAGGAGATGGGAGAAAGGAGGATGGTAGCAAAACTATCATCATTGCTGCAGAACGCCTCTCACCCCCTGTATGAAACCGTTACCTCGCTGAGCAGCTCCTTCAGTGACAGATTGTTACATCCTAAGTGTCTGAAGGAGCGTTATAGAAGGTCTTTTCTCCCTGCTGCTATTAGACTTTACAATCAAAGCTGCTCCCAGTGAACCATTAACCATAATACACACTGTTATTACTGTTTAACTGTGCAATACCACCTGTGTGCAATATTCACTTGCAATACGTGCAATATTACCTGCATACGTGCAATACCACCTGTGTGCAATACTACCTGCAATACGTACTTTTTCCTCATTTGTAGTTATACATTGTGTTGTGTATATACTTGTATACTATAGTATGTCTATTGTCTATATATTTGCATTTAGTTTTTATTTTTTCATGCTGCTGTAACAAAGAAATTTCCCCACTGTGGGACGAATAAAGGTTTATCTTATCTTATCTTTCTATTCTATTTGGAAATAAGCAGGGTGTCACCCCTTTAAAGAAACAATGTCGTCGTACTTTTT
>BLSH010209080.1:167754-179144 GCA_018402905.1 Glandirana rugosa | reverse complement strand
GGTAGACACGAGTGAGTAGGTAGTGGGATTGGATTGGTGAGCACGGATGCATGGGTGAGCATGGCTGGATGGGTGAGCACGGATGCATGGGTGATGGATGAGTGAGCACAGATGGGTGAGCGCGGATGCATGGGTGATGGATGAATGAGCACAGATGGGGGAGCACGGATACATGGGTGACAGATGAGTGAGCACGGATGGGTGAGCATGGATGCATGGGTGACAGATGAGTGAGCACGGATGGGTGAGCACGGGTGACGGATGAGTGAGCACGGATGCATGGGTGACGGATGGGTGGGCATGGGTGACGGATGGGTGAGCACAGATGCATGGGTGACGAATGAGTGAACACGAATGGGTGAGCATGGATGCATGGGTGAGGGATGGGTGAGCACAGATGCATGGGTGACAGATGGGTGAGCATGGATGGGTGAGCACGGATGCATGGGTGACGGATGGGCGAGCATGGATGCATAGGTGATGGATGAGTGAGCACGGACGCATGGGTGACGGATGGGTGAGCACAGATGCATGGGTGACGGATGAGTGATCACGGATGCATGGGTGACGGATGGGTGGGCACGGATGGGTGAGCACGGATTCATGGGTGATGGATGGGTGAGGACGGATGCATGGGTGACGGATGGGTGAGCACGGATGTATGGGTGACGGATGAGTGAGCATGGGTGACGGATGGGTGGACACGGATGGGTGAGCATGGGTGACGGATGGGTGGACAAGGATGGGTGAGCACGGATGCATGGGTGACAGATGGGTGGACACGGATGGGTGAGCACGGATGCACGGGTGACGGATGGGTGAGCACAGATGCATGGGTGGGCACGGATGGGTGGGCATGGATGTATGGGTGACGGATGGGTGGGCATGTATGTATGGGTGACGGATGGGTGGGCATGTATGTATGGGTGACGGATGGGTGGGCATTGCTGAGGGTGCATGGGTGATGAGGGGTCCCTGCCTGTCACATAGCGGTGCTGTGGGCACTTCAGATCCTGCCCACAGCACCGCTGCATCTCCTCTCTCCCCCCTCCCCTGTCACACTTCACCGATCGGTGCGGAGAGGGGGGAGACAAGCCGGCACTTCCGCCGGCTTGTTTACATGTGATGCTCCGTCATTTGACGGAGCGATCACGTGGTAAAAGGCTGCTCCAAGCGGCCATTTATCGTGATCCGTGATGCACCGGGTCTCACAGACCCGGCGGTCACGGATGCTTCCAGGTGCGCGCCCCCAGGGGGCGCGCGGGAGCGCGATTCTGGGAGGACGTTATATAACGCCCTCCCAGAACAATGGGTGCCACTTGCCGCCGTGTATCTACGCTACACGGTCGGCAAGTGGTTAAAATGCAAAAAATTTAAGAAATTCTTGGAGGACTTTAGGGTCACAAGAAAGCCCCGTTTATCCCTCAAAAAACAATATAAGTATACATTTTTTATCATAAGTAATTACAAATTTAAAGACTCGTGAACAGACACATAGCAGAAATGTGAAATATGGTCTGGTCCATAGGGGGTAAACAGGTGTGAGAGCCGAAGTGGATAATGCCACTGACTAGGGATGGGCCGAACACCCCCCAGTTTGGTTCGCACCAGAACACTGCGAACAGGCAAAAAAATTGTGAGAACATGCAAACCCTATTAGAGTCAATGGGACATGAATATGAAAAATCAAAAGTGCTAATTTTAAAGGCTTATATGCAAGTTTTTGCCATAAAAAGTGTATGTGGACCTGGGTACTGCACTATGTATCAATGCAAAAAAAGTTTTATAAAACTATCGTTTTTTCGGGAGCAATAATTTTAATGATGCTTAAAGTGAAAAAATATGAAAAAAAATGAAATATTAAGTTAAATATCGTGCCTGGGGGTCCCCTTAGTCTGCCTGTAAAGTGGCGCATCTGTGCGATATTTAGAACAGTGCTGCAGCAAAATTATATTTCTAAAGAAAAAATGTCATTTAAACTTGCTCGTGGCTGTGATGCATTGCCTACTCCAGGCAATATTGATGAAAAATCAATGAAAAAAACTGTGTGTGGTCCCATCCCCCTGTCCATACCAGGCCCTTCGGGTCTGGTATGGATTTTAAGGGGAACTCCAAGGCAATTTTTTTTTTAAAAAATCCCCCAACAAAATCCATACTAGACCCTTATCCGAGCATGCAGCCTGATCGGTAGGATGGGGGGGTGAGCGAGCACCCCCCCTCCTAAACTGTACCAGGCTATATGCCCTCAACATGGGGGGTGGGTGCTTTTGGGCAGGGGGGCTCTGCGCCCCCCCACCCCAAAGCACCTTGTCCCCATGTTGATGGGGACAAGAGACTCTCCACAACAACCCTGGGCTGTGGTTGTCGGGGTCTGCGCGCAGGCGGCTTATCAGAATCTGGAAGCCCTCTTAACAAAGGGGCCCACAGATCCCAACCCCTCATGTGAATGAGTATCGAGTACATCGTACCCCTATTCATTCACCAAAAAAGTGTCAAAACAGTAAAAATGACAGGAGACAATTTAGGACAAGTCCTTTATTTTTAAAAAAGTGTCCCCCGGAGTAATCCATCATTAATCACGGTGCACGATGCCCGAAAAATAAGAAAAAAAATGAGATATTGCTGCCCCGATGGGAGGGCTCCCGCCGACTAACCTCTTTTTGTAGAGACAGTTTATTTATAGCCAAGGGCAGGGCCACCTGCTGATATAACTGAGTGGCCCCACCCCCTCTGACATCACATGATGTCAGAGGGGGCGGGTCATCCACTTTCATCACCGGATGGTCCCAAATAAATAAACTGTCACCTCAAAGATAGATCAGTCGCGGTAGCCCTCCTATCAATGAGGAGCTGTCTCTATTTTTTTTTGGGTCCATCGTGTGCCGTGATTGACGTGGATTACAACAGGGGACACTTTCTTCTTCTTTTTTAATAAAGGACTTGTCCCAAACAATCTCCTGTGGTTTTTCTTTTTTGACACTTTTTTGGTGAATGGGTAGTGGTACAATTTACCCAATACCCATTCACATAGGAGCCCCAAAGCACCCTCCCCATGTTGAGGGCATGTGGCCTAGTATGGTACAGGAGGGGGGGCGCTTGCTTATCCCCCTTATCCTGACCTGCCAGGTTGTATGCTCAGATAAGGGTCTGGTATGGATTTTGGGGGACCCCCAAACATTTTGGAGTGGGGTTCCCCTTAAAATCCATACCAGACCTGAAGGGACAGGTATGGATTTTGGGGGTGACCCCCACGCCATTTTTTTAAAAAATTCTCGCTGAGTTCCCCTTAAAAATTTGTATCAAACTTGAAGGGCCTGGTATGGATTTTGGGTTGGAACCCATGCCAATTTTTTAAAAAGTTCCCCTCAAGATCTATGCCAGACCCTTATCTGAGCATGCAACCTGGTATGCACTGTATATATAGTCTACACTGACTACAGAGTATATACTGTATATATATATATATACATATATATATATATATATATATATCACACTGCACTGTATATATATATATATATATACACACACAGTATCTCACAAAAGTGAGTACACCCCTCACATTTTTGTAAATATTTTACTCTATGTTTTCATGTGACAACACTGAAGAAATGACACTTTGCTACAATGTAAAGTAGTGAGTTTACAGCTTGTATAACAGTGTAAATTTGCTGTCCCCTCAAAATAACTCAACACACAGCCATTAATGTCTAAACCGCTGGAAACAAAAGTGAGTACACCCCTAACTGAAAATGTCCAAATCGGGCCCAAATTGTCAATATTTTGTGTGGCCACCATTTTTTTACAGCACTGCCTTCACCAGAGCTTCACAGGTTGCCACTGGATTCCTCTTCGACTCCTCCATGGTGACATCAGAGAGCTGGTGGATGTGTGGCATATGGTCTGAGCACTGACAGGCTGACCCTCCACCCCTTCAACCTCTGCAGCAATGCTGGCAGCACTCATACGTCTATTTCCCAAAGACAACCTCTGGATATGACGCTGAACACGTGCACTCAACTTCTTTGGTCGACCATGGCAAGGCCTGTTCTGAGTGGAACCTGTTCTGTTAAACTGTTGTATGGTCTTGGCCACCATGCTACAGCTCAGTTTCAAGGTCTTGGAAATCTTCTTATAGCCTAGGCCATCTTTATGTAGAGCAGCAATTCTTTTTTTCAGATCCTCAGAGTTCTTTGCCATAAGGTGCCATGTTGAACTTCCAGTGACCAGTAAGAGAGAGTGAGAGTGATAACACCAAATTTAACACACCTGCTCCCCATTCACACCTGAGACCTTGTAACACTAACAAGTCACATGACACTGGGGAGGGAAAATGGCTAACTGGGCCCAATTTGGACATTTTTACTTAGTGGTGCACTCCCTTTTGTTGCCAGCAGTTTAGACATTAATGGCTGTGTGTTGAGTTATTTTGAGGGGGCAGTGAATTTACACCATTAAATAAGCTGTACACTCACTACTTTACATTGCAGCAAAGTGTAATTTCTTCAGTGTTGTCACATGGAAAGATATCATAAAATATTTACAAAAATGTGAAGGGTGTACTCGCTTTTGTGAGATGCTGTATATATATATATATATTGCGTATATATATATATTGTGGCATTATGAAAGGCAAGGTGATCGATGGACATTATGCTTCACCTCGCATGCGTTCATTTTCAGTGAACTAAGGCAAAATCTGATCCAGACGTTACCAGCCACCTTAGAAGGGTTGGTTTCAGACCAGATTTTGTGGTACACTTGTGTCCACCAACAGGAGGTATAAATAAGCAGGAAGTAGAGCAGAGATTTGCTATAGCCTGGGACTCATCACGCCTGAGAGAGCTGATGAAATGAAGTTTGCTTTATGACTGAAACAAAAAGGTTTGCATTGTCTTTATTTTCTGGGTGACTGGGAGAAGCCCTTCACCACTTAGTTAGGAAAACTGCAAATGTTTAGTAAGAGCCTGAATGGCAAGGATTTATTTTCAGTTTTGTTTGTTTGATTTTTATGCAACCTTTTAAAATAAAACCGGCTACAAATCAGCTTTTAAGAAAACCTGCCGTTTGGACTACCTTTTTCCCAGGGACGGTGATCCCCATTGAGCAAACCCCCCACTGATGGGGGATTTTTTGGCGGGCATCTTCCTAAACAAGTCAAAAGATGCAGGATGGGCTGGCTGGAGCGGACGTTCAGTAGCTCGGCTCTGCTTCACACGGACACAATCCAGCTGAATCTGACCGCTGGAAGGACAGGTGAGCCTGGATTTTCAGTCATCCGTATCCACCATATCCCCAGCTACATTTTAAGCCCGAAATTGGGCGGATTGACGGACAACACCCGCGCAGCCGAAAATTGAGGCCGCGGCTTTGCGGCCTAGTACTGCGGAAGCGACCGGCGCCATTTGAAGGCCTAGTTCCAAAGCCTGAACCCACAGTTCTTCGCTCACGACATTCAAAGCTGCTATTCCGCAGCCACGCTCCATACATATTCATCTCGCCTGATGGCCAGTTGGTCTTTAATAATCATCTTTTTACTGACTTTTATAGACTTTCCAGTGTATTGCTGGGAATGAAGGCCTAAGGTGATAACTCACACCCCGGGGGGCAAGCTACAGTGTACAAGGGACTGCGGTGTCACATGAAGCAACATAAGATGGGGACTGCGTCCAGGGACTCTTCAGCTTCACGCTCCCGTTCCCCAAGAGAACAGGGAAACAGACTAAGCCAAAACATTCCTGAACTCTTCCGATCCCAGATAAGCAGCGCGGCGTCTGCTTCCCGTGGACAAATACAATCTGCACCCACGCACATTACCCTCTCATCAGAGAATGCCACGGGGGCCAGGGGAGACATAAGTGAAACAACAGCTAGACAACCAAGTTTAAATGACCTACACAATATCGCAGCGGACATCAAGGCAACTCTCACTGCCGCCATTACAGATTTAAGGCAAGACATTCAAGGACTTGCTGGAAGGGTCCAAGAAGTGGAAAAGAAAACAGCGGTTCAAGGCACCGCCTTACGGTGTGTGACGCATACTGTGGATGCACATACTCTACAATTGAGAGACCTTCAAAGACACATAGAAGATATTGACAATCGTGGGAGGAGACACAATCTTAGGATTCGTGGCCTGCTGGAGGATATAGATGCTGACAGTCTACTACCCACAGTGAGTGCCATTTTCAATACTCTACTGGATAGACCTCCTGAGACCATGATAGTGATGGAACGCATACACAGGGCCTTGAGACCCAAAGGAAGAGAATCGGACCCTCCCCGAGATGTTATCTGCTGTTTGGTAGACTATAAGTTGAAAGAGGAAATCCTCCATAAAGCCAGGAACAGAACGCAAATCTCCCACAAGGGAGCGCCAATACAAATATACCAAGACCTTTCAGCAATCACGCTACAGCATGTAGAGACTTACGCCCGTTATTGGAGTCCTTAAGATCACAAGGCTTCACCTACAGATGGAAATTTCCATTTGACCTACATGCTTCAGCCCATGGGAAAGCTGCTCTGTTAAGGGTTCCGGAGGATCTACTGCAGTTCTGCGAATCTTTGGGAATCGCTTATGTAGATGTACCCAACTGGCAAGCTGAAATCCGCCGGACCCTACACAAGAAAGGACAACACAATGCAGAACCCATGGAAACTCAGGAGCATCGGCTACGCCGACACAGATCCCCATGGGGGGAGAGAGACCGTGTACCCTGTGCGGTTACTCAACCTAACCCAAGTCCTTCAAAACCACCTCAGCAAAGAAGGGCGAGGAGGGATAACTGATAACAAAGCATCTTTATGAAGGGATACAGTGATAGACAGTTGATAGACACACTGGACTATATGCTGTTTCTTCTTGCAAAGACCGGATAATCACCTCACTATCTTACATTGCAGCATTAAGTCATTGGTTCCCCTAATTTTCCGTATCGTGAAGAGCTGAAACACATGCGGATCCCATACCTAACTGTTCTGAGAACGGAGAGAAAGACTAATCAAAATACATACCCCTCACTGAAGTTAACCAAATCTGATTCACTCCAACACCTTCAACCACGGCTGTGATCTGTTGATCATTTACGGTAATAAGCCATGGAGCCCTTGAACAGCCAAAGACTGAATATACCCTGGTCTTTTTGGCCCTCTATTCGTGAGCTTTAGACTTCAGACTGTCGGGAATCTCCTCAGTCGCAAAACTGCAGCTAGACGGCCTGGGAAGTTAACACAAGGAGATGCACAGGGTGAGAGGCCTCGTTAGGCCCCAACAGAGCTGAGTGCCAGGATTGTTACCGAGGACAGCTGGGTGCAAGTATATTTTGATTAATGAACGGTACCTACAGGTATATCTGTGTTAAAGGTCGGGCTGACCAGTGGCCAGTCTGGTTGTTTATATTTGGGGCCGAAAATATCCCTCTCCCGATATGTAATATGTCGACGGATGGGGTTGCTCCTGACCACTGGATGACATGGTATGTTGACCTGGCTTGCGGCGGGGCTTTGGGGGAGCTGTTCACCCCGGCCCTCCCACAAACTAGATTGGCTTTAAGACATGCTATTATCTCACTATAATTTGCATTGTGTTTCGTACATGATTATCATTGGTGTTGCATTGCTATATAGAATTACAATAATAGATAGCATCACTTTAAGGAGTTTCGATTTTGGTTATAAGTTAACACTTGGTCCGTAGTTGCGGACCTATTATGAGTAAATGTGTCAGTGATCTCACCTCTGTGGACTGGCTTGGACACCCTGCGGCGGCTCGATTTCAGATGCAGAGATTGGACAGTGGTGCGGTCCGGGCTAGCTCCACAGAGGGGAGATATGAGCCTTCCCTGGACTAAGGGGGCATAAGGGTCAGTGCAGAGTTCCGAGAATGTATAATGGAGCACAGACATTTGAACTACAAATAGTCTCCCAAGCCATATGTTCATGCGCATCTTTCTATGTAATAGTACACCGCTGCCCCATATCAAAAGGCTGGCGCCCCCCGGTTCGCCGGACGACATAAGATCCGGCTTGCCGGAGGGTGCGGGCAAATAAAGGTTAAAACCCCCGGGGCTGAGTTATATGGAGTTGTGTTGAGTTATATTAGATAGTGTTAAATACCACGCTCAGGCGGACCGGTCCAACCCCCACAAGGGTAGGCCCCAGAGTCTTCTAAGACATTGTGTCTGTTTAATAGTGTGCTTCCAGTCATAGGCCTACCAACACTTTCCGGGATTCCTCACCGTGAGTGAGTGAATCTGACTTAGATAAGGGAACTGGGTTCCTTTATCACCGGACTGGATTTCTTAATAGCTTTCTTCGTGATAGATCTAAGTTCTTACACTCAAACTTTTAGCCTCTCTTCCAAACTAGCTCAAAGCGACACATCCCTCTAGGGTAGGGGAAGGCTTGGTTCACACCTAGAGGTTACCCCTTTCCCCTTCCCCCTTCTCCCTCCCCCCTTCTTTTAAATTTTTTTTTTTCCTCACTTGTCCTTGCTCTACCTTCTTCTGGTCTCCTTCTCCCTTCCCGTCCCCTGCTGGGTTGCACCCACCTTCTCCCAAGCACAGCTGTCTATACCTATCCTTGGTGTTAGACGTCGCCACCCCAGTCTTATACCTCACACTTTACAACACAGTGTGACGTACGAAGTCAAACATGAGTAAAATGGATCATGCTACGCTTAAACTGTTTTCGCTCAATGCAACATACCAGAAAAGCGTTCAAAGCTCCTTATGTCTATTCGCAAAGCGAAAGCGGACATAGCCTTTATTCAAGAAACGCATTTTAGGACAGATAATATCCCCAAACTACATGACATACATTACCCAAGGGTATATCATGCTACTTATCAGGGCTCCAAATCAAGAGGAGTTGCAATCCAAGTTTAGAAAAATTGCCCACTGACTATATCTGACATGAAAATTGATGAGGACGTTTTATCTTCCTGAAGGGAACCTTCCACACTAAACCAATCACACTTGCAAATATTTATGCCCCAAACAAAAATCAGATACCCTTTTTCCGGACTACATTACTGGAATTAATGGACTTCCAAGTAGGGGTATTGATCCTGGGAGGGGACTTTAACTTAGCCCTCACGCCTAGAGTCGATAATTCTACTGGCACATCACATATATCCTACCGAGCCTTAAAAAATGTTAAGACACACCTCAGCAATTTGCTATTACGGGACTCTTGGCGCACATTGCACCCGTCCGAAAAGGACTACACGTTTTATTCTAGTATACATCGTAGATATACTAGAATCAACTACTTTTTTTTAACGCAGCAGGACTTGCAATACCTCACGACGGCCACGATTGAACCTATGTTCTTATCCGATCACAACCCAATAACCATGACCCTTTCGATTCCAACTAAAACTTCCGGCTCTTACATCTGGAGGTTAGATCCCTCGTTGCTCTCCGACCTTTCTATGAATCCTCACATTCGGGACCAAATCCAGCAATATTTTCAACTAAACACATCGACAGTACTTTCCCCGCTCACTTTATGGAACGCCCACAAATGTGTCCTCAGGGGGGCTTTCATCTCTCATGCCAGCAAACGGAGGAAGGAAAGACGGGGCCATATAGATAAATTGCTGACTGAAATAAAAACCCTAGAACAAGTCCATAAACAATCTTTAGAAACACAGACATTCCAGGGGCTGACCCTTGCACGATCAGAACTCTTAGATGAATTAGGTAAATCAGTGAGACGTAAATTTGCACTTTCCCACAGACGGTTTTATGAGGCTGGTAACAAGGCCGGGAAACTCCTAGCCAGAGCTTTGAGATCCAAAAAGGCTGCCATGAACATACACCACATTCGCACGGGAGAAACGGCAGTCACAAATGAGGACATTGCATCTCAGTTTGTAAAATACTACACTAAACTTTATAATCTATCACCTGAAACTTGCCGAGACGTAGGAAAACGGAAGGAGATGATCAGGGACTTTCTAAGTAATTATGCACCGCGCCATAAGTACATCGGAGGCAGGGATCATTGACCATCCCCTAACCATAGAGGAAGCCTGACTGGCTTTGAAACAGCTCAAGACCGGCAAGAGCCCAGGCCCAGATGGACTTACCACTGGGTATTATAAGGCATACCCAGAAATGCTTCTCCCAAAATTCGTAGAAGCATTCAACACTTTAGCTGATAACCCCCCTCAACATCGAGACTGACTGGAAGCTCACATAACCGTTATTCCCAAACCGGGGAAAGATGTGTCCATAGTCACTAATTACAGGCCCATCTCTTTACTGAATGTGGACGTTAAATTATATGCAAAAATGTTAGCGAATAGGATCCTTCCCCTTCTGCCCGAGCTGGTCTCACTTGATCAAGAGGGATTTGTTCCTGGCAGAGAGGCAAGGGACAACACCCTTAAAGCGCTAAATTTACAACACTGGTTGGTGTCCAAAAATCAGGGAGGTTTCTTTTCGTCTCTCGACGCGGAGAAGGCGTTCGACAGAGTGGCCTGGGATTTTTTGGAGGAGACACTTAAAAAGATAGGGATTGGAAACAGACTACTGAATTACATTCTTGCTTTATACTCCAACCCGTCAGCTAAGGTGAGAGTCAATGGCCACCTGTCGGACGCCAGGCAGGGTTGCCCACTGTCCCCGCTGATCTTTATCCTTACTCTAGAACCCCTGCTAAATAAGTTAAGAATGAATGAGGACAAGGGGCGTGGCCTGGCAGCGATCCGACATGGCAGCTTAATCTCTCTGCTCCGCTGCCTTACGGGACAGAGCGGCTCTCCGCAATGACTGACAGCTGAGACACTACCCTCCACAGCTACACGAAACCCTCGGGCACCTTCAGAGACAGTCATGAAAGAAAAATCCTCCGCTCCGCGCCGCCTGACAGACTTTTTCGCTTCGCCCGCCGCAACGCGGCACTCTCAAAATGGCGCCGACGGAGACACAGATCCCCTCACGATCGTGCTCCCTGTACTAGGCAGCGAAGAGGACGGAGCGGGAATGGACACAGGGAGCAGCCCTGGGGACCCCTCACTCCCACACAGCACAGATAGAGGTAAAAGACCTCCCCCATCCCCTTCTCACTCCCCGGACAAGGCTCCATCCCTTAAAAAGCAGCTGTGTGCCTCTATGGCACAGACACAGCACGAAGCTGACCAGCAGGCCTCACTAGCAGCCCTCCCAGCCTCTGACCAACCCGCATCAGAGCACACCCTGAAGCTCATGCTAATGAGCTTACATAAAGACATCCAGAAAGAACTCCGCACATCTATATCCCAACTCTCAGACAGAGTGGACGACATCGAGGAACGAACGGTTCTGATAGCTAGTCTTGGCAAGCAAGGAGCTACAGCAGGTGAGACAGACTCTCAACCCTATATCTACACGCCTCAAGAA
>BLSH010209080.1:104509-117310 GCA_018402905.1 Glandirana rugosa | reverse complement strand
TTGTAAAACTAACACAATGTAGTGGTCAATGAATCTAGACCAAAATAGAAGAAGTCATTCAGAGTTATTAATTAAAGTACATCCCATCTTCCCAGACTCCACTGGAACTGTGGTTCTATAAATTCTAATCTCAACTCGCTTGGGCCTGACATTTCAAGCCCAGGCATGGCTTGAAACCCCACAGGCCCTGGGCCTGGGCCTGAAAAGTTTTTTTCAGGCCCAAGCCCAGGCCCCAAGACCATTAAAATTACTTTTTAAACTTTTTACGACATTTTTTCGGGTCCTTCCAGGATCTCCAGACGTTCGGACCCGAACCCGGACTTTTTTTGAAAAGTCCGGGTCCGGGTCCCGGACACCCCAAAGTTCGGTACGGACCCGAACTTTACAGTCCGGGTTCGCTCAACTCTAATCTTAAATATCTTGGTGTCAAGGTCACCTCAGACCCTTCTACCCTACATGAAATTAATTATTGAGACTTACTGAAGAAGATAAAACCAGATCTAAGTAACTGGTGATGTAACACAATCAAAATGTTTATTCTTCCTCATATTTTATATCTCATACAGACACTCCAGATTTATGTTCCCCAAGCTTATTCCACTCACCTTTGGGCCTTTATAAGGTCCTTTATCTGTGCTAAACTGTATCCACATTTGAGTTATTCTCTGTTATCCCTGAATAAGGTAAAAGGTGGTATTGGTCTCTCAAACATGGACACATATTATAGAGCCTCTCACCAGACCAGAGTAATTACCTGGAGTTCTCAATAATCAATAAAGTAGCGGATCTCCATCAAACAGGAAAGTTGATAGCCTAGTCCAAAATGATGTCATAAATCCCAAAAGTCTTTATGGGCATTTTTTTCTTTTCATCTGGTGGATGGGAGGAGGGGCTTTCTCAGCTATGCACACCCTCCTGCCTGCGTGCATGAGCTAAGGGCAGATGGATTCCAGGAAGTAAATGATACATGAATCATCTGCCCTTACTCTAGCTAGAAATGTTTGGGAGGTGTTTTTCAAAGTAATTTCTGAAAAAAATATAATATGGATGGATGAGTTAATTTGCTTTGAATAATAAAAATAAATTTAATAGTATTTTTGGTTTGTGGTTCCCAGATACAGTTAGGCTGGGTTCACACATATGCAAATTGAACGCAGGTTTCCCTACATCCAATTAGCATGGCATGTGAGTGTGACCTGCTCTCATTGGAGCCGGTTCACACATGAACATCGGACGTTTGCCCGTTTGTCGAATTTAGAACATTATGGGGTGTTCGCAGCGACTTTGCCACCGTGGAGCACCCCACAAGGCATTGCGTGCAGACGGCGAGCGCAGCTCCTCCCCGTTGGGAGGGCTCCCGCCATCTGTGTGCTTTTTTCTCTGACAGTTCATTTATATGGCAGGACAGGGTCACCTGGCAACGTAAGCTAGCGGCCCGCCCCTTCTAGCCTCATGTGATGTCAGAGGGGGCGGTCACGCATGGACATCACCGAGTGGCCCCGCCCTGCCAAATAAATAAACTGTCACAACAAACAGAGCTCTAGAAAATGAAAGGGGGTTTGGGACTTTGAATGAGGCTCTAGACTTGGATGTAATTAGTAGTATAATAACATGTTTATTGAGCACGATGAATGTGACAATGCACAAATTCATAATGGACAGGTATAAAAGATTAACTCATATATATACACATGTATGTACATTCACAAAGCATAGCATCAGATTTCATAGTATATACATAACACCTCGGCAACACATAGCAGAATTAGATACAATTATTTACATGATTTGGAAGTAAGAGAAGATGTACATGATTAGTCATAGTGAAGGCTTGGTAGCAACCTAATAGAGGGCATAATGGTACATCCTACATGTCCGACGCGTTTAGTGTGTAAACACTTCCTCAGGGATGGATGTTTGCAATAATCTACAAAAGACAAAAAGTAAATATGTTCAGGCTGAACTAAACATGACAGGAGAGGACAAATTGCCAATCCTGATACTTACATGTAATAAAATGAAATGGTAAAGGGGTAGAAAGTGATGTGGGGCCATGTGTATATATATGAATTAATCTTTTATACCTGTCCATTATGAATTGTGCATTGTCACATTCATCATGCTCAACAAAAAAGTGTTATTATACTACTAATTACATCCAAGTCTAGAGCCTCATTCAAAGTCCCAAACCCCCTTTCATTTTCTAATCGAACTGGGATGGAGGCGCCCCCAGGTGCCTTATCTAAAGTCCCAATTTCCCCCCTTTTTTGTACTGTATGCATAGGGATGGAGGCTGTTAGACTTTATATGGCAGTGTTCCCCTGCCATTTACCTGCAAGGCCCATTCTGAGTGGCCAGCGAACCTATAGAATCCACATATCTAGTATCCCTAGCACCAGATGATTAGTGTTTCACACATAGTCTGCACCATTGCAAGTTTTATTATGCTGTGGGTGTTTCCATTGGGCTGTCCTTTGGTCTGTTTCCCGGGAGCTGTGATGCGCTCTGCGTGCCCTCCCTTTTCCCCCTCCCCCTTCCGCCATGTCGGGAGGTGGGAGGACGTATGGGATTTGGCGGGCGCTCACAGCACATCGGCACCACGCACAGCACCTCCCGTGTGACGCCAATGGTTGGCGTCACTGCGGGAGTGTCAGCATTCTTTCTCAACCGACTCAGCTGGAGAGGCAGCACCAGAAATGAGCAGCGCTGACCACCGGAAATGTAGCCCCTCCCCGCACCTGTCATGCTGGCATGGCGTTAGGAGCTGGCGCACATGCAGTGTGCATATAAGGCACCTCCCGCATCACAGCTTTCCTATCTACACACATTGGAGACACTGTATTGTACAGGACAACTCTGTTTTTTACACAAACTTTCAAGGTAATCACTAGGACCACTTTCCTTATGCTTTTCAGTTATTTCATTTTTCCCCTATCTTATGCACTGGGCTCTCCTTAGACATCTTTGCATATGCTTTCTCACCTATTCACTCCTCTGGACTAACAAGTCCCTGTTTCCATTCCCCCATCCACACCTTAGATCTTCCCCCATTCTGGGGCATCTGGTCCCTTCTTTTTTGGGCACTTTTGCAGATGCATATCTATCAAATGACCCATTCTGGACTACTTGGCTTGTGGGGTTTTTTTTTCTTTTCCATGCACATGGGTTCCCCTCTATGGTTTCATTTTGGTATTTAGTCTGTATTTAGTTCCTTATATTACAATCATGGATATCTCTTCATCCATTTTAGATTTCTCAATGACTTATATTATAACACACCATCTGGATTATACCATGGAGATTGGGACATCCCACCTTGGGAGTTCCACCTATGCGCCTCATTGGCGCAGAGCTTCGCAAAACCTCAGCTCCCGGGACAGACTATTGGGGCCCTGGCCCCACAGCACTTTCTACCCCCTTTACCATTTCATTTTATTACATGTAAGTTTCAGGATTGGCAATGTGTCCTCTCCTGTCATTTAGTTCAACCGAACCATATTTACTTTTGTCTTTTGTAGATTATTGCAAACATCCACCCCTGAGGAAGTGTTCTCACACGAAACGCGTCGGACATATAGGATGTAGCATTATGCCCTCTATTAGGTTGCTACCAAGCCTTCACTATGACTAATCATGTACATATTCTCTTCCAAATCATGTATATAATTGTATCTAATTCTGCTATGTGTTGCCGAGGTGTTATGTATATACTATGAAATCTGATGCTATGCTTTGTGAATGTACATACATGTGTATATATATGAATTAATCTTTTATACCTGTCTATTATGAATTTGTGCATTGTCACATTCATCGTGCTCAATAAACATGTTATTATACTACTAATTACATCCAAGTCTAGAGCCTCATTCAAAGTCTCAAACCCCCTTTCATTTTCTAATCGAACCGGGATGGAGGCGCCCCCAGGTGCCTCATCTAAAGTCCCAATTTTCCCCCTTTTTTTGTACAACAAACAGAGCTCAGTCGGCAGGAGCCCTCCCATGTAGGAGGAGCTGTTATTCGGGTCCATCGCTCGCCGCGATTGATAATGGATTACAGCGGGGGACACTTATTTTTATTTTTTATTTTTAAATAAAAGACTTGTCCCTAATTGTCTCCTGTGTTTTTTTTCTTTTTTTGACACTTTTGGTGAAGTAGTAGGGGTAAGATGTACCCGATACTAATTCACATAGGGGGGGCTGGGATCTGGGGGCCCCCTTATTAAAGGGGGCTTCCAGATTCCGATAAGCCCCCTGCCCACAGACCCCCACAATCACAGCCCAAGGGTTGTGGGGAAGAGACTTTTATCCCCATCAACATGGTGCTTTGGGGTGGGGGGCGCAGTGCCCCCCTGCCCCAAAGCGCCCATACTCCCTATGTTGAGGGCATGTTGCCTGGTACGGTTCAGGAGTGGGGGGGGCGCTCCCTCATCCCCACTATCCTGGCCGGCCAGGTTGTATGCTCGGAAAAGGGTCTGGTTTGGATTTTAGAGGGGACCCCACATCAATTTTTTAAAAATTTTGGCGCGGGGTCACCCTTAAAATCTGCACCAGACCCGAAGGGCCTGGTATGGACTGGGGGGACCCTATGCTAATTTTTTCAGTTTTTTTTGTATATTGCCAGGAGCCAGCAATACATTACAGCCGCAATATTAAATGACAATTTTTCCTTTGGAAATGTCATTTTGTTATAAACATCACAGAGGTGCGCCCTTTTACAGGCAGACTAAGGAAACCCCTCAGGCACATTATTTAAAGGAATTTTTCTTTTTTTTTTCCACTTTCAGCATTATTAAAATCACTGCTCCTGAAAAAACTATTGATTTAAAAACTTTTTTTTTGCATTGATACATGTCCCCTAGGGCAGGACCCGGGTCCCCATACACTTTTTAGTGCAATAACTTGCATATGGACCTTTGAAATTAGCACTTTTGATTTTTCATGTTCGGGTCCCATAGGCTTTAATGGTGTTCGAATGATCGCAAACATTTTTTGTGTGTTCACATGTTCTGGTGTTCGGCCCATCCTTAATGTCCGGGGAGGCCACGGCCCAGATTGAAAAAGTAAGTAAGTATGTGTAAGTGTCAGTTGTTCCATCACCTTCACATTTCCAATTTTGCTGAATTTTATGCTGGCAATACATAAGGCAATTTTTCAGTTCTGTCAACCAATCTATACTGGCTCTTAAACACAAAAATGGGCCAATGAAACTAACTGCTAATATATAATGTATATTGTGCATGTATATATATATACACAGTACAGTATCTCACAAAATGTAAATATTTTATTATATCCTTTCATGTGACCACACTGACAGAATTACACTTTGCTACAATGTAAATTAGTGAGTGTACAGCTTGTATAACTGTGTAAATTTGCTGTCCCCTCAAAATAACTCAACACACAGCCATTAATGTCTAAACCGCTGGCAACATAAGTGAGTACACCCCAAGTGAAAATGTCCAAATTGGCCCCAATTAGCCATTTTCCCTCCCCAGTGTCATGTGACGCGTTAGTGTTACAAGGTCTCAGGTGCTAATGGGGAGTAGGTGTGTTACATTTGGTGTTATCGCTCTCACTCTCTCATACTGTTCACTGGAAAATAAACATGGCACCTCATGGCAAAGAACTCTCTGAGGATCTGAAAAAAAGAATTGTTGCTCTACATAAACATGGCCTAGGCTATAAGAAGGTTGCCAAGACCCTGAAACTGAGCTGCAGCACCATGGTCAAGACCATACAGCGGTTTAACAGGACAGGTTTACTCAGAACAGGCCTCACCATGGTCGACCAAAGGAGTTGAGTGCACGTGCTCACCCTCATATCCAATGGTTGTCTTTGGGAAATAGATGTATGAGTGCTGCCAGCATTGCTGCAGAGGTTGAAGGGGTGGGGGGTCAGCCTGTCAGTGCTCAGATCAAATTCCACACACTGCATTAAATTGGTCTGCATGGCTGTCATCCCAGAACGAAGCCTCTTATAATGATGATGCACAAGAAAGCCCGCAAACAGTTTGCTAAAGACAAGTAGAAAAAAAACATGTATTACTGGAACTGTGTCCTGTGGTCTGATGAGACCAAGATAACTTATTTGGATCAGATGGTGTCAAGTGTGTGTTTGGCAACCAGATGAGGAGAACAAAGACAAGTGTGTCTTACCTACAGTCAAGCATGGTGGTGGGAGTATAATGGTCTGGGGCTGCATGAGAGTTGCCGGCATTGGGGAGCTACAGTTCATTGAGGGAACCATGAATGCCAACATGTAGTGTGACATACTGAAGCAGAGCATGATCCCCTGCCTTCGGAGACTGGGCCACAGGGCAATATTCCAAAATTATAACGACCCCAAATACACCTCCAAGACAACCACTGCCTTGTTAAAGAAGCTGAAGGTAAAGGTGATGGACTGGCCAAGCATGTCTCCAGACCTAAACTGTATTGAGCATCTGTGGGGCATCCTCAAATGGAAGGTGGAGGAGCGCAAGATCTCTAACATCCACCAGCTCCATGATGTCATCATGGAGGAGTTTAAGAGGACTCCAGTGGCAACTTGTGAAGCTCTGGTGAACTCCATGCCCAAGAGGGTTAAGACAGTGCTGGAAAATAATGGTGGCCACAAAAAATATTGACACTTTGGACCCAATTTAGACATTTTCACTTAGGGGTGTACTCACTTTTGTTGCCAGCAGTTTAGACATGAATGGCTGTGTGTTGAGTTATTTTGAGGGGACAGCAAATTTACACTCTTATACAAGCTGTACACTCACTACTTTCCATTGTAGCAAAGTGTAATTTCTTCAGTGTTGTCACATGAAAAGATATAATAAAATATTTACAAAAATGTGAGGGGTGTACTCACTTTTGTGAGATACTGTATACATACACAGTATATATAATCAATAAGTGTATATTGAGTGGTTTACATGAACATTAGAGCATCTACAAACTATGGTATATATTTATAGATTTTTTATGGTAGTAATGGTGGCGATCAGCGACTTAAAGAGGAAATGCGATATTGCAGACACTAACTGACACTTGACAATTTGTGGAAACCAGTGACACTAATACAGTGATCAGTGCTAAAAATATGCACTTTCACTGTACCAATGACACTGGCTGGGAAGGGGTTAAACATCTAAGGTAATCAAAGGGTTAAATTTGTCGGATTTGTTTTAAAGTTCTTCCATGCAGCTGGGGGAACCCATGCCAAAATAATGCAAATAAGCAAGTGAAGAAATGCATAAAAAAGGAAATATTATATATGTTCCTATTTATTTACTAATGCTAGCAGCGGCATAAGGATTAAAAATAGTAAATGTTGATCAAGAGAGTTTAGTTCTGCTTTAAAGGAAACCTTTCAGCCAAATAAATATGTGTATCAAAATCACTCTAATCTGACTTCACTTAAGGAACTTTATGACATATTTATTTGACTAACTGAGAAGAATAATGCAGATCAGGAAAATTACAGTGAAGTCAGAATAAATTAATTCTTCTTATCTGTGTTCCTGATTTGAATAAGTCAATGAAATATATTGCATGATTAAATAAATATGTAGACTGCCATTGTTGTTTTCGTTCTGATGATAGTTGTTACCTAAATGCCAAACTAATCTAATTGTTTTAATACTTTCTGAGTCTCAGACCCAGTAAAGTTGCATAAGCGAAGTCAGATTAAAGTCAATCTTCTGATCTGCATTCTTCTTCTAAATAAGTGATTCAGCTGTTTGAAAATACTAGATTACCATAGCAGCCAGGAAAGTAGCATTTTAGGTGGATGGCTCAGCTTTAGCAGCTTATATAATTATACATATAGGTTTCCTTTAACCTCCCTGGCGGTATTCCCGAGTGCTGCTCGGGGTGAATTTTCTGTACCAAGAGCGATAACCCCGAGCCACACTCGGAATTGCATTGCTGGATCCAGGCAGCGTTACTTACCTTGTCCCCTGGATCCAGTGATGTCCCCTCACTGTATCTGTGGGCTGTGTCCTCCGCCCGATGCCTCTGTGTGCCGGGCTCCGTTCCCTGCGAGTGTCGCGTCGCACGGGGGCGGAGCCTGGTGGCAAATTCAAAAAGTGAAACACACAGTAAACATACAGTACACTGTAATCTGTAAGATTACATTACTGTATGAAATCATTTCACATCCCCTTTGTCCCTAGTGGTTTGTCCAGTGCTCTGCATGCACTTTTATATTATATATGTCATTCTTTCTGCCTGGAAACTTGAGAATGTCCATTACAACCAAAAAGTGTCCCTTTACATCAAAAGTGGTTTTTGATCAGCTAGAAAACAGCGATAGTAAATAAGAATACTTTGCAGAATTGAATGATACTGATTTTTGGGGAAATTTATCCTCAGACACTGAAAGTGACGACAGCGACAATTCTGCAACTGAGCAAATTTCAGTGTTTTTTTTAAATTACATTATTGAATACATTTTATTACTATTATATTATTATTATTGATAATTATTTATAGTTATTTATTATATTATAATTTATGATATTTGTTTCAAACTTTATCATACCCGGGATGTCTACTAGACTCTGGTTTGGACAGATTTAAGTGAGTTATTCCTAAGAATTACAGGCCTACAATATAAAACGCCAAATTTCCATGCAAAATAATGGTACCGCTTTCAGCACCAAAAAAAAGCCAGGGAGGTTAAGCCTATAACACTTACATTTTTTATGAGTCACTCTATTGCTGTCAAGTGGATCTGAGTAGTACTAAGCTATTTAGAAGTGCTTACAATATTGTGATATCCCAATGATGAATTACATTTAACCATATAGATTGTTGTTGCTACAACCTTTGATTACATTGAAAATCTATCCCAGCTTCATCCATACAATTTGAATGAAGTTATTAGGAGTGAAAAACATGATATATTTGTATGAACAATCATGTCAAAGTGATATATGTTTCATAATAAATATTTTATTTTCAATTCCATTGCAGGGCAATATACCAGAAAAGCAATGGCTTGAACATAAAATGCAATATGGTAAAATGGAGAAAATGTAAACATAGCTGAGTTAGTGTAACCGCATACGTTGTTTTGTGGTTTTCTTGCGCTCCTATAAATCAGTGCGACTTAATACATTCATTTTGTATATGCTTGCTAAAAAGTTACTGATTAAAAAAAATAAGCCTGGTTTTCCTTCACATCTGAATTAGAAGCCTGAGTCAGCTGAAATCCTGCTTTGCAAGCAATTTAGAAATTGGAATACATAGCGGTCAACTGTAGAGGTATGTTTACATTTTTACTTTAATCTTTCATGCTAATTTACATTTTTAGAATCTGGACATTAAGCAAAGTTTCATACTCAGCATGCATCATTTTATTAGGTTGACACTAACATATATTTTTCAATAAGGTGTTACCTATTAAAGTAATTTCATTATTGAATCTTTTAAGTTAATACTGCATATATATATATATACAGTGGGTACGGAAAGTATTCAGACCCCCTTACATTTTTCACTCTTTGTTATACTGCAGCCATTTGCTAAAATCATTTAAGTTCATTTTTTTCCCTCATTAATGTACACACAGCACCCCATATTGACAGAAAAACACAGAATTGTTGACATTTTTGCAGATTTATGAAAAAAGAAAAACTGAAATATCACATGGTCCTAAGTATTCAGACCCTTTGCTCAGTATTTAGTAGAAGCACCCTTTTGATCTAATACAGCCATGCGTCTTTTTGGGAAAGATGCAACAAGTTTTTCACACCTGGATTTGGAGATGCTCTGCCATTCCTCCTGGGTTTAAGTCAGGGCTCTGGCTGGGCCATTCAAGAACAGTCACGGAGTCATTGTGAAGCCACTCCTTCATTATTTTAGCTGTGTGCTTAGGGTCATTGTCTTGTTGGAAGGTAAACCTTCGGCTCAGTCTGAGGTCCTGAGCACTCTGGAGAAGGTTTTCGTCCAGGATATCCCTGTACTTGGCCGCATTCATCTTTCCCTCTATTGCAACCAGTCGCCCTGTCCCTGCAGCTGACAAACACCCCCACAACATGATGCTGCCACCACCGTGCTTCACTGTTGGGACTGTATTGGACAGTTGATGAGCAGTGCCTGGTTTTCTCCACACATACCGCTTAGAATAATGGCCAAAAAGTTCTATCTTGGTCTCATCAGACCAGAGAATCTTATTTCTCAACATCTTGGAGTCCTTCAGGTGTTTTTTAGCAAACTCCATGTGGGCTTTCATGTGTCTTGCACTGAGGAGAGGCTTCCGTCGGGCCACTCTGCCATAAAGCCCCGACTGGTGGAGGGCTGCAGTGATGGTTGACTTTTTACAACTTTCTCCCATCTCCTGACTGCATCTCTGGAGCTCAGCCACAGTGATCTTTGGGTTCTTCTTTACGTCTCTCACCAAGGCTCTTCTCCCCCGATAGCTCAGTTTGGCCGGACGGCCAGCTCTAGGAAGGGTTCTGGTCATCCCAAACGTCTTCCATTTAAGGATTATGGAGGCCACTGTGCTCTTAGGAACCTTAAGTGCAGCAAAATATTTTTGTAACCTTGGCCAGATCTGTGCCTTGCCACAATTATGTCTCTGAGCTCTTCAGGCAGTTCCTTTGACCTCATGATTCTCATTTGCTCTGACATGCACTCTGAGCTGTAAGGTCTTATATAGACAGGTGTGTGGCTTTCCTAATCAAGTCCAGTCAGTATAATCAAACACAGCTGGACTCAAATGAAGGCGTATAACCATCTCAAGGATGATCAGAAGAAATGGACAGCACCTGAGTTAAATATATGAGTGTCACAGCAAAGGATCTGAATACTAAGGACCATGTGATATTTCAGTTTTTTTTTTTTGTTTTTTTTTTTTAATAAATCTGCAAAAATGTCAACAATTCTGCGTTTTTCTGTCAATATGGGGTGCTCTGTGTATGTTAATGAGGAAAATAAATGAACTTAAATGATTTTAGCAAATGGCTGCAATATAACAAAGAGTGAAAAATGTAGGGGGCGTGGCTTGGCGCGCAGCGGGAATGGTCGCAGCATAGAGGAGCTCCTCACACCCGCGGCTTACAAAGGACCCCACAGCCTGACGAAGACAACCATCCTGGATATAGGAAGAAAGGACAAGCTGGGCAAAGGTTCCTCAACACGCCGATCGCTGTCCGCACCCGGAAATCATAGGATTTCGGATCTTTTTCTCACTCAGACGCCGCTGACCAAAGGCAGAGCGGGGAGCAAGATGGTGCCGGCACGGAGAGAGACAGAGCACAGCGAGGATTCACTATCAGCCTCCGAGGATACGGTGAGGGATATTGAGAATGTAGATCACCCTTTGCAGCTATCGGAAATGCATCAGATAGCTGCCGACATTAAGAACACATTTTCTTCGGCCATAACTGACCTAAGGGCAGACATTCTTTCATTGTCCGAGCGCATGACAATTGTTGAAAAAGTTGATAACAGGAGGGACAGGGTGATTGATAGATTACAATCTACTATTTCATTGCATACAATGCACTTAATCCAGATGAATAGGCATTTGGAAGACCTGGAAAACAGGGGGCAGAGACAGAAATATAGGGTGAGGGGGATCCCTGAGTCGGTGGAGGCCCCACAGATCCAATCGGCATTACAAACTGTGTTCAATGAACTTTTGGAGAGGCCTAGGGAGGACGCCATTGAATTTGTTAGAGCACTAACAGCGCGGCCCTTGGAAACAGCGCCACCTAGGGATATTATATGCTGCTTACAAAGCTTTCCTCTTAAGGAAGAAATTCTGTCTAAAGCAAGACGCAATGATCGAATCTTGTTCAATGACAGTAATATCTCCCTTTTCCAGGACCTCTCACAGATTACATTGAAGAACAGGCGTGCATTGAGGCCACTTCTGGAGCTACTGAGAGAGAGGGAGATACCATATAGATGGCGCTTCCCTTTTGCTCTGAATGCCACATACAAGGGCAAACAGTTCTATCTTCATTTGCCAGATGAACTGAACACCTTTTGCGACCAGTTGGATCTACCGGTAGTGAACCTACCGAAATGGTACCAGGAGTTCCTGGAACCATCACTATGTACCACCCCTCAATCTTCGCCCCAAAATTCTCCATCCAAGCCACCTTCATCAAAGAAGCCTAAATACTCTAGGCAAAATATACCTCACCGCGGCAAATCTCCGTACATTAACAAGTACAATAGATCTAAGGTCTGTCTAAATATGCCAGTATTGAAATAACATTTTATTTTCTCTTTGGTTGTTGCTCACCTGGGCCGAGATGAACACTTACAGACAAGGAGCATCCGGGAATATCACAGAAAGACTATTATACGGTATGGAATTGGAACAAACAGTTGAAGATGGTAAGTAGAGTTGAGCGAACACCTGGAAGTTCGGGTTCTGCTGGTCCGTCCGAACTTCGTGACAAAGTCCGGGTCCGGGTCCGGACGGAACCCGAACGATCGCACGGACAACGAACCCCATTGAAATCAATGGGGACCCGAACTTTTAGGCACAAAAATGGCTGTAGGAAAGTCCTGGAAAGCCCCAGAGGGCTGCAAAAGGAAGTAAAATGGGGGTAAGGGTAGGGCAAGTGCCCTACAAAAAAATGGGGACAGGGAAATAACTGTAAATATTTTTAAAAAAATAAAAACATAAAAAAAGCAAAAATGGAGGTGAATGTGGATCATCTTCAAACTGTGTCTGAAAAGTATTAATTAACGGTAGAAGCCATATAACTGTTCTAAAATCATCTTCAAACTAGGGCAAGTGCCCTACAAATAAATGGGGATAGGGAAAATAAATTAAAATCAAGTAA
>BLSH010209080.1:83096-98751 GCA_018402905.1 Glandirana rugosa | reverse complement strand
CCATCAGAAAAGATCTAGAAAGGTGGACGTTAAAATTCTTCTTGTGGTTTGGAAGGGCAGCAATTATAAAAATGACAATATTGCCAAGAGTCCTATACTTCTTTCAAACCTTACCTATCTCAATCCCAGCTAGCTTCTTTAGGGCCCTGGAGTCTATTACCAGGGGATTCCTTTGGGCCTCCAGGAGGCCACGCGTAAAACTACAACTACTTACCAAAGCTAAACAAGAAGGGGGTATGGGCTTTCCAAACTTCAAAAATTACTATATGGCTACTCACATAGGCCGCATCATAGATTGGAACTGCCACGCCAATAACAAGGATTGGGTCAATATAGAAAATCAGGTGGGACCAATACCAGTCAGATACACACCTTGGATAGACAGAGAAGCATGCCCATTGGTGCTAAAAACACACCCGATCATAGGGACCACCCTGCAATTTGCACAAAAAATGGGAAACTGCTCCACCCTTTTCACAACTCCGGGACTTCTTACGCCCATCAGTTTTAACCCAAAATTCCCACCAGGCATGAACACTAGATTACACAGGGGTCAGACAGCTGAAAAGACATTATTGGTCACACATTGTCTAAAAGGAAATAAAATAAAACCTTTGACAGAGCTTAACCAAGACAGTGGGAGAGGCCTTATTAGTGAATGGGAGTACCACCAGATTCATAGCTTCGTATCCAGCACAATGAAACAGGCTACCTTTGCATATACACTATCATCATTGGAACAGATCTGCTTAACAGCAGACAAAATAACAGGGACTATTTCGCTAGCATATGCATGGCTACAAGATCGACATGGCCCCAATAGATCCACTCACAAACAAATGTGGGAAAATGCATTGAAGACAGCGTTCTCAGAAGAACAGTGGCTTCATGCTTGTATCTTTGCCCATAAAAGCTTGATAAATACAAGATGCCAAGAAACAGCATTAAAACTACTAGTTAACTGGTATAATACACCAGAAAAAATTCACAGATGGTTTCCAGCGGTCTCCGAGATATGCTGGAGATATGAAGTGGAAGTGGGAAGCTTGCAACATATCTGGTGGGATTGCCATTTAATACAGCCCTTCTGGAGTAAGGTATGTGAACTTATAAAGGAGTTAACCGAAACTACAATCCATTTAGATGCAGCCTGTTGCTTACTAAACATATCGAGGGGCTCAATGAGAAGATATAAACGATCATTAACAAGATTCCTTCTAGTAGCAGCCAGAGATTTGGTACCAAGATACTGGAGATCAAGGGGGGTACCTACGGTTAAGGAGTGGTTATTGAAAATTCAATACATTTATGAAATGGAAGAAATTAAAGCTATAGCCTCAGAACATACCAAGAGATTTTCTAACCAGTGGAGACCATGGGTAGAGTTTAGATACTCTGACAAATACAAAACGTTGACTAGCCTCATCTAAAAGGGAACCAAGGGAATAATATCAGTGATTGATGTAGTTTTAGAGGCTATGGACCATCCTTTACTTGACACTGTTAAAGACCTAGGATTCGACAGACATTCAGGTGAAGGATAATGGCAATTTTTCACTTTGATGCAACAGGAAAGGGTTAAGAGTGATAGGATTGATTACTTGTATTTGATACATTCTAGCTGAATCATTGTACAGAGTTGACTTATATAAAACTGTGATATGTGATAACAGCTTTGTCAAGTATGATGATCTCAATAAAGCTTTACTGTTTAAAAAAAAAAAATGTAAGGGGGTCTGAATGCTGTGAATGTCCTCTTTGGCCTCATGCATGCTCTAAGGTTTTTCAGGTCCTTTACACACCTAGCCTGGTAACTTTACAATGATTTTGGTCAGCTACATTTTGGGCCTTACCCCCCCAAAAAAAAATAAACTTCTCAAACGTTATTCGTGTGTTTCAAATCCTGCAGAGTGCCTGAGGCCTTCTTATTATGTCAAAGATAACGCCCCCCCCCAAAAAAAAAAAAAAATGTAAAGTCATCATATCAAAATACTGTATCTCCTGACATGTAATCTCCCATACACACTCTCCATCTTTGGAGGGTCACATTTACTTAATAATTACCCAAACCATGTAGTGCAAGGGCCTGCTTGATTACCTACTAATTTGTCCTCCTAGGTTTGATCTTTTATTCTATTGTTTGTTTCAATATTATTGGCAAAATGTGATTTTGCTTGTATACTGTGTATGTAGCTGTGGATTATGACACTTCTTACCTGTCCACTGGGCTGACAATAGAGGAGGGAGTGGCCAAACTAACAACCATTATTCCTGTAAAAAGCTCTCATGGAACTGGAGAGGGTTACCTGTCCCAAACATCTGCCTGTTACCCTCCCCCCCAAAAAAAGTTGCCAAATGGGCCACCAGAGGGGGGTGAGGAAGTAGATAATTTCACCTTACACTTTTATCTTTAATTCCTCTTTTAAGTCTATCCTTATGTTGGCAAAGCATTTTTGTGTCAAATATTATTGCCATGTTATGTGCTGAAGTAATTATTGTTTTGTTTTTTGCTTTTTTCCACAGTTTCATTCCAACCCAAAGCAATGGTAGGAGGCTGCAGCACAGTTTTTCCACCAATGGAATTTTCCCAACTGCGGGGGTGCTATTGATGGGAAGCATGTCAGGATTACCCCACCTTCCAACTCTGGCTCTTATTATTTTAACTATAAAGGGTTTTGCAGCATAGTGATGCTTGCTATTGTGTCTGCAAATTATGAATTTATGTATTTGGATGTTGGGAAGAATGGCAGCAACTCTGATGGAAGAGTCATTATGCAGACGGAGTTCTGAAGGCATCACCAGAATGCATCCTCCACAATTTCCAGTGCAAAAATGCTAGCAGCTACATCACCTCCCTGCCAAGTGACATTGACCCTTCCCTGCCAGGCTCTAATACAGCGGTTGAAGGCTATCCTTCATTGTATGCAATGGTGGACATCCAGAATGCCTGTGCTACCTTGCCCACCCAGAATGCATGGGAGTTAAGACAAAAATACCTGGAATATTTTGTGGGGGGGGTGGAGCAGTGTCTTAGCAGGAATTTATTCCTGATGGTGTTTAACCTTTTTTTGGCCTTATAATTAATCCTTCAGTTTACCTACTGTTGTCTGTCATTTTTCTATCTATAAGATATGTTATATATATATATATATATATATATATATATATTTTTTTTTTTTTTTGGTCACTTGCTCCAAGAGGGAAATGTAACCTTCATTTCTACAAGAGGTGACAATATCATCTTCAGCTAAGCATTGTGGTGTGCTGGGTGGTCCGCTACACACACACAATGTTTTTGTTCCTCATGCAGATCTGAACAAATTATTGGGGTGGGCAGGAAAATGGCAAATGAGTTTTAACGTAGAAAAATGTAAGATAATGCATTTGGGTACCAAGAACCTGAACGCTAACTACTCACTAGGGGGGGAGCCCCTGGGGGGAAACTAGGATGGAAAAAGACCTAGGGGTCCTGGTGGAGAATAGGCTCAGCAGTGGCATGCAATGCCAAGCTGCTGCAAGCAAAGCTAACAAAGTGTTGGCATGCATAAAGAAAGGGATTAACTTCAGGGATAAATCAATAATTCTCCCATTATACAAGTCTCTGGTGAGGCCGCACCTGGAATATGCCGTCCAGTTCTGGGCGCCGGTCCTCAGGAAGGATGTCCAGGTATTGGAAAGGGTTCAGAGAAGAGCCACAAAGCTAATTAAGGGATTGGAAGACCTTAGTTCTGGGGAAAGATTACAAGCACTGAACTTATTCTCTCTGGAGAAGAGACGCTTGAGAGGGGATATGATTTTAATGTACAAATATTGTACTGGTGACACCGCTATAAGGACAAAACTATTCAGTGCAAGGGAGTACACAAAGACACGCGGCCATTCACTAAGAATAGAGGAAAGGCGGTTTAACCTTAAAGTACGTAGAGGTTTCTTTACGGTAAGAGCAGTGAGAATGTGGAATTCTCTTCCACAAGCAGTGGTCTCTGCCGGGAGTGTAGATACATTCAAAAAGCTACTAGATGCACACCTAAGGGACCAAAGCATTGAGGGATATACAATGTAATACTGACATGAAAGCACACACATGGGTTGAACTTGATGGACTTGTGTCTTTTTTCAACCTCACTAACTATGTAACTATGCATGGAATGCATGAAGAACAAAAACATGATGCATTTCCAGCTCCTTCAAATTGTTCCTGCTCAAATTAGCAGGAGTTGACAACATGTAAGAGCACATTCGCAATGTAAATACACCAACTTCATAAATTCCCATGTATAGATCAAGGAAATAAGAAGCCACACACTGTTTAGTTCAAATCTTTTTACTCCAAGCACAGAGTTGATTTTTAAGGTGGTTCATCAACAAACCATATTTATGTTTAACATGTAGGTATTTAGGCACTGTTAATATTTTCAACATCCACCTAGTGGCTTCTCACAAAGATTATGTCCAGAATGGAATTCCTAAAAGGGGTTTATTTACAACCAGCAACATTTCTAAGCCACCAAATGACAAAGTGTGTAAGCATGTGCTAGATCCCATCAAGGGATATCAAGTGCCATGTTTCTGGGGTGCAACCCCCTTCCTCCAAACTAGATTTGCTTTGATAAAGGGGTGTTGCAGCACCGAAACATGTCAGTTGATACCAACACGGGTTCTGAGCTGACACGTTTCTGGGGTTCCCCCCTTTCTCAAAACTCAAGCAACTTTGATAAAGGGGGTTTGCACCCCAGAAACGCGTCAGCTCAGAACCCGTGATGGTATCAAGTGGCGTGCTTTGGTGCTGCAACACCCCTTTATCAAAGCAAATCTAGTTTGGAGAAAGAGGGGTTTCCCCCAGAAACACTACACTTGATACCCCCTGATGGTATATAGCACATGTTCACACATTTTGTCGTTAGGCCAGTGTTTAGCAAATCCACTCCTCAAGGTACAAACACAGAACTTGTTTTCAAGTTTTGACACAGAGAATGTAAGCTATTTTTTTATGTCTTACGAATTAGCACAGTCATTTCTACTGAGTTAAATCTGGAAAACTAGCTCTGCTACTGCCCCTTGAGGAGTGGAGTTGCAAAACACTGAGTGAAGGTACCAAACCCTTCACATTTAAAGGTGTGTAAAATGTTTACATCAAGAAACGGCAAAATTGTGACATTTCACAAAGAACAAACAGCCAACAGTTGGTAAAAAAACAGAACAGAAGTCCAAGAGCAAATTAAAATTTCACAAGCATGTCCCCACAATCCGTCAGTCTGCGTAGTAAATCTGTAGCTGCCTTCTTTATGTTCTCCAGCTCCTTGCAGAACTGCATTATCTCTGCCCTCAATCTGCCCACAGTGCAAAGGGGAACATCATGACCATGTAATAAGAGTAAAATGCATTAGGGCAATGATGGTCAAGTTGCTGAGGCCCAACATAGTGATTTCGGGGCAAGTTAATATTAAACCTCATTAAATACTTACCTACCCAGTGGATTGTTGGGTGTGACCTGCTTGTCCTTCACATGTCTACACTACTCTGAATGTAAATACCGTCACTACTCTGTAATCTTTGGCCTGGTGTCTCCAAAACTAGCCTACCTATCAACATAGGCAGCTACCTACACCTCTTCCTTAGCCATGCTAATGTGAAAGCACTACCTACTCTGCTAATGTGTGGACAAGGTGTTTACTTTACAGATTGTAACATTTGACATGTCAATACATAAGAAGCAAAATTACAACAATACTTACTTGGACAAACAGGCTGACCAATACATTCTTACTTTTCTGAATCACTGACTTATTGGGGGAGGTCTTCACAAATAATTTGCTCTAAAAAAGGAAAATAAAACATTCATTAAGCATCCCAAAGTCACATCTGGTTCTAACATACATTTATCTACATTTTAGTAGTTGACCAACCTTGGACTTCTTCCAGGCTTAAACGTGACGAGTCACTGGTTGACTGCAGTACAGTCGACTTGGGAGTATTTTCTGCCAAAAAACAAAAAAAAGGGAAGATGATGCCATATTCCAGGGACCAAAGACTTGACAAGTGCCAACACTGGTAAACTCCTACAGCTGCCCCCTCCCCGGCTCCTAAGGGATACGAGATGTCTGATGTCCATCATAGCAGGTGGCCACTTTTGTGACTACGAGTAAAGGGGGCTCTCCTCTCCCCATGTCTGCACTGGCAAGACTGTATTAATGGGCACTGATGAGGCAGGCAGCAACCAGCAAGTGACACTTAACCCTTAATTTAGGCCAGGAGCCCCCGCCCTTTTACCCACCTAGCAGCACCCCTTTCTGTGGCAAAATGTTTTCTTTTTTCTATTTTTGCACTTACGTTTTGTGCGGGAAGGTGGGCTTGGCTTGATTCCTCCTCTCTTGCCTGTTGAAAGATAAAAAATTATATAAGTGCAAAAGCTAAATGAATGTCTAAAAACATTAACAAATTCTATTCTTCATATATGCTTTCGATTTACCTTCAAATTTGGAATCCCAAGGCATACAAACAGATTCACGCCTCAGCTTTAATTTTCTTTACCTACTTTTTGCAAGAACATATACAGACACATAATTTACACCTACACACATTGCTTACATACAACTATTGTTTACTTTTTTGAAGCATATGATGAATCTTCTCCAGCTGATCTTATTCCCTGTGTTTTAGGTCAGACTATCGCTTTCTGATTTGATCTTTCAAACGCTGTACACCATGTTCTTTCTTCAGACATGCGATTATTTTCTCAATATGTAGTCTTTCTGGCTGTTGGGCCTCTCATAATTTGCCAATTTCATGTCATAATCATGCCTCTCTAGGATGCCCACCAGGTCCACCATTTCTGCCTTGCTCATCTGGCTCGCTTTTGCCCTGCGATAAGAACAAGCAATGTGGGCCTGGCTGAAACTTGACGATTCCTCCATATTCCCTCTGAAGGTCTCGCCGAGTGTGTCGCATGGAGTATTGGAGAGCTGTTCACGCCCCAGCGTCATGACGCACCTGAGAGCGGAGGTACGATCTGTAAGTGGAGGATTGTTTGGTAACCTGATAAATTGTTTGCATGACGAAGGTTCAACTTGGACTTCTGGCATAGGTGGGTTTTGGCCTATAGTGCTTGGATTGGAGCCTAGATGGGGGGTTAATGGGCTATACTGCTTGGACTGAGGCCTATATTGGGTCCAGCTTAGGGGTATGCCAGATGAAGTTGCATTATAATTTGTCTTGTGTTGTGTCTTGCAGGCATCTTGACTGAAAATTTTACTCTCATGAGTTCCTGCCCAAATTCATTGATATGTACCGTCAGCTACCTTGCCTCTGGAAGGTGAAGACCAAGGACTATTTGAACAAAATCAAGAAGCGGACAGCATTGGAAAAATTAGCAGAGCTATGTAAAACCATTCATGCTGATGCTACTTACGAATATGAATGGGGTAAAATTACCAACCTGAGGACCACATACAAGAGGGAGCTGACAAAGATTGAAAAATCACAGAGGTCAGCAGCTGCAGCGGCTGATGTGTATGTCCCCAAGCTGTGGTACTTTTAGAGTATGCGGTTTGTCAGCAACCAGTCTGACCCCAGGCCATCTCTCTCCACCCTGCCATCAACCTCTGCTGAGGCCACAGCTCATGAACCTCAAGATTAAGATGTGGAGGAGCCCATCTTTACACAGGTATAGTGTTGTTGAACATATTGTCAAGAAAAAACACAATGATGATAACTAAACATTCTTGGGTAAATATTTGAGCCTTAACAAAGTAGGTTCCATATCAAAACTCAGTTGTGCCCTAAAATAATTTGAAGGATCAATCCAAATGCCGGTGCCAGAATGTTAGTAAATTTGGTTTGATTTATTATACTCTAATAATGTCACATTTTTATACACAGGAAAGTGTCACGGAAACTGTGACTGGGGATGAGCCAGATGGATCTTCCCAGGCTGTGGAGTCGCAGATCCCTCCCCCTGCAGATTGGTAGCAAAAGAGGCAGAAAAACATGCAATGTGGATGACAGTGCTTCCACTTTTTTCACACAGCAGTCCTCCAGAGAGACCCTGAAGAGGAGGAATCATTTGCTGCATACACAGCAGTGAAACTCCAGCGTATGAAACCATACCAAGGGAGTAGGTCTGAGGAACTGATCACACAGGTGCTCAACAAGGGGGGGGAGAGAGCTGATCATGGATTCTACTCAGATTTCAGAGTATGGGGCTCCACCTCCAACACCTCAACAGCCACCCCACACATCACAGCAGCATGCCGGGCAGTGGCAATACCATCCCCATTGCCCCCGACAACAGCCATGGTTTTGGGACCATTAATACAATTTTTAGTATTTTACGTTTTTTTTTTGTGTATTATTTTATTTTGTTTTTGGTAAAAGATACCATGTCTAATTTAATTTCTACTTTTTGGTCTTCACAATAAAGAGGAATGTGAAGAAGAATACTTGCCTATGTTTTTTTATTCAAATAACAGGTTTGAAGTAGGCAGTTACATTAACCACTTTAGCCCCGGAAGGATTTCCCACTGTAGGACCAGAGCACTTTTTGCGATTCGGCACTGCGCGGTCATGTGACGTTGTACCCAAACCAAATTGGCGTCCCTTTTTCCCACAAATAGAGCTTTCTTTTGGTGATATTTGATCACCTCTGTGTCACTTCTGATCACCGCTATAAACAAAAAAGAGCGACCATTTTGAAAAAAATATATTTTTTACTTTTTGCTAAAATACATATCCAAAAAAAATATAAAAAAACAAATCTATTCATCAGTTTTTGGCCGATATGTATTCTTCCTCATATTTGTGGGTAAAAACAAAATTGCGATTGCCATTTATTGATTTGTAAATGTGGCAACTTATACACAAACCAACCATGAGAATTAATTTATGGCGTTTTTCCAATTTTTTTTTTTTTTAGTAGTACTGGCGGCGATATGCGATTTTTATCGGGACTGTGATATTCCAGCGGACATGTCAGACATTTTTGACCTATGACATTTATACAGCAATCAGAAATTTAAATAGCCACTGATTACTGTATAAATGTCATTGGCAGTGAAGGGGTTAACCTGCATGGGGCGATCTAGGGATTAACTGTGTTCCCTAGGCGTGCTCTAACTGTGTGGGGGCTGGGCTGCCAGGGGCATAAGAGAACTAACTGATCCCAGTGACAGGGATCAGTAGATCTCTTACATGCCGCCTGACAGAGCAGGGAACCGCTGTGTTTACAGCAGCGGTTCCCAGTTTTTCTTCTGTGCCAGGCGATCCCAGGTCACCGGCGGACATCAGGTCCACCCGACTCATGGCCATACTGCAGGAGTGTAATGTAGGCATGAGAGCGCACCGCCAGCAGCACGCTCCTGCCCGCTAGCCACGCACGTGCTAGCCGCTGTTTATAAACAGCGATTCTTGCTATCCAGCCAATCTGCAGCAGTAAATGTATGCAAGCCAGTTGGGAACTGGTTAAAAAGAAAAGTAATAACAATTACCAAGGGACACCAACATAGTTTGATTTTTCATATTTAAATATCAGTGATAATGATAATGTAGAAACCTCAAAATAAAAAAAACTACAACAAGAATAATGTGAATAATATTTCTATCACAACAGAACACATGTCTTTCATTACATCCATAACATGAGTATCACCAGCAAAGCATCTTCATTGTTATCACATTGAAAAAGATGCTAACGTGCGCTGCATTTCGCTATTTCGATTCAATTGCCGCGAATGTGAATTGTCAATTAGGAATGCAGGTTTATGTGACTGGACACTTCCGGCTCATTCCTGGCTTCCTAACATGCATGTTTGCACTTCCAACTTTTTGTTGGCCTAACTTCTGTACACACGAGCCAGCAATCGCCCAACGCCTTGTTGGCCAACAAGAGTTTTCTAGGCTTGTCAGCCAACTTCTGTGGGACGATAATTGAAATCGGCTGCCGAATTGTGCGTCCTAACGGTTGGATAATCGGCCAACAGGGTGTTGGGTGACCGTTGTTGGCAGATAATCTTACCATGTGTACGGGCCTTAAGACACAGGAGTAGGATAGAGGGAGATTGTAAGTTTCCCTTTAATTGCCTTTCCCTTTAATTTTCTACCGTGAATTAATATAAAAGCAATGCTACATTCTCCCCCCCAACTTTCCATGTATTATGTTCTCATTCTGCCTCATCTTTCCCCTGTACATGATCAGCTCAACCTCTACTTCTCTCCCCTTAGTCACAGTCATCTTCTCTTCTGCAGAGAACCAATCAGCTTCCAGGTTTCATTGCTAAGGCTTGATTAAGCAAGCTGAGGTTAGAATCTGATTGGTTTCTCTGCAGAATTCAGACTAATTTTGCCCTCTCTAGCTTTAGTAAATAAATCCCACTATGTCTAATTACCCAATAAACCCTAACCCTAAGCTTAACATGAAATATAAACAAAGAATATCCTCCTATAGTGTTCACCTGTCTCTATCCAAAGCACAAAGTGTAATTTCTCTGCTGCCTCATGAGTTACTTTTGACAAGTTTTCCTGACACCAAGAGAAAAAAAAGTGAGAGCTCCAGCATTCAGCCTGTGATTCATAGCCTCAGCTCTGTTCCTGTCTGCTGTGTGAAGGGAGTGTGTCCTTTCCCTCTCAAAACATTAGCACCCTGACTGCTGATTTTTGAAAGTGCTGTATAAACTCTGCACTTTGAAAGGATGTAGAGGACAGAGGGCTCCAGATAAACAGGTATAACTTATGTAGGGGGATTTGTTTAATCTCTGTTTGTCACCCAAGGCTAACCACTTGACTGGGTATATGTAAGGGTTTACAACCACTTTAACACTAACCCTTAACCTTTATCCATACATAACCTTTAAGCTTATGTCAGAATAACTAAAATCAAACAGTTCAGATACCACCAAAAAGTAATTTTGTTTTGTTGATTTAACATTGCTCAGTGTGTTTCATAAGTTGGTTTAACCTGCACCTGAGGCAAGACAGCTTAACTGCCAGCGCCTACCCTTTGATATGTCATGTGGGCAGGATGCAACATTTAGTTATCATTCTTAGCCACATATTTTGCTTCTGTATGACTGGTTCTGTTTTCCTGCCCCACATATTAAAGTGCACATGAGAATATGCTTTTGTTGCATGCTTCCTAAACAAGACTTTTTAGAGAGGGAGGTGAAGCGTGGAAGTCTGTATTTTTCTATGAATATGATTTAAATAAGGATAATTATAACTTTTTAAAATTGTACTAATTTAACAATCTCTCTCTCTCTCCTTCACTCTCTCTCTTTCTTGCTCTCTATCTCTTTTTTATTGCATAAAACAATTGTGGCGCCTTTAAAGCAGTATAAAATCGCTATACTTAGGAATCTCCATGGGAAGGTACACACTGAGCCTGCAGCCACAACACTCTATACAGTGATAAATTGTTCTCTGTATACTTTTCTGGCTGGAAGGAGATGTCAAGCCACTTAATGACTTTCATGAAAAATCAACACTAAATATAAGCCAATAAAATTAACCCTAAATTGTAACTTAACCAATATTGATTTATTTTAAGGTTATACTGCAGAAATCGATAGGTTTGTTGACAACATAAGTCTTGCAAAGAACACAGATGAAGTAACCAACATGTAGTTTAAAAGCTTTTGTACAACAAGCACAGCATGTGGCCTGTCGATGGACATTCTGACATGAGTACTGAACATCAGGTAGTTTCCTGCCAGTTGAAAAAGTCATTAAAAAGAGATAAATAATGTTTTTCTCAAAACTGCTTTCAAAAGAAAATAAAGACTTTTCAAGGCAATGTATACTTAGAAAAATATGTAGATTGTCATCGATGGCCCCTTCTTGCTAATTGCCAGGCTGTCAAGTTGATCCAATAATTTTAGTTGTTTTTAAGTTACTGACCTGAAACAAGTATGCAGGTAAAAAGATCTGATTTAAGCGTGGCTTCTGTTGCTACAGTATATGGTTACTCCAGAATTGTGACTCATAGTATCAAAGTCATTGGATGAATCTGGCAACCAGACAACTAGCATCATTAGACAGAAATGAGTGAATGTGTATGGGTTTGATTTGCAGGACATTCATAGAATCCCCTGTGAACACAAAAATGTGATACTTAAAGCGGAGCTTCACCCAAAAGGGAAGCTCTGCTTGTTTGCACCCCCCCCCCCTCACTGGCACATGTGCTACTTTTTTGGGGGGGTGGGGGAGCGGATAACTGTCTGAGTAAGATCGGTGCACAACGATTGAGGTAATCTACAAACGTTCTGGCCCCTCCTCCTCCCCCCACTGCCTTCTGGGAGACATGCAGGTCCCAGAAGACAGCGGGCCATTCAGAAAGTACAGCGTGACTCATACATGTGCAGTAGGAAACAGGCTGTGAAGCCACAAGGCTTCACTTCCTGTTTCCCTTAGTGAAGATGCTGGCACCTGCACCTGATAGACAAATTGGCTAGGATTGCGACATCACAAGATACCTGGACAGGTAAGTGTCCTTATATTAAAAGTCAGCAGCTACAGTATTTGCAGCTGTTGACTTTTAATTTTTATTTTTTACAGGCTTGAACCCCACTTTAAAACCAAAACTTATATCCAATTGTTCGCAAAATATTCCAAATATAGGATATATATATATATATATATGTGGCTTTTTTTCTTGCAAAACGTGCCAGAAGGGCATTCTGGCACTTCCACCGGAGATAGTGTGGGAGGCACTGGGAGCAAAGCCTGCAGCTGCGGAGTGACCATACAGCGGGGCACGTGTGCGCTACAGCTCAATCCCAGCTACAGCTTGAGAGAGCAGAAGGCTGAGTGGTCACTCTCCTCTGCCTCTCCCTGCAGACCAGAAGCTTGTTTTGGTGCCAGTGAAGTCACTGTGTATCAGAACAGAGGTGCGATGCAGATCAATTGTGTGGGTAGCTAGCTAAACTGTCCTCCTCCTGACTAACTGCTCTGTTGACTGTGCTTGCTGAAGTGCTAGTGTTCACTGTCATCTGACTCTGGAGACAAGTTTCTAGATGTTTCTTGGTAAATTCATTGACAATTCTGCTGATTGGGACTGTGTTGTGCCTGTGACAGTCTCTTTGCTGGATTGAGAAGTCCCTTCCCTGGACTGGGCAGTCTGTTTGTTGGACTGGGCAGTCTCTTTGCTGGATTGGGTTATCTGCTGTAAAGGGCTGTCTGTTTGCTGGACTGGGCAGTCTGCTTGCTGGACTGGGCAGTCTTTTTGCTGGATTGGGCAGTCTCTTTGCTGGACAGGGCTATCTGTTTGCTAGATGTGGATATTTCTTTCTCAATATAGGCCTGTCTCCTTGCTGGATATGGGGCTGTCTCTTGCTGGATATGTGTGTGTTTTTGGAGAAACTGGCTAAGCATCAGGAGAGTGCTTGAGTAGGTGCATCTCTGGAACCCCTAGTGATACTTCCCTCCCTATAGTTTGAGGCAGCAGATGCCAATGGAGAATTTTGTGTAAGGGAGAGAGGTGCTGCTCCCATCAACTTTGTAGTGTAAATTCCGTTGTCTCCTGAATGTGGTACCCAAATGACTGGTAGTTTTACTACAGCTTATATGCAACAGACAGAGGCTGCAGACCACAGTGTTGTCATTTGCAGGCGAAAAAAGAGTCAGGCTGTAGGGCTCTTTTGGGGCATCCCCGTGGGTAGCAGAGATGTTGCCCTTGGTGCAGTGTCCATGTTGGAATCAGATAGCTGCTTCCTCTATTCCTATGCAATCTGCCTCTGCCCCTGAACTAAATATTTTTTTGCTGTTGTTCTGACTCTTTTTCACTTTCCTGCTCATCAATTTCTGGCACTCATTTATGCTCTACCACATCATCATCCCCATCCTCCTCATCACGGGCGTCCACTTGGCAGTAAGCTGCAGTTGCAGGATCATTACTGACAATTGATGTTCCCTATCTTATGTCCCTTTCCTCTATGTTTCTGGCACGTTCTTCCACAACATCAGATAACAAGAATGTTTGTACAACCTTGCTGAAATATTTTCTCAGACAACTCCATGGCAATTCGGGGGGGGCTGTGACAGGATTAGCAGAGGAGCAGGATGAAGGAGAGGACACATTTATTGCCATATCAGAAAAATGTCTGCTCTGTGTTAGGGAGGAGGAAGAAGAGAAAGGTTTTGTGAGCCACTCAACTACCTCTTTCATGCACTCTGTCCAATATAGTGTGCTCACTACCAGAAAACAAATCCCTACCTTTCGATGGTGCAGACCGAACATTGAGTTGTCTTGCAAGACCTGCTTTCTGCCTGCTACCTATGCATGTCTTTATCTGTGCTAATCACAAGTTCCTGCTGTAACCCTGACATTATAAAAAGCAGCCCACAACACTTTAATTCACAGTGATGTTGCACAATACAGTGCTGTGTATAGCATAGTAGAGCACAGTATATAGCACAGTATAGCCCAAATATCTCTCCCTAATCACCTCAATTTCCCTATCTACTCCACCACACAATGATAAATGCCTGCTGAGAACAAGGACCTTAAGGCTTCATGCACACAAGACGTTAAAAAAAACGTCCTTAAAAAAACGTCAGTAGCTTATCAGTGATTTTTTCAGCTTTTTTTAGTGTTTTTGCTCCGGCATTAATGGGCGTCAATGAGCGTTAGTGAGCGTTAATGAGCATTTTTTAGTGCTGGTGTCAATGAGCGTTTTTTTTTATTACTCTTTTTTCAATGGATACAAAACATCCAAAAACGTTGGTGAGTGGTGTTAGTGAGCGTTTTTGGGCGTCAGAGCGTTTTTACAGCTGAAAAACGTCTCTCAGAACCCTCTGGTCTTGGGTTTTTTTACAGCTCAAAAATGTCACTGCATACAGCCTATGTATGCATGAACGTATAGGATAACATGATGGAGGGTTGAATGACTGTAAAACAGCAGCTGTAAACACATCAAAAAAACATCCTGTGTGCATGAGGCCTAAAAGTTAGGGGCTGGCACATAACAAAGTCCCCATTATTGGCCATTTTAAACCACCTGACCTAAGTCGGAGGCCAGGAAGTGCATTATTGGTAGCTCACTGTTAGGAAAAGGAACATCTCTGCCAAATTCTGGTGTTTCCACGGTGGTGCGCACGCCAGTGCGTGTTCGCACGCGCCTGTGCGCGCCCGTGTGCTGCTCGTTCTACAGGGTCCATGACTAGAGTTGAGCGAACACCTGGAAGTTCGGGTTCTGCTGGTCCGTCCGAACTTCGGGACAAAGTCCGGGTCCGGGTCCGGACGGAACCCGAACGATCGCACGGACAACGAGCCCCATTGAAATCAATGGGGACCCGAACTTTTAGGCACAAAAATGGCTGTAGAAAAGTCCTGGAAAGCCCCAGAGGGCTGCAAAAGGAAGTAAAATGGGGGTAAGGGTAGGGCAAGTGCCCTACAAAAAAATGGGGACAGGGAAATAACTGTAAATATTTTTAAAAAAATAAAAACATAAAAAAAGCAAAAATGGAGGTGAATGTGGATCATCTTCAAACTGTGTCTGAAAACTATTAATTAACGGTAGAAGCCATATAACTGTTCTAAAATCATCTTCAAACTAGGGCAAGTGCCCTACAAATAAATGGGGATAGGGAAAATAAATTAAAATCAAGTAAAATAACGGGAAGGGGGGTGGATGTGGAGTAGGAGCCTAGAGGTTGACTAGGCCGTGAC
>BLSH010209080.1:69551-81218 GCA_018402905.1 Glandirana rugosa | reverse complement strand
GCCTTCGAATAGACGGGGGAAGGATGACTTTTGCAGGTCCTTACTCACTATCCGGACTCCTTCTTCTCAGGTCTGCAGCCCAAGTCAAAGCCTTAGGTCTGACTCTTCACTCCCTTGTCAAGGTGGAGCCCCTAGGGAGTATTACGGTTCCAGCAATTCTTGATTCGGGGGCATGCAGTTGCTTTATTGACCTAGACTTTGTTGCACAGCACCGCATTCCCCTTCAACCCAAGACACATAAACTGGTGATCCGTTTGGCCGATGGGTCTCACATCAAATCCGGGACTGTTACCCACGAAACGGTCCCTCTTCTCTCCTGCACCCTGGATGGTCACCAGGAACGTCTGCGGCTGGATGCCATCCCATCTCGTCTCTGCCCCATCATCCTGGGATTACCTTGGTTCCAGGCCCATAACCCCAGCATTGACTGGACCACCGGAGTCGTCCAATTCCAGTCACCCTATTGTCGTCATAACTGCCTGAGTCCCCGAGGTGGAACTGTTCCCTCACTTCTCAGTCTGGATTCCGAAACTGAACCCGACGTCTGGACTCTTCTTCCTCAGGCCTATCACTCATTCCTGGACGTTTTCAGTAGGAAGGGGGCAGATAAGCTTCCGCCACATAGGCCATACGATTGTCCCATTGAGTTACTACCCGGGGCAGAAGTTCCATTTGGGAGGATCTACCCCCTCTCCGAGCCTGAACTAGCAGCTCTCAAGTCCTACCTGGACGAAAACACAAAGAAGGGGTTCATCCGGCCATCTACGTCCCCGGCCGGAGCCGGTATCTTCTTTGTGGAGAAGAAGGACCACACTCTCCGGCCATGCATAGACTACAGGGAGCTTAATCGGGTGACTAATAAAAATCGTTACCCTTTACCTTTGGTTCCGGAACTTTTCCAGCGGCTAGGGGCGGCAACCATCTTTACGAAACTCGATCTTCGAGGAGCATATAACCTCATTCGTATCAGGGAAGGAGACGAGTGGAAAACAGCATTCCGTACCCGTTTCGGGCACTATGAATACCTGGCGATGCCCTTCGGTCTATGTAACGCCCCAGCAACCTTCCAACACTTTGTCAATGATGTGTTCCGAGACTTTCTGGACCTTTTTGTAATTATTTACCTTGACGATATTTTGATTTTTTCTACTTCTTTGGAAGAACATCGCAGGCATGTCACCAAGGTTCTAGGGCGTCTTCGGCAGCACGGCTTGTACGCCAAAGCAGAAAAGTGTTCTTTTGAACAGCCCAGCATGCATTTTCTGGGGTTGATCATCTCCACAACGGGCATTCACATGGATCCACAAAAAGTCTCGACTATCTTAGAATAGCCCACACCAGCAGACAGGAAGGGTGTTCAAAGGTTTGTGGGCTTCGCAAACTTTTATCGAAAGTTCATTAAAGGATTCTCCGCTATCGTGGAGCCTATCACACGACTGACCCGACAAAACACCCGATACCATTGGTCTCCGGAGGCTCAGGCCGCCTTTCAGAAGCTCAAGTCCCTGTTTACCTCCGCGCCCATTCTAAAACACCCAGACCCAGCTCTACCGTACGTCCTTGAAGTGGGCGCCTCGGAAACAGCAGTAGGGGCTATTCTGCCTCAACGCCAGGGTCCCAAGGCTTTGCTTCATCCAGTAGCCTTTTTCTCCAGGAAGTTAACGGCACCAGAGCGGAATTATGATGTGGGAGATAGGGAATTACTGGCGATCAAGTCGGCTCTCATCTTCACGGATCACAAGAACCTGGAGTACCTCCGAACAGCAAAGAGACCGAGACCTCGGCAAGCCCGTTGGGCCCTGTTCTTCTCCAGGTTCAATTTCCATCTAACCTTTCGTCCAGGATCAAAAAACAGCAACCCCGATGCCCTCTCTCGAATGTTCACGAAGCCAGGAAATACTACCCCACCTGACACCATACTCCTGTCCGATGAGGACATCCTCTCTCAGATCCGTCGGGTGCTGGCCAGCGCCGCTGGCAACAAGGACACCCGACTCACCGTCAGAGATGGGCTATGGTGCTTTGGGCGAAGAATGTTTATTCCGGCAAGCCTGCACCTCAGGATTTTGGGTCGGTGCCATGACCATAAGTTGGCCGGACATTTCGGTGCTCGGAAGACCGCTGAGCTCCTCTCACGGTTGTTCTGGTGGCCAAACATTTCGGAGGATTGCAGGAAATATGTTCTGTCCTGTCTGCGCTAGGAATAAGACTGATAAGGCCAAAGCCTGGGGCCTCTTAAACCCCCTTCCCATACCTGAACGCCCATGGTCACAACTGGCGATGGATTTCATCGTAGAACTTCCCCCGTCCGAGGGCTTCACTGCCATCTTTGTAGTAGTAGATCGTATGACAGAGATGGCGCACTTTATTCCCATGAAAGGAACCCCCTCTGTGGCCGAAACGGCCAACACATTCATAAAAGAGGTCATCCGACTCCACGGAATACCCAGCAATATCGTGTCTGACTGGGGGGTCCACTTTACTTCCAAGTTTTAGAGAGCGCTATGTGCAGGATTGGAAATAGAGCTAGCTTTTTCTTCCGCCTATCACCCGCAGACAAACGGCCAGACTGAGAGGACAAATCAGACTCTTGAGCAATATCTGAGGTGCTTTTCGTCATTCTCTCAGAATGATTGGGTTGCACTGCTGCCGGTGGCCGAATTTGCTTACAACAACACCATTCACTCGGCCACCCAGCAGTCCCCATTCTGGGCCAACTACGGGTTTCATCCCACATTTCTACCCGACTTAAACCTGGAAGGTACCGTTCCAGCAGTTCAGGACATCACTAGCTTCCTCCAAACAAATTGTAAACTCTTACAGGAAACTCTTTCTAGATCTCGGGAGTTGAACAAGGAGGCCTACGATAAGAGAAGGCGGGGGGAACTGGAACTCCAACCAGGCGACCGTGTCTGGCTATCCACCAAAAATGTAAAATTAGCTTGCCCCTCGAAGAAGTTGGGTCCAAGATTTCTGGGACCGTTCCCAGTTAAGAGGAAGATAAACCGGGTGGCATTTGAGCTGGATCTCCCTTCTTCCCTGCGGATCCACCCAGTTTTCCATGTATCTCTGCTGAAGCCCATGGTTCTGGACTCTTTCTCTGGTCGGAAAGGTGGGTCCTCCAGACCCCATCCTGGTTAACGGAGAGGAGGAGTTTGAGGTGGAAGCCATCTTGAATTGTCGCCGGAAAGCTGGGGGGACCCAGTATTTAATTAAGTGGAAAGGGTTTGTCCCAGAAGAGAACTCCTGGGAACCTGAGAAAAACATCCACGCCCCCGGACTGATGCAGGCCTTCAAGGAAAATCGCCAGGGTGGCGATACCCAGTAAGGCATCCGGAGGCTGCCCCTTGGGGGGGGCAATGTTAGGAAAAGGAACATTTCTACCAAATGATGGTGTTTCCGCGGTGGTGCGCATGCCTGTGCGCGTTTAAACCTGGAGAGGCCAGCAACAAGTGCTGCTCATTCTACAGCGTCCATGACCTGTAAGCCTCAGCTTGCGTCCATGACCTGTAAGCCTCAGCATGCCTGTGCGCGTTCGCGCGCGCCTGTGTGCGCACACGCCGGAAACGACGCCAAATGGGGCTATTTAAACCTGGAGAGTCCAGCAACAAGTGCTGCTCATTCTACAGCGTCCATGACCTGTAAGCCTCAGCTCCTGCTACCTGTTCCTGTGTTTTGCTCTGCCTCCTGTTGACCTGGCTTATCCTGACCTGCTGTTCCGCTACCTGCACCGACCCCGGCTATCCACGACCACCCGATTGTCTGCTCCCTTGTACTTCTGCTGCCCGCCCATTAACGAACCTTGCTTGGACTCTGACTACCCGTTTGCCTGATCCTTTTGTACCTTCCTACCTGCCAGTTGCCGACCCAGCCTGTACGACCATCCTTCTACCTACATATCTCTTGGAGCCTCACTACATCATCGGTGATCCTCCAGCCCTCCTGCCATCCCGCACTCTTGGGCCTCTGTCTACACTACCAGGGGTCCTTGAATCAGGTGCGCAAGAGCAGTTGTTCCCTGCACAAGACAGACTCCACCATCAGGTACGTGACACTCACCTTGTCTGCAAACTGCAAAAAAGTTGGAGGAACGGAGGAGCGGAGGAACTTGTGAAACTTAAAGAGTCTGTTGACACAAACATTAACATACATGGAATGGAATTGGAAACAAGGAAGAGTAACAAGTTTGATAGGGATAATGAGGACTACCAGAGAAACCAGGTATACAGATGACCACGAGTGTACACGAGGCGGGATCGCCCAGAGATTGGATGTGGTAGAAGAGAGATGTCCGATAGTTCATCGGCCACCAATACGGATGCGCACTCCTCTTCCCTTTGTCTGAGACAAAATCTGCGGGGACATTCTCGTATGCAAACGTGATCCCAGCGGAACAGGGAGGATACTGTGGAATTGGAGAGACATTACAACACTCGAGGCGATTGAGGCCGACAACGGGAGACTTAATCCACAATATCTCGGCACGGGCGCTGACACTGGAGGAGGTAGGGGTAATTAATCGTGGTTTATATTTTTGTCCAAAAGATCATCTTAACAAGTTCAAGTTAGATCAAGACTTGTATAGACTATTTTGTAATGATAGATGGAAGGTTCACTTCCTACATAAACCATGTCTGTATGAGGAGATAACTGGGGAAGTTTTGGACTGTAAATCAATGGGTCTGATAAATAAATCCAAGTCAGTGCCTCCTACAACATATGCCCCAGTCGAGACATTTGTGAAAGAAGTGTCAAGAGATACAGTCAGGTCCATAAATATTGGGACATTGACACAATTCTAATCTTTTTGGCTCTATACACCACCACAATGGATTTGAAATGAAACAAACAAGATGTGCTTTACCTGCAGACTTTCAGCTTTAATTTGAGGGTATTTACATCCAAATCGGGTGAACGGTGTAGGAATTACAACAGTTTGTATATGTGCCTCCCACTTTTTAAGGGACCAAAAGTAATGGGACAGATTAACAATCATAAATCAAACTTTCACTTTTTAATACTTGGTTGAAAATCCTTTGCAGTCAATTACAGGCTGAAGCCTGGAACACATAGATATCACCAGACGCTGGGTTTAATCCCTGGTGATGCTCTGCCAGGCCTCTACTGCAACTGTCTTCAGTTCCTGCTTGTTCCCTTCAGTTTTGTCTTCAGCAAGTGAAATGCATGCTCAATCAGATTTGGGGTCAGGTGATTGACTTTGCCATTGCATAACATTCCACTTCTTCCCCTTTGGTTGCTTTCGCAGTATGCTTCAGGTCATTGTCCATCTTCACTGTGAAGCGCCGTCCAATGAGTTCTGAAGCATTTGGCTGAATATGAGCAGATAATATTGCCCGAAACACTTCAGAATTCATCCTGCTGCTTTTGTCAGCAGTCACATCATCAATAAATACAAGAGAACCAGTTCCATTGGCAGCCATACATGCCCACGCCATGACACTACCACCACCATGCTTCACTGATGAGGTGATATGCTTTGGATCATGAGCAGTTCCTTTCCTTCTCCATACTCTTCTCTTCCCATCAGTCTGGTACAAGTTGATCTTGGTCTCATCTGTCCATAGGATGTTGTTCCAGAACTGTGAATGCTTTTTTAGATGTTGTTTGGCAAACTCTAATCTGGCCTTCCTGTTTTTGAGGCTCACCAATGGTTTACATCTTGTGGTGAACCCTCTGTATTCACTCTGGTGAAGTCTTCTCTTGATTGTTGACTTTGACACACATACACCTACCTCCTGGAGGGTGTTCTTGATCTGGTCAACTGTTGTGAAGGGTGTTTTCTTCACCAGGGAAAGAAGTCTTTGGTCATTAACCACAGTTGTTTTCCACAGTCTACAGGGTCTTTTGGTGTTGTTGAGCTCACCGGTGCATTCTTTCTTTTTAAGCATGTTCCAAATAGTTGATTTGGCCACACCTAATGTTTTTGCTATCTCTCTGATGGGTTTGTTTTGTTTTCTCAGCCTAATGATGGCTTGCTTCACTGATAGCGACAGCTCTTTGGATCTCATATTGAGAGTTGACAGCAACAGATTCCAAATGCAAATAGCACACTTGAAATTAACTCTGGACCTTTTATCTGCTCCTTGTAAATGGGATAATGAGGGAATAACACACACCTGGCCATGGAACAGCTGAGCAGCCAATTGTCCCATTACTTTTGGTCCCTTAAAAAGTGGGAGGCACATATACAAACTGTTGTAATTCCTACACCGTTCACCTGATTTGGATGTAAATACCCTCAAATTAAAGCTGAAAGTCTGCAATTAAAGCACATCTTGTTCGCTTCATTTCAAATCCATTGTGGTGGTGTATAGAGCCAAAATGATTAGAATTGTGTCGATGTCCCAATATTTATGGACCTGACTGTATAAAATATTTTGTGTCACAAATTGACTATTGCGATCATGTACCCAATAATCTTACCAACAGAGTGCGACAAGCTCTGGAAGGGTTAAGTCAAAGGGATGATATCATTCTAAAGCCTGCTGACAAAGCAGGATCGGTGGTCATCATGGACCCCCAATCTTATAAAATGAGGTACTTCGCCAGTTTAGTGATCAGAGGATATATAAAAAAGTGACAGTGGATCCAACTTGGAGTATAAAAAAACTTTTGGAAAATATCCTAAAACCGGCACAGAGGGAAGTTGTTATATCCCGGGATTTATTGGAATCTATACTACCAGCCCACGCATGTATCCCTGTATTATACATATTACCAAAAATACACAAGGACGCCAGTAATCCTCCGGGGCATCCTATTGTGTCGGGAAGAGACCCGATTTTTGTACCCACAGCTCAATTTCTGGATAAGATCTTGTCCCCTTTGGTTAAGGACACACAATCCTATATCAAGGATAGAAATGATACAAATTGAAGCAATTACCACAATGCCAGGGAGACTGAATACTGGTGACCTGTTAATAGTCTTTATACATCAATACCACATCAAGGGGGTATTGATGCGGCTATTAAGTTAATTAATGACAGTGGGAAGTATTCTACATCACAAATACAGCTCTTTGAGAGACCGCTGCAAGTGATTTTGTCTAATAACAATTTTTTATTTCAGGACTAGAGTTGAGCGAACTTCTAGTAGTCCGGGTTCTGCTGGTTCGGCCGAACTTCGGGACAAAGTCCGGGTTCGGGTCCGGACAGAACCCGAACTTTGTCAAGAAGAACAGGTATATGGTGTCGCTCTGCTATAGTTTCAAACACAGTTTGCAGATGTTTGCAGAACAGTGATATGATATCACTGTTCTGCAAACATCTGGAATGTGTGTGTGAAACTATAGCAGAGCAAAACCATATACCTGTTCTTCTCTATGCTGTAGTTTCACACACACATTCCAGATGTTTGCAGAACAGATGTTCAGTTATTCCCGGCTATATTTAAAGTGACACACAGACTTTACAGATGTTTGCAGAACAGATGTTCACTTATTCCCAGGCTATATTTAAAGTGACACACAGACGTTACAGATGTTTGCAGAACAGATGTTCACTTATTCCCGAATATATTTAAAGTGACACACAGACTTTACAGATGTTTGCAGAACAGATGTTCACTTATTCTCGGCTATATTTAAAGTGACACACATACTTTACAGATGTTTGCAGAACAGATGTTCAGTTATTCCCGGTTATATTTAAAGGGACACACAGACTTTACAGATGTTTGCAGAACAGTAGTTCAGTTATTCCAGGTTATATTTAAAGTGACACACACAGCTTCCAGATGTTTGCAGAACAGTGATATGGGTTCTCCCGGCTTATTTATACTTTTTTGACACAGTTTGAAGATGATTTTAGAATGGTTATATGGCTTCTACCGTTAATTAATACTTTTCAGACCCAGTTGAAGATGATCCACATTCACCTCCATTTTTGCTTTTTTTATGTTTTTATTTTTTTTAAAAAATTTAAAGTTATTTCTCTGTCCCCATTTCTTTGTAGGGCACTTGTCCCACCCTTACCCCCATTTTCCTTCCTTTTGCAGACCTCTAGGACCTTCCTGGACTTTTTTACAGCAATTTTCAGAACTTTCAATAAAATTACCAGAACCCCGGACCCGAACCCGGACTTTTTTTGAAAAGTCCGGGTTCAGGTCCGGGTCCCGGACACCCCAAAGTTTCGTACGGACCCAAACTTTACAGTCCGGGTTCGCTCAACTCTATTCAGGACCAATTCTACATACAGTTACATGGAGTTGCGATGGACTCTAATGTCGCCCCGCCATTCACATGCGCGTTCATGAATGATTTTGAACAAAGATACATTTTCATGAATGAACATTTTAGGACACATTGCACCGCTTGGTGGTGCTATATAGATGACGAGTTTGCAATATGGTGGGGCGACATTGAGTCTTTGAAAACGTTTGATGAGATGCTTAATGCCTTTTGTCCGGATATTGAATTTAAAATGTGTATCGGATGGGGAAACAGTGTAATTTTTGGACACAAGGATTTATGTTAAGGATAAGAAGATTGAGTCAGATCTCTTCACGAAACCAACAGATTGAAATCAGTTGCTTTTGTTTGATAGTTTTCATGCTATTCATGCATTTAACTCAATAGTGCTGAGCCAATTATGCAGAGTGAGACAGATTGTTAGTGAAGAAAATGTATGGCAGAATAGAATTGTAGAAATGTGTCAAAGATTCAGAAGCGAGGGTATCCCAAGAGCATTATCCGACAGGAGTTGTATAGAATAGATCAGGAGCAGAAATGCAAGAAGGTGTATAGAAAGAGAAAAGAAATGAAAAGAATGCCGTTCTCAATGCAATTTTACAATTACAGTGAGGGCATTTTTAGAATAGTTAAAAACCATTGGCCGATATTAAAACAAGCATATCCACAGATTGAAGTGTTCCAAGAAGTCCCAATTAAAGCATTCCGTAGCAATAAGACAATTAGGGACACATTGGTGAGATCTGAATATAGGAGGAAAAAACAAAGTACGGGTGACACTTTTTTGAGCAGGAGGAGATATGGATGTTTTACGTCCTAAACTGTATACAGTGTAGATTGATGATGAAAGGTGAGAGTTTTGTTCACCCCACTGACGGACAGAGGATGCACATTAGGGGCTTCCATACATGCCAGTCAACATATGTGGTATACGTCCTGGTGTGCCCCTGCGGGCTGCTGTACATGGAGGAAACAACACAAAAAAATAAGGACAGGATTGCCCAACACCGCAATTCTATTAGGAGTAAGCAACCAGGATTACCGCTACTGAGACACTTTTTGGAAAAAAGACATGAGGATTCGGATTTGCGATTTATGATTTTGGAAGAAGTATGTAGGGACAGGAGGGGTGATGATAGGATTCTTCAGCTGAAACAAAGAGAGGTATGGTGGGTAAATAGATTACATACGTTACATCCCGATGGGTTGAATAGGGATTATGATCTCTATTTTTTTAATAAACATTATGACTATTTGCCACTATGTTTATATCTACAGGCGGGAAGATATGTTACAAAGGAAAGAGAGGAAGATATAAGTCATAGGAGAATATTGGAAAAGAGAATGAAATAATGGAAAGATATAAAAGAAATGATTGTGTATTCCTGGTGATTTAGGGTTAATTCATGTAATGATATGTATTATGTGTATGTAATCAATTGGTGCTTAGAAATAAGATACACCTGTAACAAAAAGGGTTAATCAGGGAAATGGATTGGTTGTTGTGATGCACCTGTGTGGTTACACCCTGGAGTGTGGAGTATAAGGTGAAGATGTTAGTATGTGGTAACACACAGCTTGATGAAGGGCAGGTTATGTCCAAAGCTGTACAGTTGCTGTTGCTATTGAATGTTTTGTACCCGAAGAATTGATCCAGTAAACAAAATTTTGCAAGTGGAGAAGTGTGTCCTCATGTCTTATTTTATACATATTGGGGGCCGATTGGGAGTCCACTGTGACTCATCTCCAGGAAATCTTAGAAATCCAAGAGAGGTGACTCACCTAATTGATTGATATATATATATATATATATATACAGTTGCAAGAAAAAGTATGTGAACCCTTTGGAATGATATGGATTTCTGCACAAATTGGTCATAAAATGTGATTTGATCTTCATCTAAGTCACAACAATAGACAATCACAGTCTGCTTAAACTAATAACACACAAAGAATAAAATGTTACCATGTTTTTATTGAACACACCATGTAAACATTCACAGTGCAGTGCAAAAGTATGTGAACCCTTGGATTTAATAACTGGTTGAACCTCCTTTGGCAGCAATAACTTCAACCAAACGTTTCCTGTAGTTGCAGATCAGACATGCACAACGGTCAGGAGTAATTCTTGACCATTCCTCTTTACAGAACTGTTTCAGTTCAGCAATATTCTTGGGATGTCTGGTGTGAATCACTTTCTAGAGGTCATGCCACAGCATCTCAATCGGGTTGAGGTCAGGACTCTGACTGGGACACTCCAGAAGGTGTATTTTGTTCTGTTTAAGCCATTCTGTTGTTGATTTTCTTCTATGCTTTGGGTCGTTGTCCTGTTGCAACACTCATCTTCTGTTGAGCTTCAGCTGCTGGACAGATGGCCTTAAGTTCTCCTGCAAAATGTCTTGATAAACTTGGGAATTCATTTTTCCTTCGATGATAGTAATCCGTCCAGGCTCTGACGCAGCAAAGCAGCCCCAAACCATGATGCCCCCACCACCATATTTCACAGTTGGGATGAGGTTTTGATGTTGGTGTGCTGTGCCTCTTTTTCTCCACACATAGTGTTGTGTGTTTCTTCCAAACAATTCAACTTTGGTTTCATCTGTGCACATAATATTTTGCCAGTACCGCTGTGGAACATGCAGGTGCTCTTGTGCAAACTGTAAACATGCAGCAATGTTTTTTTTGGACAGCAGTGGCTTCCTCTGTGGTATCCTCCCATGAAATCCATTCTTGTTTAGTATTTTACTTATCGTAGATTCACTAACAGGGATGTTAGCATATGCCAGAGACTTTTGTAAGACTTTAGCTGACACTCTAGGATTCTTCTTCACCTCATCTTTACAGGACGGCCACTCCTAGGGAGAGTAGCAGCAGCACTGAACTTTCTCCATTTATAGACAATTTGTACAGCAAGGCTTTTAGAAATACTTTTATAACCCTTCCCAGCTTTATGCAAGTTAACAATTCTTAATCGTAGGTCTTCTGAGAGCTCTTTTGTGTGAGGCATCATTCAAATCAGGCAATGCTTCTTGTGAAAAGCAAACCCAGAACTGGTGTGTGTTTTTTATAGGGCAGGGCAACTGTAACCAACACCTCCAATCTCATCTCATTGATTTGACTCCAGTTGGCTGACACCTCACTCCAATTAGCTCTTGGAGATGTCATTAGTCTAGGGGGTTCACATACTTTTTCCACCTGCACTGTGAATGTTTACATGGTGTGTTCAATAAAAACATGGTAACATTTAATTCTTTGTGTGTTATTAGTTTAAGCAGACTGTGATTGTCTATTGTTGTGACTTAGATGAAGATCAGATCACATTTTATGACCAATTTGTGCAGAAATCCATATCATTCCAAAGGGTTCACATACTTTTCCTTGCAACTGTGTGTGTGTATATATATATATATATATATATATATATATATATATATACAACGTTCCTTTTCATACAC
>BLSH010209080.1:56629-69541 GCA_018402905.1 Glandirana rugosa | reverse complement strand
TTGATATTACAAATCAAATCGCGGTATGATAAAAGGGGTCCTGTGGGAGATTATCTCGTGGGGATCAACTTTCCTGGGGAAAATAGTATGGCGCTAAACTAAACATTATAGTTTCCTCACTATACGGTGTAGGGCTGGTCCCAGACAACCACAAAACATAAGCCACAATGCAAACCTTGTCATTTAAAGTCCACAAAACTCCGGACCAGAACCAGCCCTGCCATGGTGGCTGGTAAAATCCAGACCGGACTCTGTTTAATCCAGTCCACATGAACGCATATGTGGTGACAGGTAGCATCCATCTACCACTTCACCTTGCATACTGTTACATATCCTCCCCCTCTGCTCAAGCCCCTGTGGCTGAGCAACTGTCCCAACCATATAGTGGACCCGGGAGAGAGCATCGGCATTGTTCTGGAGTCTTCCAACCCAGAGTTCCACTGTGAACTTAAATGGCTGTAGGGCCAGGAACCACCTAGTCAACCGACTATTTTTCCCTGTTGTCACACATCCATTTCAGGGGGCATGGTCGGTGACTAGCCTAAACGACCTTCCTAAGAGGTAGTACTTCAGAGCCTCTAAGGCCCACTTGATCACTCCTTATCCACAATGGCATAGTTCCTCTCATGCCTGTTAAGCTTCCTGCTTAAGTAGACAATGGGGTGCTCCTCAACATCTCTGATCTGGGACAGAACAGCACCTAGTTCCACCTCAGAGGCGTCTGTTTGCAGAAAAAACTCCTTTGTGAAGTCTGGTGTCACAAGCATCGGTTTTACACAAAGGGCTTGCTTCAACTTCTGGAATGCCTTATCGGCTTCAGGATTCCACTTAACCATGCCCGACCCTCTACCCTTTGCTCAGATCAGTCAGAGGGAAGGCAATGGTGGCAAAGTTGAGTATGAACCACCTGTAATACCCTGTTATCCCCAGGAAGGCAAGAGCCTGTTTTTTATTCACCAATTGGGGCCACTTTTGAATTGCCTCAATCTTATTGGTCTGGGGCTTGACCAGTCCCCAACCAATAACAAACCCAAGGTATTTGGCCTCCCCCAGACCTATGGCACATTTTTTTGGGTTGACTGTTAAACCTGCTACCCTAATAGAATCTATGGCTGCTTGTACTAGGGGCAGATGCGATTCCCAATCTGGACTGTGTTATCTACCGGGCACATCCTAACCTGTCCACAAGTTCACCAAACCGTGGCATCAGGTATGCGTCAAACTTAGACACATTATTCAGCTTCCTGAAATCATTACAGAACCTGCTAGTGCCCTCTGGCTTTGGGACCAGCACTATAAGGCTCAACCAGGCACTGTGGGACTCCTCTATCACGTCTAACTCCAGCATGGTTTTTATTTCCTTCGTCACCACCTCCCAGCTAGCCTCAGATATTCTGTAAGGTTTTACATTTACGCATACCCCTGGTTCCGTCATTATGTTATGTTGTAGTACGGTAGTCAGTCCGGGTAGGGGAGAGAAAAAAAACTCTATTTTTACTGATAAATTCCATAACGTAATTTTTTTGTTTCAGTGACAAGGACTCAGTTATAGGGACGTCCGGAGTCATGGATAGCCTATCTTCTTGAGGAGTGGACACCGCCAATAAAGTCTTTCTGTCTTTCCACGGTTCTAAGAGATTCACATGGTAAATTTGCTCGGGTTTCCTTTTCCCTGGCTGGTAAACTTTGTAGTTCACTTCCCCTACTCTTTCCCTAATCTCAAAGGGACCCTGCCACTTTGCTAGGAATTTACTTTCAATAGTGGGGACTAGCACCAGCACTCCAGGGTTGAAAGTCCGGGTTTTGGAACCGTGATTAAAAACCCTTCTCTGGGCTTCCTAGGCTCGCTCCATAAGTTCTCGCACCAGGGGCAGGACTGCTGCGATTCGATCCTGCATCAAGGAGATATGCTTGATGACACTCCTATATGAGGTGGCCTCTCCTTCTCACGTCTCTTTTGCGACATCTAGCAGCCCCCTGGGATGTCTACCATACAAGAGTTCAAAGGGGGAATACCACGTAGATGCTTGTGGAACCTCTCATATGGCAAACATGAGGTACGGCAATAACATATCCCAATCTCTCCCATCTTTCTCCATTACCTTATTCGACATGCTTTTGAGCATTTTATTAAACCTCTCCACAAGTCCATCCACTTGGGGGTGGTAGACCGAGGTACGGAGATGAGATATTTTATGCAACCTGTACAATTCCTTGGTTACACGGAACATAAACAGGGTGTCCTAATCCGTTAAGACCTTTTTAGGGATCCCCACCTGGCTAAATATCTGGACTTACTCCCTGGCGATAGTCTTAGTGGAAGGATATGGCTTCCAGATGGCGGGTCACGTAATCAATATTAGGATGTGCTGGTGTTCCCGGGCAGACTTTACTACAGGTCCCATGAGATCTATGAGAATTCTTTTAAAAGGCACATCAATTATGGGCAGGGGAACAAGTGGACTAAGAAAATGGAGTGAGGGTGCAGAGAGTTTACACTCAGGGCAGGATTCACAATTTTCTCACGTATATGCATGCAACATGGGCCAGAAAAATCTCTGGGTTATTCTCTCCCTGGTCTTGTCCATACCCAGATGTCCCCCCATTACATGTCCATGGGCTAAATCTAGTACCATCCTGCGAAAGGGTTTGGGAACCACTAGGTTTTCCACCTCGTCCTCCCCTTGTTTCACCACCTGATACAACAAACTATTTTTAAGAGCCATGTAGGGAAAAGACATCCCCCAATTAGGGTCCACAGGTTCCCCATCCATCACCTTCACTTTTTCTCTGGCTCTAAGGAGAGTGACATCCCGTAGTTGCTCTGTACAGAGGTCCTCTCTAAGTCAGGTACTACATTCTGTTCACTCTCACTGTCAGGGTGAGAGACATTTTCTGAGTCATTAGCCCCCAGCTGGGAGCTATCTTCCAGCTTCTCTGGTTCCCCAGCCAATACAGGAAAAGGAAGAGGGCCTCCTCCTTCCTCTGTCCTTCCACCAGTCTACCCTTCCATTTGGCAAAAAGGGTCATGCCAGAGTTCCCGTGCTTCTGCAGCAGGAGGAGCTCTATCCTGCAGACTCCCTTGGCCTTCCCATAACCTCCAAAAATGGGGAAAACCCCTGCCCACTAGAGCATCATATACCAGTGAAGGTACTACCCCCACTGAATGAGTCACACTGCCCCAAGGGGTGTCAATCTTTACCACCACCATCTGGTAGTCACGAGTGTCCATATGGATGCAAATGACCCTGACAGTGCTAGGGTGTAACCTTGCAGGATTTACACAATTGCTTTTTACCAATGTTACCACACTACCAGAGTCAAGCAGCACAGTGACTGGCTTTCCATCAACAAAAATCACACACATTTGCTTCTCCATGCGATTTGAACATGATGCTGAATATGCGACCTGTGCAAAAAGAGAAAGGCGTCTTTTTACATATGTATAATCGCATTGCATGGGTTCTTCATTCAGGGGACAATTGGCAGCAATATGGCTCAATGCATGGCATCTGTAGCACTGTATGTGCTCTATACTCAGTCCTTTCCAGGGTCCCCAAGACCTTGCTGACTTCTTTGCCCAGTCTCCAGGTCTAGAGTCCACAGCCTCTTTAACCGTAGCAGTCTTGTCAAATTTCCCCATGCCCCTGAACCCTGGAACAGTCTTACCGGGTCCGCCGGACGATCTTGCACCCCTAGATACATTGGAGTGGGGTGCAGATGGATGCAGTCCTCAGCAGCAGTGTATCTCTCCACGAGGTCCACGAGTTGGGTGGCGGTTTTGGGGTCCCCATGACTGACCCACTTCCTCAAAGCAGCAGGGAGCACATGTAGATAGCGGTCCATGACCACGCATACCACAATCTGGGGACCTGGCAAAGTCTCCGGATTTAGCCATTTCCTGATAGATGGACCAGGTTGAACATCTGCGAGTGGGGTGGCTTGCCGGTGCGGTAGGTCCACTGATGCACCCATTGGGCCCAGACTGCCATTGTGACCCCTAGGCATGCAAATATATTTGCCTTTAGTGTCTCATAGTCCTGGGCCTTATCTGCTTCCAGATAAAAGTAGGCTTTTAGGGGTTCACCAGTCAAGAATGGTGCTAACTGTCCTGCCCACTGTTCTTTTGGCCATCCTTCACGAACAGCGACTCTTTCAAAAGTCATGAGATACACCTCCACGTCATCCGCAGGTTTCATCTTCTGCAAGTGGTACCAACTTTGGTTCCACTGTTACTGGAGGTGCGGGCCCCTTTTTTAGGGCCTCCGCAAACTGTTGGTTCATCTCCTGTTGAGCCACTTGTTGGGCTGCGGCGGCCTCTGCGAACTGTCGGTTGGTTTCCCGCTGGGCTGCCTGTTGTGGTGCAGCAGCCTCTGCGACCTGGCGGTTGGTTGCCCACTGAGCTGCATTGGTTGTAGCAGGGTCTTCAATATTTCCTCCATCTTGGGAAGATGGCTGCTGAACTCCACCACTTGTGGGAGATTAGCTCGTGGGGATCAACTTTCCTGGGGAAATTAGTCATCGTGCAGGCAACTTTCTTAAAATCTGGTGGCTTGCCAGGTTTATTGGTAAAAGATTTGCATATTAAAAAAAAAATAAATAAAATAAATCCTAAACTCTAAAATCGCTAAAGTAAACATTATAGTTTCCTCACTTTACGATGTGGGGCTGGTTCCTGACACCCACAAAATATAAGCCACAATGCAAACCTTGTCTTTTAAACCTCAAACAGACACAGACCTCCCTCAGATCCCTCTCTGAGTTCCAGGTCAGAGCTCAAGTGAGATCTCTTCCTGGTTATTTTAAGCCACCTGCTGGTGAACTCCAGTGGACTGCAAACTCCGGACTGGAACCAGTCCTGCCATGGTGGCTGGTAAAATCCGGATCCAGTCCACATGAATGCATATGAGATGACAGGTAGCGTCCGTCTACCACTTCACCTTGCATACTGTCACTACATATATATATATATATATATATATATATATATATATATATATATATATATACATCACTGTCATACGTTCCACTTCACCATCTGCCTGCGATGGACAGTAGAGTATACGTAAGTACACCTGACCTAGGCCTAAAATGGTCGGTGGTACCGTCCTGACCAAGGTCAGGCCTCAAACGTCAGGTGACCTCAAGTGGTCGTCCACCGAATTTTATTGGTCCTTCTCTAGAGTGAACTCGAGACTGGACCTTGAGTCTCTCCCTAGACTCCCTCCAGACACAGACAAACTCCAAATTTTCTGTTCCAAACGTAACACCGAATATAAAACACCCACAGTCCTTGGTCGGGGTGTAGCATTTCACTCCATATGAGATGACAGGTAGCGTCCGTCTACCACTTCACCTTGCATACTGTCACTACATATATATATATATATATATATATATATATATATACTATACATACTGTGTTTTCTGAGACTAGAAAGTAGTTCAGGCAATGCTTATAGATTTTTTTCATTATCTCAACGTGGCATAGTGGCTTAATACATTGTCCATTACCACTGTCAAATAAAGAGCAGGGGCCACTGCTACTGCTATTGCTAGTTTCATATAGAGGCAAAGATGCTGTGGATAGTGTACAGCAGAAATGAATAAATCGTAAAGTAGGTTCTTGTTCAAAGCGTTAGAAATTTCCCTAAATTTGTTTCTATGTTTATAGTCTAAAATTTTGTCTAGCCATTGTTTTCATCTTTATCACTTTAGGGTGTTAGTTTTATCCCCAGACTGCACCTTTAGAGAATTCCGTTAATTTTCAATAAAATCATGAAATGCATTACCCCTGTATAACCTCCTACACTAATGAATAATCCAGTTACCTTTAAAAAATGTTCTTTAGAAGACATGCATACCAGATCATCCACTACTGGCTGTGTATAGGACAAGCACATGTTTCCTATTTCTAATCCCATAATGTAATCATCTGCAAGATTGAGTTTGTCTACTTTAGAATGTTGTATATGTAGATATGATAAAGGAAGGTCTTCCATGTTGGCAATTTCAGGAAAGCATTTTTTACCCGTTAAAACATGATAAGACTATCTTAGCCAAAGACTTGCCCTGGGCAGTTTTGTTAGGAAATGTATGCACTACTAAATAAAATATGTCAGGAAAAACACACATGTGTCAGGTTCCCAGGTTCTGTGGAGTTAGCAATATTCTTGTTTTGTTGACCACACTGCCTGCTTTGAAAAGCAGGTAAAACAGCAGTAAAACAGCAGTAATTTGCTTCTGGAGACGTGCCAGTAAGTTTATATTTTCTTCCTCAAGGTTGCAAACTTCTGGTTCCGGCACCACATGTGAAGGAGGCCCACACACTACCAACATGGCGGATGGTGCAGCAGCCTCAGCCAGCACGGACACTGCACACCACACAGCCGTGTCGCCTCTCCCACCTGAAGACCAGTATGCAGGTAGAGCACAAGCCATGGCAGCCCTGCTCTCCTCCACCAACACAGCTACAGTGGACAGAGCCATAGCTGCAGGAATCACATAACTAAGGAAAGAGATGGGTGACCATGCCAAAAGTATCTCTGAACTCGTACACTGTGTGTCTGATCTGGAAGATGAGGTACAAAGCTCCTTTAACTCAGAACAAAAATCACAGCAAGCCCAGCAATATACACTAGATAAATTGGATGACCTGGAAAATCAGTCTAGACGCAATAACCTGCAAGTTATCAGTCTTCCAGAGTCCATGCACTCAGAATCCCTAGAGGACATATGAGCCACATGCATCCCATGTGCTCTGGGGCTAACAATGCCATGCCTAGTGAAGAGAGCACATCGCCTAGGGGCCTCATCCAACGAAAGGCGCATGCCTAGACCAGTCAATGTCCGTTACTTGAATTACTCCGACAGAGTAAACATCTTGAAATCATTCAGGAACTCCAAATCTCTGCAAATGGATGGACATAAACTCCTATTGTTTGTGGACTATTCACAGGAAGTCTCTCAGAGACGCAAAGCTTTTCAATAAATATGTGCTGCTCTTTACCAGAAATGGGTCAAATTCACCTAGGCCTATACAGCAATACTCCACTTCACAGGCCCAACAGGTGAATCTAAAACCTTCTCTCCCAGAGGAAGCACAACAACACCTGCAGTCATACCTTCACATCCCAATGGATACCTTTGCACCCACAATCCCCTCCCACCTGGTTGCACCAAGGTATCAACGCAGCCTTGGGTAAAATATTGCCGCCCAGACCAGAGATCTCTTTCAGGAGACCAAGAAATGTTGGAGGTCTCATAGCATCCAGCAGAGTACACAAGGTTCCAAATAAGGGTTTTCAAAATAGAGGCCAAAGGTCAACCAAATTTGATCAGGTAGGGAGCTACAAATGCAGGGTGGAAAATTGTGGTTCCTGTGCATTCATGTGGCACAGAAAGAGAGAAGTCTTAGGACTAGACGGTCGCTCACATAATATCAAGCAGTTCATAAACTGTGGGACCACACATGTAATATATGGCCTAATCTGTCCTTGCGGACTACTCTATGTGGGGCGTACCACACGCCCACTTTGGGTAAGGTTTGATGAACACAAGTGTGCAATTCTAGGTAAGAGCGATTCAAGGAAAACCAGACCCAGAATCAACAATTCAGTCCCCCTGCATTTTAGGGAGCAACATAATGGAGATCCCACAGGCCTAAGGGTTTTTGGCATAGAGGCCATATCCAGAACTCTAGATGATGGGAGCAAATTTAATAAACTCTACCAGAGAGAGATCTACTGGATTTTCACCCTAGGGGTACTGACACCTGGAGGGCTCAACAAGGATCTGGAGATACAGAGAGTTTTAAAAGATTTTATAAGATTTCCTCCCACGTAGTCAATGGTCTCCTGGTCCCCCCCCCTTTCTTCTCCCCTATACCCCCCGCATCTTTCATGCACTCTCATGACTGGTTGTATATATTGCCATTCCACACAACTGGTTACAATATGTAACCAATATGAACTATATTCATCCTTTTAGTGTTTAAATGTTGCCCCCGGGAGCATAACCAGTGCCTTTAAGGTATATTTCACCAGCCAGGACCCATACAGGTGCACCAGAGGGGTAGCATTCACGTAAGAAAAATACAATCAAAACTCCACCGAATGGGTTCGGAATACCCTTGATCATGGGTGTTAATTGTTAACTATTAATTTTAAAATTAAAATTATCTTGAAAATATTTCCAAAACACTTTCAAAACACTTCCAGCTTTAAGTGATCCTTCTTTTAACAAATCAGTTCCAGAGAAGATAGGATTAAACTTATTACCTTGGTCCACTTGTGGGCTTGTAAATATCCATGGGGCTCCAGCCCTACAGCTTATCATATGCGGTAACCATATGGCATAGTAACATTACATAATTATATGCACAGATTTTTAATAGTGGGGGACATTGAAATGAAGGGGAATACATAGAGTTGAGCGTACCAGGACTGTAAAGTTTGGGTTCGTACCGGACTTTGGGGTGTCCGTGCCCCGAACCCGGACATTTGAAAAAAAGTTTGGGTTCGGTATTCAGGTATTTTTCGCGCCTTTTCTATAGCTGCAGGGCAGCCAATCAACAAGCTTTTCACTTGTTTGCCTTTAGAAGCCATCACAGCCATGCCTACCAATGGCATGGCTGTGATTGGCCAGTACATCATGTGATCCAGACTATTTTTGGTGCCTGTTGAATAGCTGCAGGGCAGCCAATCAACAAGCACTTCACTAGTTTGCCCTTAGAAGCCATCACAGCCATGCCTACTAAAGGCATGGCTGTGATTGGCTAGTGCATCATGTGACCCAGCCTCTATATGAGCTGGAGTCATGTAGTCCCGCTTGTCACATGCTCTCAGGCTAGTGTAGGGAGAGGATGCTGCTGGCGCTGTGAGGGATAGATTACCGTTCTAATATCATCTCATCCTGCATTACAGACAGGTTACTGGCGGTGCTGTGAGATGAAAGATTAGCATTCTAAAACCATCTGATACTGGACTAGGTACAGTTTCCTAGTGCTGTGAGGGATAGATTACAGTTCTAATATCATCTCATCCTGCATTACAGACAGGTTCCTGGCGGTGCTGTGGGACGAAAGATTAGCGTTCTAAAACCATCTGATACTGGACTAGGTACAGTGCCCTGGTACTGTGAGGGACAGATTATTGTTCTAAAATCATCTCTTAGTGCTATAGGGAGAGGTTCCTGCTGCTGCTGTGAGGGACAGATTATTGTTCTAAAATCATCTCCCAGTGCTATAGGGAGAGGTTCCTGCTGCTGCTGTGAGGGACAGATTATTGTTCTAAAATCATCTCCTAGTGCTATAGGGAGAGGTTCCTGCTGCTCCTGTGAGGGACAGATTATTGTCTAAAATCATCTCATCGTAGTGCTACAGGTAGAGGTTCCTGCTGCTCTTGTGAGGGACAGATTATTGTTCTAAAATCATCTCATCGTAGTGCTACAGGTAGAGGTTCCTGCTGCTCTTGTGAGGGACAGATTATTGTTCTAAAACCATCTCATCATAGTGCTAGAAAACAAGCAAAAACCCTCAAAGGTGGGACTTTTATGGGCACAAAAACAAAAACATCTATGATATAAAAATACAAAATGTATTGAGTATACAGATTAAGCAATATGTTAAAAAACCAAACAATGACTTTGGAACAGAATGTGGTGTATTGTATACAATTTTTTAACCTGGTTATGTACAAGACCTAATGCATTTCGGTGCTGGTCACCTTCGTCAGAGGTATAACTTGAAACATAACAACTCGGTATGATCTTAAAAAGAGAGAACATGAGATTAGAGACATCATGCAAACTGGTAAATATAGACCTTATGGATGTGTTGAATTTCAATTACTAACATACCAAAAAACAAAAATTGTCAAAGAAAATATCGAAGAATGTCAGTAAAAGTTCATTTTGTTGTCAATCTTGGCTTTGTCCCGCAACAGTTTGACTAGCCCCCAACTGGACCACGACCTGTTTGCTACAGAAGCTCACGACGGGGGAGGAGAGCGGAAGCTGCAGGAGGACACAAATGGCAATGAGGGAAATTCCCTATAAAATAGAATGAAAGGAGATGTCTTTATATAGTATCAAAAAAATAGTTTTCTTGTTTTTTATATAAAATATAAAAACATAGCCTACTTATTCAGAATCAAATACCTTTAAATTGATACCAAATATATAATGATTAATGTGCAGGAATTCGGCGTGGAAATGTTGAGGAATAAAGTTATTTTCTTATGCAAAAGGCATGTATGAACGGAGCATTCTATTAAAGAAAAAGAAAGAACAAAAAAAAAACGCAAATGAATTGTACCAATGTATAAATTAAGATGTTAGAAAACACCCAACACCTGAAAGAAAAAATTACCTGCCAATGAATTTTTTATGGGTAACCACCATTGATGTTTCATAGGCTTGTAGAAGTCCTAAAAATCCTTGACAGACAAACGTCTTAACAATGCTGCAATGTAAACACATAAAACAGCAGAGTTGTATGGCGAAAATCCCTTCTATATACAGCCAAAAATGGTATGTGTGAAAGTATGCAAAGTACCTTATCAAAAGGAGAGAAAAAGCTCCATGCACCACGCCGCTCCTCGTCCTGCACATCAATGGCGGTGTAAAGTGATTAGGGAATTTATAAAGCTGTGTAATCAGCTAATAATTGTGTCCAGGCCAAGGCTCAGCCTTGGAGACAGCTCCGTCCCTCCCCTCTCAGATGACACCATATGGAGCTTCCAGCTGGATGACGGGGGGCGTCACATGCCACGCCGGAAGTGACGCCACTGGTCATCCAGCTGCCGACGCCCTCATGGAACGCAAACAGGAAGTGGGCAATGTCAACCTGACATGTAACCTCTAGATGGATAACCTGAGGGTGGAGACTGGGAACAGTCTCCACAACGGCCCCACAGGTGGGGCATGCCCGTCTCAGAGGCACAGCAGCTCCATGAGGGGAAAAAGGCCACCTAAGCCCTAGGCAGGTGGCCTGTGTGCGCCAGGCGGAAACAAACCGGGGTAACAAAAAGTGGGGACCGCAAATACTGCGGGGCAGCCGATTCGTTCTACTTCTTAGGTGGTGAACTCGTGTATTAAACCAAAATGTAGTACGGAGAAAGTATTAGTCTTATTGAAAATTTTAATTGGCCTAAAGAAAAAATAGAATATATTTTTGTAGTGTAAATGTCCATAGATGTCATAGACTCCAGTCCATAATAACAGTCAACCCTCATATTCCTCTCTATAAACAGTATTTTTGTACTATACTTGAATCAACAACAGTCACGTAAGAATATTTGGATGATTACACAAGAAAAAAAAAAAAAAAACCAAGAGTGCTTCTGGTTATTGCTCCCAACCCCCTGATGCAAAACCCTCAAGAAAGGGCTTATAGGAAATAGCATTGTTAAGTCCTGGAAATATTGTGGCCTGTAGCAAATATATCCAACGTGCCTCAGATTGTAGTTTTTTGTTCCAGTCCCCCCCTCTAGGGCTAGGATGAATGCGGTCTAGAATGAGAAACTTTATTTTTGGAAAGATGTCATTGTGTCTATTGGCTACATGTCGACCAAGAGGAAAGTCTCTGTTTGCTGTTTTCATATTGAGATATGTTTATATGCCCTTTGCCAAAACTCCTGAATAGTTTTGCCTACATAGAAGTAGCCACAATCACATTGGAGTAAATATACCACCCCCTTTGTTTTGCAGTTGGCATAATATTTGGCTTTGAACTTTGCCCCATTAGGTAGTGTGGGGTTGCGGATAGTGCACATATACAGTGCCTTGCGAAAGTATTCGGCCCCCTTGAACTTTGCAACCTTTTGCCACATTTCAGGCTTCAAACATAAAGATATAAAACTGTAAACGTAAATGTAACAAGTGGGACACAATCATGAAGTGGAACGAAATTTATTGGATATTTCAAACTTTTTTAACAAATAAAAAACTGAAAAATTGGGCGTGCAAAATTATTCAGCCCCCTTAAGTTAATACTTTGTAGCGCCACCTTTTGCTGCTATTACAGCTGTAAGTCGCTTGGGGTATGTCTCCATCAGTTTTGCACATTGAGAGACTGAAATTTTTGCCCATTCCTCCTTGCAAAACAGCTCGAGCTCAGTGAGGTTGGATGGAGAGCGTTTGTGAACAGCAGTTTCCAGTTCTTTCCACAGATTCTCGATTGGATTCAGGTCTGGACTTTGACTTGGCCATTCTAACACCTGGATATGTTTATTTGTGAACCATTCCATTGTAGATTTTGCTTTATGTTTTGGATCATTGTCTTGTTGGAAGACAAATAGTCTACTTTGGTTTTAGCTTGTAAAAAACGTTGTTACGTTTTGCAATACAAACCGCATTTTCGTTGTGTCGAGTAGTGAGACTTGTGTGGTAGGGGTGACAGTTTGTACCACCACCGTCGTAGTACCAAACCCGGACGAAAAGAAGTCGTCCCTGTCCCTTCTACCAATTTTAACTACCCTTCTACCTACCTCGGTTTATGTCCTGGTAAGACCTTCCTTTGGACTACCTCAGACGTTTTCTGGACTCTGACCCTGCCTCTAAACAGAAGGTTGTTCTGTTACTAGGTTTTGTATTTCGTTTTAGATGTTACCTTACCAAGTGTTTATTTGTATAGGTCCACAATCTTACCGGTTCAGTTTCAGGTCTGGACTTAGGTTAGCTCTTAGACACCTTTCTTGACCTTTGACGACAAGTGTTTGCGAGAGGTAGGTTGGAGTGACTCGAGCTCGACAAAACGTTCCTCCTTACCCGTTTTTAAAGTCAGAGAGTTACACGTTTTGACTACCTCTGTATGGGGTTCGCTGAATGTCGACATTATCGTCGTTTTCCACCGCGATGTTTCATAATTGAATTCCCCCGACTTATTAAAACGTGCGGGTTAAAAAGTCAAAA
>BLSH010209080.1:31809-46028 GCA_018402905.1 Glandirana rugosa | reverse complement strand
ATATCGTTTCACAGTAAAGAAGTCACAAGAGTGTACTTTTATATATTATTTTATAAATGTTTTTACACTCCCCACATGCGTGAAAACACTCTATGACTTATACGTTCTCGTTTTTTACAATAGTTATCTCATAACTTAACCACTATGTCCGGATACACGGACGATTAACGATAGAGGTAATTAGAGAAACCCCATCCACGATATCCTAGAAATTACACATAATACTTACCCACAAATCCAAATGGTTGTATTTTAACCGGTGTAAGTGTACACCGATTCAACTGTTATGGACACCACACTGGGCAAATGTGAGATATGTCCCTATATGTCAAATACCAGTTCAATGATTTTACCTAACAGAGACAAATATACCAGTAGATCAAGAGTTACCTGTCACACCACAGGTATTGTCAACTTAGCCACATGTGAATGTGGCCAATTTTATGTTGGTAAACCTAAACACCCATTCATAATACACATTAAAGATCCTATAGCACCTACCCCAAAGAGATTAATGGAGATAGCAATTAGCAGGCACATAGGCCTGTATCACCAATTCAATACTCTATTGATAACATTTTTTGCTCTTGCATATTCAGTATCTCACAAAAGTGCGTACACCCCTCACATTTTTGTAAATATTTTATTATATATTTTCATGTGAGAACACTGAAGAAATGACACTTTGCTATAATGTAAAGTAGTGAGTGTGCAGCTTGTATAACAGTGTTAATTTGCTGTCCCCTAAAAATAACTCAACACACAACCATTCATGTCTAAACCGCTGGCCACCATTATTTTCCAGCACTGCCTTAACCCTCTTGGGCATGGAGTTCACCAGAGCTTTACTGGTTGCCATTGGAGTCCTCTTCCATGATGACATCACGGAGCTGCTGGATGTTACAGACCTTGCGCTCCTCCACCTTTCGTTTGAGGATGCCCCACAGATGCTCAATAGGGTTTAAGTCTGGAGACATGCTTGGCCAGTCCATCACCTTTATCCTTACCAAGGCAGTAGTTATCTTGGAGGTATGTTTGGGGTCATTATCATGTTGGAATACTGCTCTGCGACCGGTCTCCAAAAGGAGGGGATCATGCTCTGCTTCAGTATGTCACAGTACATGTTGGCATTCATGGTTCCCTCAATGAACTGTAGTTCCCCAGTGCCGGCAGCACTCATGCAGCCCCAGACCATGACACTCCCATAACCATGCTTAACTGTAGGCAAGACACACTTGTATTTGTACTCCTCACCTGGTTGCCGCCACACACGCTTTACACCATCTGAACCAAATAAGTTTATCTTGGTATCATCAGACCACAGGACATGGTTTCAGTAGTCCATGTCCTTAGTCTGCTTGTCTTCAGCAAACTGTTTGTGGGCTTTCTTGTGCACCATCTTTAGAAGAGGCTTCCTTCTGGGACGACAGCCATGCAGACCAATTTGATGCAGTGGGCGAAGTATGGTCTGAGCACTGACAGGCTTAACCCCACCCCTTCAACCTCTGCAGCAAGGCCAGCAGCACTCATACATCTATTTCCCAAAGACAACCTCTGGATATGACGCTGAGCACATGCACTCAAATTCTTTGGTCAACCATGGTGTTGCCTGTTCTGAGTGGAACCTGTTCTGTTAAACTGCTGTATGGTCTTGGCCACCATGCTGCAGCTCAGTTTCAGGGTCATGGCAATCTTCTTATACCCTAGGCCATGTTTATGTAGAGCAACAATTCTTTTTTCAGATCCTCATAGAGTTCTTTGCCATTAGGTGCCATCCTGAACTTCCAGTGACCATGAGTGAGAGTGATAACACCAAATTTAACACACCTGCTCACCATTCACACCTGAGACCTTGTAACACTAACGAGTCACATGACACCGGGGAGGGAAAATGGCTAATGGGACCCAATTTGGACATTTTCACTTAGGAGTGTACTCACTTTTGTTGCCAGTGGTTTAGACATTAATGGATGTGTGTTGAGTTATTTTGTGGGGATAGTAAATGTACACTGTTATACAAGCTGTACACTCACTACAGTGTTGTCACATGAAAAGATAGAATAAAATATTTACAAAATGTGAGAGGTGTACTCACTTTTGTGAGATACTGTATATATACAGTATCTCACAAAAGTGAGTACACCCCTCACAAAAATGGCAATTTAACCATGCAGCTTATTTTTGTTCAAGTCTCATCGTATTGTGCTCCTTCAAAACAAGCACACTGTCTTTCTTGGTCTATCTGACCTTGGCTTGGTATCAAGTGATCCCTGAATTTCCACTTATTTAGTGATTGAACAGTACTGACTGGCATATTGAAGGCTTTTAATTAGAGTTGAGCGAACCCGAACTGTAAAGTTCGGGTCTGTACCGAACTTTTGGGTGTCCGGGATCCAGACCCGAACCCGGACTTTTCAAAAAAAGTCTGGATTCGGGTCCGGGGTTCTGGTATTTTATTACACGTGTTGAAAAGCTGCCAAGGGCAGCCAATCAACAAGTGTTTCACTGGTTTTCCCTAGAAGCCATCACAGCCATGCCTACTAATGGCATGGCTGTGATTGGCCAGTGCACCATGTGACCCAGCCTCTATATGGGGCTGGAGTCACCGTGCTGCATGTCATATGCTCTCGGGGTAGTTTAGGGAGAGGATGCTGCTGACTCTGTGAGGGACAGATTGCAGAACATCTCATCCTGCTTTACTGAATGATCTGATTGTGGACTAGGGAGAGATACTAGTACTGAGGGACAGATTTCACACCTCATCCTGCTGCACAGAACGATCTGACTGGACTAGGTAGAGTCTGTTGCTTTAAGGGAAAGATTATTCTTCTAAAATCATCTCCAACTTGTACAGGGAAAGGTTCCAGCTTTTGCTTTAAGGGAAAGATTACTGTTCTAAAATCATCATCAAAGTGTGTGTGAAAAGCCTATTTTAGCCCCAGGGAGCCATATTAGTGTTGTAAAATCATCTTCAAACTGTGTGTGAAAAGTCTATTTGATTTTACAACACTGATATGGCTCCCTCCGGCTGAAATAGACTTTTCACACACAGTTTGAAGATGATTTTACAACACTGATATGGCTCCCTCCGGCTGAAATAGACTTTTCACACACAGTTTGAAGATGATTTTAGAACACTAATATGGCTCCCTGCGGCTGAAATAGGCTTTTCCCACATACTTTGAAGATGGTCCACATCCACCTCCATTTTTGATTTTTTTATGTGATTTTTTTAAAAAATAATGTTAAGTTATTTCCCTATCCCCATTTCTTTGTAGGGCACTTGTCCGACCCTTACCCCCATTTTCCTTTCTTTTGCAGACCTCCAGGACTTTCCAGGACTTTGTTACAGCCATTTTTGTGCCTAAAAGTTTGGGTCCCCATTGATTTCAATGGGGTTCGGGGTCCATGTCAAAGTTCGGGTCCAGTCCGGACCCGAACCCGGACTTTGTCCCGAAGTTCGGCTGAACCAGAAGAACCCGAACTTCCATAGGTTCGATCAGCTCTACTTTTAATATCTTTTTATATCCTTTTCCATCTTTATAAAGTTCCATTACTTTATTAAGCTGGTCTTTTGGCAGTTCTTTTCTGCTCCCCATGATTCAGTATCTAGCCCGCTCAGTGCATCCACGTGGGAGCTAACAAATTAATTGACTATTTATACACAGGTGCTAATTGCAATTTAAAATCCACAGATGTGGGAAATTAACTTTTAATTGCCATTTTAACCTGTGTGTGTCACCTTGTGTGTGTGTACTAAAGCCAAACATTCCAAGGTATGGAAATTTTTGATCAGTGCCATTTGGTTGATTTCTGTTATCATTATGATTTAAGAAGGAGCCAAACAACTATGTGATAATAAATGGCTTCATATGATCCCTGCCCTTAAATAAAAAAGTTTTTTTTGGCATGATCAGTCATATTTTAAATATTAATGCAAAAATGCCATGATTTCTGCCAGGGTATGCACACTTTTGAGCAGAACTGTACAGTAAATCTGAACATCTTCCTGTAGATTTTACATACTGATGAAGATCACATTCAAAAAGCATACCTATGTTTCAGTCTTGTTTCAGCTGACAGAAGTGACTCACAGTGGAATCTGGTTTAAGAGCAACATGCAAAAAGCCCAACAGATCCATGACAAACCAGGAGCAATTAGCTTTGATCTGGTTCCATGTACATGGGAAAAATAAGCAAATGTGTACTTTGTTAGTAAATGATCCCCATTAAATTTGAAACAACAGTCGTTTTTCTGTTTATGCCATGTTTTAGTTTTAACATAATTAGTATAATCAACCCTGATAGATATAATGAGAGACATACAACCTCTGTGTCAAAGAGAAGTCATTTTTTAATTACCCAAGTTCAGTCTTTCAGCTTGAATATAAATGTAAAGATATGGAGATAACAGCATGATTGCATGCATGTGCACTGACAGACTGCTTGGTACTGGCAGCATGGGCTTTTTAGCAGCAACAAACAATGTCACACTGTCAAAATTACAACACATTCTAAGATTAGATAACAAGTATAACCTGAAGGCTTACTGTCATTGAAAATGTGTAGTAAAGGTACATTGTAAAACCCACAGCTTCAAAAACGTTCACAAATGTTGCCAGATTTCAATAAAGTAATGTGTCCATCAGCCTTATATAATTGGCTGTATACTGGATATCATATGTTGAAAAATGCCAATCCATAAATCCATACTGTAACCCTTTTGATAAATTATTGTTAATAAACATCTCTTTTTTCCATCCATGTCTGTTAATATACCCATTATATTTGTTTGTATGTATACAAGTGTTTTCAAAAGAAATGTCAGCTATGCCTATTTTTGGTTAAAAGGTATACTTAATATATATAAGGATAATGCATTATGTACTGGCACTGCCATTTCATGCCTTACACGTGGCATGTGAATATGCTGGTTTAATCAGATTCTTTCAATCACATAGGGACATACATATCCCCTTTCACTTGGATGTTTTGAACAATATTACCAAGGCCCAATGAATTCATCCATATATAAATTATGTCCACTTTATGGCTTCTCTGTGGTGCTGACTTTTTCCTTTTAATGATTATTCATACACCTCTGACAAATACCACATCCGTGATCATAGTGCACTGCTTTCTCTCAGGATATGTGTACACTGCATTTCCCTTGTTTTTTTTGGGCTTTTACTTGAGCTATTAGATCCAAAAACACTGAAAAGATGCCCTCTATTTGGGAAAAACATGTCTATCCATATACCTCCTGTTATCTACTGTTGTACAGATGTTTGTATTAAAAATCTATGGCTATGATATATTACCTTTTTATGAAGCTTTTCTTAAACTTTTATTTTATAAATAAAAATGTGCCATTTTATGTGTTGTGCTGCATTGTTTACTGGTCTTGGGCACTTAAAAATCCCCATTCCCCATAGTCTCCCCATCTGGAGAGGCATGGGGACTATCGTTTTACAATTTTTGGCTCTATATAAGGGGATTGTGCTAGATTTTGTAAAAAAGTTCTCCCACCCAATAACCATTTTTGTAGATTAGATATTCTCAGTAATATATACAGTATACATGCACTGTCACCATTATGTGACACAGGCAGTACTTTTGTGGGGGCCCAGGTGAAAGGTTTATGTAATGCTACCCTAGTTATCATGCTTCTCACCTTCTGTTATGATATTGAAAGAGAAGGGTCCTCTTTTTCCATCAGACTGGGATATGGTGCATTGCATGATCATCTGCAGGGTCAAGGAATGTGAGAAGGGGAAGTAGACTGAACATATTCTCTTTCTTTCTTGAACCCCTTCTGGGTAAGTGTGGTTCTGTGGCACTTGTGGATAAAGACATGAATGACTGCCTGTGCAAGAACAATTTTTAGACTCCTAGTACAACTACTGCTTAAATACAAACTCCATTTTACTGTAAGTAAACAGAGAGATATACATATACAGATGAAATATTTACAATAACTCTTTCATGATTTATAGCAACAGCAACTGGAGTCAGACAGGATACATTCCCTTGGAGACCGAACCAGAAGCCTTGTAATGGTATAAGGAACATTACTTTCCATCTCCTACCTACCCCAAAAGTGAGCAATGTCCAGATCAACACAATAAAGAAGGGGGTATCAGCATCAGCCTTACCTACATTAAGTATAATAATGAACCTTCTTGTCCCAGAGAGCAAATCTGTATACATGGTACATTTACCCTTGCCTGTGATGGGTGACAACTGTACAGCAGAACAACCTGAAAGAGTTAAGACTAATTTCCTTTCTGGTAGTCACTATAATCCATGGACCTATATAAACAGGGGTTTGATGCCCTTTTCATTGAAAAGAATTAGGCTGATTTACTAAAAGATTTGAGAATCTTTCCTCAGTAAATTGTGTGAATATTTAGATAAACTATGTATCTGTGAAAAAAAATCTGTTTACATTAAATATCCAATTATGTTCAGATGAAATACATAAACAGAAATTTGCTTTTCACGTGGTTGGAGCCATAAAAAAGATGGAGCATTGGCTATATTTGAAAAACAACCGGTGTTTCCAAAACTTTCATTTTACACACAGCCCATCATCTAACTCCCCAATCTAAAAAGTACTGAGGTAACAGGGTCAGAACTGCAGCTACACAACTAGCTTTTTCACTAGAGCTGTCAGCAATAGCTGCCTTCATGTTTTTCTTAAGTAAAGAATGAAAAGAAATTAATTTGTGTGGTTGAAGCAGCCTGGCAAGAATACACACCTGCCCAGTGGGTGGTGCCTCTTATTTTCTTTTTAGCCAAGGCCACCACTGGTATCCCACACTTATGAGTGCATGAGACGCCACATTCTCTGCTGTATGCTGTGGTTCCACCCACCAGTCGCTACAACTAGCATCTAGAAAATGGAAGTTTCAGATAACAGTGGATACCAGTGGCACCAATAGCAAGCACTCACAGCTTCCTTAGGAACCAGTGACAGCTGGAGGCTGTCATATATAGAAGCTGTATGTAGCACCCTGGTCCTAAACAGGGCTGCTCACAAATTTAGTTTGCTAGGTGGTAACTAGCCTGGCCATTTGTTAGGGTGATTCACTGACTTTTACCCTAAATCTGAATCTGGTGCACCTCTCTCTTCTGTCACTAGGTGGCATTGTTGCCTACTCCTCTGCAGAGCGACAACTCCTCCCCCTGCCAAGGGACTGGCTCACATACTCTCCAGAAACTTTAGCGCCCGCCTTCTTTCTCTCGCAGTGCGCCAAAACTTTAATGGAGTCTGCCTTAACCCCTGCAGCGCTGGCATAAAGTAACAAGAAGCCAGGCTGACACTCTCTCATGAGTAATGAGACACGTTGGTTCTTCCCCACATAGCTTAAATGGAAAATAACACATTCTCTGAGGAATAAAGATGTTACTTGCTACTCTCCCACAGAGCTAGACGAAATCCCGGTGCAGTTGCAGTCTGTTGCTAGGGACGACCACAGCAAGAATAACACCTTTGCCCCACGTTGGGTGCCAAATGTTGTTAGGGCCCCGACCTGCAGAGGCCTAGTGGTGGCCCCCGGCATCAGTGTGGTGAAGTTTGTGGAGTATACAGCGGGTTAGCTGTGGAAGAGCTCAGGGTATCCAGTGGTGGCTGGGATCTTGGAAGTCTAGTGAGAGGCTGGGAGCTCAGTGTGTAGATCTACAGTAGGATACTGTGAGATGTGAGAGAAGATCTACAATGGGATTCTGTGAGTTATGTGTGCAGATCTATATTGACTGTTGAATGTTCAGTTGCTATAGGAGACAGCAGTTTTACCAAATACAGTGCGCTGCATCCAGAGTAAAGGCCCTCTACCTGTATAGCTGTCTGCCTATTACTATTTTTGGTCTACGGAGTCTGCCAATTGCTTTTGCATCTGCCTAAGGGTGTCCTGGCCCTAAACCCTCTCTCCCCCAGTTCTTGTTAAGAGACAATAAAATCTCTTTTGCCCATGCCCATGTGCGCCCATGTGTTCAACTTGCATTACACACACCATGACCAGAAACTCGTACCCTGAGGAGGAATTTCAGCTGCCCCTGATTCCGGATGTCACCACTAGGCCTCTGAAGGTCAGGGCCCTTGCTACATGTAGAAATACCACAACATGATGTTCAGACCCAATCAAACAGGGAGCCAAACGAGCAAAAGCTGGACCATTGGCTCATCCCTATGGAGTGGCAATGGTTCTTATAACCCTTGGCTGCCTATAGCAGTTGATAACTATAGGTATACAGCACCGACATGCTGAGGTAATGCCACTGGAAGCAGAACACATGCTTGAAAACCTTAAAGTGGTAATAAACCCAAGACCAAAAACGTAATGTATTGCAGCATACCTATTCTTAGATGTGTTGGCTGCATGAGCTTTCTTTTCTTAAGCTTTTTGTTCTTTTATTTTCACATTTTGTTTTTCACCTGCCTTTAACAGACCTGGCTATTCAGCAAAAGTGGCAGCTAAAAGGTTGAGACAAAACATTTAACACTGACAGGGGTGCTTACGATGGTCATATTTAAATGATTTATGCAAAATCTTCCCAAAAGAAAAAAAAAATCTGCTGCTGTAACTGCTTTAAAAGTGTTTGCTGGAGTTTGGCTTTAATTTGTTAGGAAATCCATCTAAATTTGCTAGTGCATTTAAAACTACCCTCTTCCCAGATAATGCTGCTTTCCAAGGGTGGTTACATTGCTTCTCCATTAAGATTGGTGCCCCTTCAAAGCTGGGTGTACACTGAGAGTTTTTTTTTTTCCTTCAAACAGTGGGTTGAATAAAAAAAAAGGACAGATTCCCATATCCACACAAGTGATGTGGATGCAGGAATCACCACTGCTAACTATCAGTAAATGTATTGATAACTAGACATCAGTACTGTTTATATCAGGGTTTCTCAACTGGGGTTTCCCCCATGGATTCTGCTGCTATCTAACTGTTAATTGCAGGCAGCTGATGGGTAGTTTACATCCCCACTTAGCAGACACTCTCCTACACTTTCTCCCACATGCAGAAAAAAGTCTTTCCACTGTTCCCCACTGCCCCTCCTCCATCCCAGGTGCTTGTATATGACAGCACATAAGATGGACGAGAGATTTGGACCAGCGGGGAACAGCATGTCACAATGGGACTCGTTCCTGCACCACTCTGCATCTTGATTAACAACAAGATCAAACATGTTTGGTTAACCAATCAGAAACCCCTCCAGTTTCAGACACTAGTGTTTCAGGTGAAGTTTTTAGCTGTTGATATTCATTCATCATTATGGAAGCACAGGTCTACAGTAGATGATAACACACATTATTGCGTGCATGGATGCTACCTAGGTGCATATTACAGACTGGACATATTGTGCTGGATTGTAATGTCTCTATGCTTGCTATGACATGAATGATGAATGGGACTCTGAAGGCTGCTGTTCATTGAAATATTAAAAATTACTCTGTGGACTCTGTCACCTGTTCTAAAGTAAAAAAATGCATCTATCTGGATGAACCAAGTTGCTGCGGGAAAATTCATTTTGGATTAGAGGCGTTTGCATTCCATATCGGCTAGCACATTCTTGCCTCAACAACAACAATAACAACAATTATCACTCCTCATCCATATAAAGCCCAAGAAGATTAAATCAATGAATATCCTCATATATAGAGAGATAAATGTGGATAGATTGCCAAAAAAACTTTCAGCACCACATCCTATATTTAACATGAAGGAACAAAAGGAGAGTATGTGGGACTTTTGTGGTGCTATCATATCAAAAAGACACTATGGGGTTGATTCACTAAAGCTGGAGAGTGCAAAAACCGGTGCAGCTGTGCATGCTAGCCAATCAGTTTCTAACCTCAGCTTGTTCAATCAAGCTTTGACAATAAAACCTTGAAGCTGATTGGTTTCTGTGTAGAGCTGCACCAAATTTTGCCCTTTCAAGCTTTAATAAATCAAACGCTATGTATAATAAAAAATCATCATTTTATTATAAACATCATTAACCAATAGACACAAATACATATAATTCACTTTAAAAAAGGGTTTTTTATCTCATATGTAGCTCCTGGTTGGCATGGCTGGCAAAAATCCTGACATGTTTCATCTGATTAGGCTTCCTCGGGGCATATAATTGTCAGCTGTGCGTCATGCCATTCTAGCAAACAAATATATAGCATGAATATACACATAAACAACAAATAATTGTATTCAGAATATTTCATTTAAAAGTTTACCCCCTATTGCTCAATATATTGCTTCAGAAAAATAATTTGAAAATAGAATTGCTATCGTCCAACCTATTTTGGAGTACAGTGGGGTCAGAGAAGACACATATGGACCAGGCTACAAGGAAAGACAGAAATAAGAAACTGGTGTCTACTACTTGATAATTAATCACAGTTTGCTAAAGAGAAACTAGGGATGCTTCAATACGTGATGAGAATAATTAATACACTTACTCAACTGAAGTAACTAACAGCCATACATGGGTGGTCAGTCCTCTGCAGTTGGAAAATCACAAGGCACTAAGGTGGAACAATGCAGCACTGGGTAGCTGGTTGGTAATAATATGGATTGGTTGTATCACACAATAAGTCATTGAAGTAAAGTTGTGACTGGTATCAGTACACCCTGCAAGGGCTTACCTAGAAAGACGATAGCTATGTTTCAATTCACAACAATAAAGACACCTGCATAAACCAGAGAAAATTGTTGCTTATGCAACACATACCTTAAGCTGCTAGTCTCTCCACATCCACCAATGTGGCTCCAGCTTGTGTAATGGCCGGAGATGCTGACTTAAATGTATCTCCCAAGTGGGTGATGTCATTGGCTGGATGCGAATGCAGTTGCCTCTATTGTGCATGTGTGGGATCACATCAGAGCAGTCTGGAGCTAATCTCCATCTGGGTCTTAATGTGTGACTACTGTTGGTCAATTGTCAAATTTAGGATATAAATTCACTTTTTGTGTACCCCCTAATAGCCACAATTACCTATTTCTGATCTAATTCCAAATGTCCTTGTCATGAACCTGTAATACAATACATGTCATGTCTGTTTGCTTACCTCTTTGGTTATGTCAGCTTAGAGGCCATGCACATCATCACCTGTGTGTTAAGAAGCTTCCCTCTGTGAACTCCAGTCTCCAATTAAGGAAATACTATAAAAGATGATGTGCTGCAAGCCTCGTTGCCGACCAATTATTGTGTGTTAGGCTTGTGTTGTTGCTTCTGCCGTGTGCTTTCAGTTTGTTTCAGTGTACCAGTCTCGGCTTGTTCTTTGACCTTCCTTGTCTGCTAGTGTCCCCAATCTTGGATTGTTCTTTGACCTTCCTTGTCTGCTAGTGACCCCGACCTTGGCGTGTCTACTGTCTGTTTCTGTCTGCTTGTAGCCGTGACCCTTGGCTCTCCCACTGACCATCTCTTGATATCTTGCACTGCTGCTTTCTCTCTATTTCACCTGTAGCCTGCAGTGAGCATGAGCTGGGGGACCCTGTGGGTCGCGACCTGGATCCAGTTGCAGCCAAGTCCATCCTCACCACCAGAGGCCCTGGTGAACACTTGCTGGCTCTTAGATTCCGTGCTCCGGGGAAACCTATGCTCTAGCTCCCTGTGCAATCTGTGTCAGGGTCCCAGCAGGCCCGCTTCCCTGCATCATCCTGATCTCTAGTCGCAGCAGTCAGCTAGGGGTTCACAACCTTAGCAGTGCGTTTCACTCTTCAGCAGTGCGATTCGCACCCCAGCGGGGTGCATTTGTCACCTTGCCCCAGGGGACCTGACAGTTTCGTTGGCCATGGACCCGGCAAATGTGCTGCTACCCGCCAATGATTCGCTGCAGGGCATAGTCCACAGACTTGAGACCCAGGAGTCTAATAAGACCCAGGTGATGCAATTCCTTCAGGATCTGGCTTTCCGCTTTGAGCAGCTTCAGTCCTCCTTAGGACCTCCGGTGCAACCTCAACTGAAAGATGCTGCCATATCTGTTCCAGTCACGCCCGCAGCCATGAACCCTTTGCAGTTACCGGCTCCATCCCGTTACACTGGGTACTCTAAGTTCTGCAGGGGGTTTCTCAGCCAGTACACCATTCATTTTGAGCTTCAGCCTCAAAATTTTCTGTCTGATCGGGCAAAGGTGGCCTATATTATTTCTCTCCTGTCCGGCAAGGCTTTAGCCTGGGCTGCCCCTCTGTGGGAGAAGCGTGACCCCGTGGTTTCTAGTCTGTCTAGTTTCTTGAAACACTTTTGGAACATCTTCAAGGAACCAGGTCGTGCCTCTTCAGCGGCCAGTGTCCTTTTACTCCTCCACCAGGAGTCTTTTTCTGTGGGCCAGTATGCTCTCCATTTTCGGATTCTGTCTGCTGAGCTAAACTGGAACAATGAGCCCTTAGTTGCAACCTTTTTACAGGGCCTCTCTGACAAAGTGAAGGGTGAATTAGCGGGTAGAACCATCCCTGCTGATCTGGAAAACGTAATCTCCCTGTGTAACCAGATCAACATTCACTTCCAGGAGAAGACCCTAGAAAAGAGACGCCAACACCCCTTGGCCCCTAGTCAGCCTGAGCCCCCCTCTCTGTGACCCATGGAGAAGCCCCTGTCAGCTGAGGATCCTAAGCAGCTGGGCTGGACCAGGCTATCTCCCGAGGAAAGTGCTAGGCACAGATGTCTGGGCCTGAGTCTCTACTGTGGGGGCAAAGGTCATTTTCGTGACACTTGCTTGCTGCGTCCGGGAAATACTCGAGTCTAATACATCTGGAAGGTGGAGTATTGGACCCAGAAATATCTACTTCTGTTGGTGTTCCTGCATGTCAGTGCTTCTTCTCACTCGGTCTTGGCATATTTGGATTCTGGAGCTACTGGCAACTTTAAGGACTGGAATACTGCATCCTCCTTGAAGCTTACCCTTTTGCCCCTCGCCACTCCGTTGGTGGTCTCAGCGATCAATGGCACTGTTCTTCCAGGAGGGCCTATCCGCTTCCAGACCCTTCTGGTTAAGATGTCGGTTGGAATACTCTACCAGGAGGGATATCCTTCCTTGTCCTAACTAAGGCCTCAACCCCAATCGTATTGGGCCTTCCCTGGTTACAGCTCCATTCCCCACACATTGAGTGGATTTCTGGGCAGATGATGGCTTGGGGTTCCTCCTGTTTCTCATCCTGCCTACTCAAGGTGGCTCCCAAAGAGTGACTTCCTGTTGCCACCATCTCAGTTTCTTCTGCTCTTCCCGCTGGATATAGTGATTTCCAGGATGTCTTCTTCAAGAAATCAGCTGAGGTGCTTCCTCCACACAGGTCCTTTGACTGTGCCATTGACCCTTTTCCCAGAGCGACTCTGCCCAGGGGCCATACCTACCCCTTATCCATCCCAGAGACTCAGGCCATGTCGGAGTATGTCGCTGAAAATCTAGAGAAGGGGTTCATTCAGAAATCCTCATCTCCTGTGGGAATGGGGTTCTTTTTTGTTGTCAAATAAGATGGTACTTTAGGACCCTGCATTCACTATCAAGGTTTAAACGCGGTGACAATCTAAAATTATTACCCCTTACCTTTAATATCTGAACTATTCAACAGGTTAAAAGGTGCCTCCATTTTATCAAGTTGGATCTCAGGGGTGCATACAATCTGATCCAGATAAAGGAAGGTCATGAATGGAAAACCACATTTAACACTAGAGATAGGCATTACGAGTACTTGGTTATGCCCTGAAGGGAAGACAATACCCGCTCAAAGCCACGGCTTCACTCCACAGATGTGACCGCTTCCATAGGGTGCAGGCTCCGCCATGATACAGGGGATACTGAGAAAAGTTCTTCAGACAGCCGCACTCCAAAAATTGCCGTTTATTGGTAAAATCAAATGACATACAAGCAGAGCATATTGGGGGACAAACCCCAGGTACAAAAGCTGACGCGTTTCACGTCTATATCTGACGCTTAATCATAGCTAGAGATGGTATGATCATATCGCTGCTTAAATATGAATTCAAGATCTTCTCAAACAAAGAGAGGAGGAGGGGAAAAGGAAAAACCAGGTGAGTGTAATTACCTCCAAATTGAAAGATCAGCAACTCACTTTAGGCAGCGAATGAAATTAGCATAGAATCAATTGTGTCATCACATACAAAAAAACACAGATGTGTAACATACATAGTAAAAATTGGTACTGTGTTAACTAAGATACGATTAAAGTAAGCGACGGATTTCACTCAACGACTAGAAAGTT
>BLSH010209080.1:15420-26427 GCA_018402905.1 Glandirana rugosa | reverse complement strand
CCTGGGGTTTGTCCCCCAATATGCTCTGCTTGTATGTCATTTGATTTTACCAATAAACGGCAATTTTTGGAGTGCGGCTGTCTGAAGAACTTTTCTCAGTATCTCCTGTACTTGGTTATGCCTTTTGGTTTGTGCAATGCCCCTGCGGGGGTTCCAAAACTTTGTCAACAAAACCTTCAGGGAACTGTTGTATCATTTTGTTGTAATTTACCTAGATGGCATTCTCATCTTTATGGAGAATCTGCCTGTCCACAGAAACCATGTCCGGATTGTACTTCCGTGCTTTGGGAACCTTGGATCCTGATAAGGTCTCGGTCCTTATCAACTGGCCCCTTCCCGTAAGCCTCAAGGCCACACAGCTTTTTCTCGGGCTCACAAATTATTATAGGCAGTTCATTAGGAATTACTCTTCCATTGCTGCGCCTACTATCGCCTTGACCAAGAAAGGTGTGAATGCTAAAGAGTAGCCCTCTGAAGCTGTCTCTGCGTTTCATTAATTGAAACAAGCCTTTGTTTATGGACCTCTCTTGAGGAGACCTAATCCTGAGGATCCATTTTGCATTGAAGTGGATGCTTCTTCAACTGGGCTGGGAGCTGTGCTTCTTCAATCCAATGAGAAAAAACCTCAACCATGTGTGTTTTTCTCCAAAAAATTTTCTCAGGCAGAGAAAAATTACACCATTGGTGACCGGGAGCTTTTTTGCCATTAAATTGGCATTAGAGGAGTGGCTTCATCTCTTGGAGGGCTCCTGTCACTCTATAACTATCTTTGCGGATCATAAAAATCTTCAGTACCTGCAGAATGCCAAACGACTGAATCCCAGACAGGCCAGATGGAGTCTTTTCTTTTCTCTTTCAATTTCATGATTACGTACAAACCTGGTTCCTGCAACTAGAACTAGGATCCTTCATTGGGGACATGATTCCAAGGTGGCAGGTCATGCTGAATTCCTCCGATCCTTCCTACTCATCAGTCACCACTACTGATGGCCTACACTTCATCTGGATGTCAAAGATTACGTTAAAGCCTGTCATGTCTGTGCCCAGTCCAAATCCTCCACACAAGCTCCTGTAGGTCTTCTCATGCTTTTTCCCAGTCCCAAGGAACCAGGGCCGTCTTTAAGGCAGGGCAAAGGGGGCAGCTGCCCTGGGCCCTGTCATTGTTGTGGGGCCCAAAGCAGCTGCCTCATAATTGCCAACTATATTATAGTTTTAGACCTGTGCTGTGTCCCAATATCTAAGTGCTGCTACTAAAGCTGCCCAACTCTGTCCTATTGTTGTTTACAGATGACTCACCTGCAGACCCTATGTTTACATATAAATAACCGGCATTGATATGTAAATAGTGGCGACCAGCTGCGCTGATATGTAAACAAAGGTGGCATTCATATGTATATCATGCCCCCCCCGAGGTCATATTCACCATCACCTATACTGGATGCTGCCCACTGGGGAGACAAAGGCATGCTTGAAATTCCACAGCACATATCAGCAGATATGTGAGGGTGTTATTAATAATTGATGCCACTGCTGTGTATCTGCTAAAGGGCAGCACATTTCTGTGGTGTCAGGAATGCGACTTTGCGCTCCCAATCCATGATGTGCAGGCAGTGAGGAGATGATGTGCTGTAACCTCTAGCAACCAATCTGTGGGCAGTAATGATGCACAGTAATCTCTAGCAACCAAACAAGCAGAAAGCATATGCTGTAACCTCTAGAAACTAATTAGTGAGCTGTAATGTGTGCTGTAACCTCTAGCAACCAGTCAATAACTGGTAATGATATGCTGCAACCTCTGGCAACCAATCAAAATCACTGCTGATCTGATTCAGTAAACTGATTTTGAGTCTAGTTGCTATTTATTGTATGCCTCAGAGCAGGTGGAGAGTGAAATTGCATCGGGGCGGCCCAAGAAAATATTTGCCCAGGGTCCAATTAATATTAAAGACGGCCTTGCAAGGAACACAGGTCTCACATTGCCATGGATTTTGTTTCCGATTTCCCACCATCTGAGAAGAAAATGGTCATCTGGGTGGTAATCAATCGGTTTTTCTAAGATGGACCATTTTGTTCCTTTTCCAGGTCTTCCTTCTGCTCCTGCTTTGGTTCCCATTTTTGTTTGAGAAATCTTCCATCTCCATGGGGTTCCTTCCCATATTGTTTTGGACAGAGGTGTCCAATTTACATCTCGATTTTGGAAAGCCTTCTGCAAGTCCCTTGATATTGTCCTGGACTTCTCTTCCTCCTACCACCCTCAAGCCAATGGACAGACTGAGTGTCACGTACCTGGTGGATGAGTCTGACTTCAGCAGTAGGCAACCTCCCTTACTAAACTAACACACAACCCAGTATATGAATAAAATTAAAAATAACTGGTATCAGCGCTCTCAGTGTAAAACACCAGTGTATATATGTTAATTATTAATAAAAATGTTCATATAAAAATATAACAAACAAATTTCAAAACAAGAACTATTATATATATCTATGCAGATAAATTAGCAGCCAATTTATATAACACAAATCATAACACACTTCACCCCACATAAATAAATGCATAAAACTTATATGGTGTAAGCGGCGCTTATTATCACTAGCAGTCCATATAAACAGTCCAAATTAACAAACTAGTGAATGGTGCATCCAAAAGGGCAGGAACTGTATTCATCTTGACCGCCACCACACCACGTGATAAAATCGGAAGGGAGATCCCCCCTGAAATAAAAATGGGGTGGGATTGGTTTCCCCAAGTTTATTTGTAATTATATATTAATTATCTATTCCTCTATTCGTTAATCTACTAAAACTCTGATAACTGTAGCAATAATGGTATAATAATAAGGTTAGCTTATATATATATATAAATAATCAATCACTCTGCTTTAATAAAGCAAAGATTATATTTATTATAAGGAAAATAGAAATGCTAACATCAATACATTATAGAAGATATCATAGAGCCTATAACATAAATAACATAAGGTGATACTTAGGCTGTCCTCAAGATGCTGTTCTAGCTGGGCTCCAATGGAAGAGAGAGAGCAGGAAGTGGCTTACAACTTTTAAACTGTGCTCAGGCACCCACCCACACACACCCACATGCCAGCCTATATAGGATTATAACCAATGGTGGCCGATTTCCTTTCTTCAATCCATCCCCTAGGACGCATGCTGTGTTGTATGCGGTAGCAACCACTAGAGGCAGTATATGTCCATGTATAGCTCATATCTGATTCTTCCCAGGCCAGGTGTTCCTTTGAAGATCTGTAAGTCAGGCAATCAATCATTTTAGCAGTTGGCTATTGACATTTTTATGTACAGTCATTCAGGCCCCAAACTTTATTATACCATGTAGCCTACATTTCTGCTGTTACTCCCCTGCCCGAGGGCAGTACTCCAAGATGAAGGTTGATATGCACTGGTCATCTCCATAAAACTTGTTGAATGGCATTCCAGGTTTCTTCCAGTAGTGTGCAGACTAGATATGATTAGATTTCCTATTTCTTGCATTATGGAAAAACCATTTTGCCCTCCAACATATGCCGCTTTGGGCCTGAAGGGCACATACCACCCTTCTTCAGTGACAGCCTCCGTGGCAAAGTCCATAAATGTCTTCACATGTTGTGCTTTATGTGCCGCTTTGCCTGAAGGGCACACACCTCCCTTTCTCTGGAACAGCTCCAATGGCACAGTCCATAAATGTCTTAACATGTTGTGCTTCCCAACATGTGCGGCTTCGCCTGAAGGGCACACACCTCCCTTCCTCTGGAACAGCTCATATGGCACAATCCTTAAGTGTCTTAGCATTGGTTTCCCAACATGTGCCGCTTTGCCTCTGGGTGATACACCTACCACCATTCTTCAGCGAACGCATCCATGGCAACATTCTGTGTTTTCTCCTTCCTGGTCTCTTCATGAGGGGGTGCAATATAGGCCAGGGGTGTCCATTCACTCACCATTCACCAACACACACTCAGAGCCACGTTTCAACCAGCTTGTAGATACAGAACCTCGAGGAGGGCCTTATTCACCCATATTATTAACCTATCACATGTATATCAAATTATCACACAAATCAACTCATTACCATAATATATACATATACATTTGAATCACCACCTTAAGCATCCCACCCCCAACCTCCTATAACCCTTCATTGTGTATACAGGGCGGGATTAGGCAGGCTTGTTCAATATGGCCTTTCCTACCGCAATTCTGGCATAAATGCGGTGCACTGTGACTCTCAATTGGCAGTAAAGCCTCCAACTTGTGCAGAGACATCACCGTCAATTTGTCCCACAACATGCGTAGATAAATGTGAAACTTTTATATAAACATCGGATCATACATGTTTATACTTGCAACAACAACAAAACCACAAAATTCCCTCCCTGTGCCTGGATTTCAGAGACCATGCCCAGGGCATACCATGCACCTCTAGCTACGGTTAGATTCAAGGAGCACCCTAATTCCATGACTAACATTACATTGGTATTCTTTAGGACAGATAAACAAACTTGTCTATGTTCCAAATAATACCCAGGTGCTTCCTTCCCAGCAATGATCTCTTCATCCAGAACACAGCGTGAAACCTTTTCCCAACATTCCCAGCGGCGTACTGATCTGGCCTACACAGGACGTCATGGTCCTGCCTCCGACAGAGGGAAATATCAACCTGCCTCCAGCTTCCATCCACTCTGACCACAGGTGGGTAATTTAGCCATAAATGCAACAAGGTAGCATCCCCAGTCAGTAAGCCTATTGATACCACAGAATATACAGACCGAGTCTGCGCTTCTATATCTGGGATCAACGGGTAAGCCGAACACCTTCCATAACCCAAATTAGCGCAGCCCATCCAGGCATTATACCACCACTTTGGATTATTGTAAACAATGTGTTTTGGTAAAAATCACACTGAGCTGTGAAGCTAACTCATAAGGCCACTGTCCCTTATACAGAGACTGCACAATCAGCCTGATGTTGGTTGATGATTCCACCTGCCTCTGCGTGCATGCCAAAGCCCATGATACATTCTTGCCTTGTACCAACACACTCTCTACCAACCTCTCCAAATGGTAGATAAAATCTTGAGCCACTTTAACCTGGGGCATTCAATTGAATGCTATTAAAGATGTCAATAATCTCTCTCTGAGTAACAAAGCCCAGCTTACTGTCTGTCGCTACGGCTGAGAGTTTGATCCTCAGGATACTGACATTCACTTCATTAATAACACCCATCTCCACTCCTAATCCCCCCAATATAGTGCTGAATACATCCCTCCTTTTTCGGTTGCTCCTCAGAAATAAGCAGCCTGAATAAACCTCATTCTGTGTCCACACACCTCTGGGAGCACACCACTGGTACAATGGTCACACTTGATTCAGTGTATATTCAGCACACATAGGGTAATAGATTCTTATCAACCCCTGTGAGACATTGAAGTGCCATGTGGTGAAGGCATACTGTACCCTGGTAGCCAGCAAATGGGAAGAGCTTAGAACCATTTGTAGCGGTTCCCCTCTTTCCAATGAAGCGTGTTTTTGTGAATTGACATGGGCATCGCCTGTGCAGGGTTCCAACTGCTCAGGTGAGACATCAACCAGGTGTATTTCCCTTATGTCCAGTTCTGGTGTCCCACATGTCCTATATCCGATACCTTCTCTATAGGACTGCTAGAATTGAGACACCACCCCTACAAGGAAATTCTCACCTCGTTGATGTGTCATCTGGAGCTCTCTAGTCTGGCCAACAGACATCTAAGTGTCAGCCTCCTGGGTACCTACACCATGTTAATTCAATTATGCCAATACACTTCACACATTAAAAACCATTTCCTTACATTCAATTCCTCCCTGAAAAACAAACATATTTTTCACTTCTTGTTCTGTTCTAAAGGATTGGATAGGTTGCATTCCTTCCCTAACCTCCAACCCATTGCACTTGTATTCACAGTTTTTCTACATCCATGAGAGATTCCGGCAAAAATGTTCCACAAGCCTAGTTGATGGGCACAGTCTTTCAGATGCAGCCTTGACACTAGATTGTCCATAAGAAAAAGAAACCTTATATTGCAAATATTAATCAGAATCTTGGTTTGTCCCTTCTCCCCTGACTGTTTGTCAGAACAACTTTGTGACATGGCATGGCACAGACAAACTGCCACCCAGATGAACATCTTTCATCCATGTTCCAGAGACCTCTCCAATCTTTCGCTCCACCAGGACTCTGGAAGTGAAAAACAAGGGCAGAATCAAATTCTTATCTGCAATATCTATTTGATTGCATTTTCCTACAGAACCTCCCTTGGAACCCAGGAACTCCATTATCCTGGCTTCTGCCACTCTGAACAGACTATTAAAACAGCCAATGACTTCTTTAGGCTGAACCCACTCTAAACTGAATTCCCATGATAAGGAAAAAACAAAAAATAAAAATAACTGCTGCTTTCCAACAGTTTTCATTATAAACATAAAAAAAACAAAAAAACAAAACAAACAGAATGTGTGTATCTGTTACCTAAAACCTACACACTAACTCCCCTTTCAGGTGGACAAAACCTAAACATTTTGGAATTTTTCCACCTGAATGAAAAAAAAAAACAAAAGACCTAAAACAAACTCAGTTACAGGCCACTGTAACTTTCTGCCAACTCCTGCCTCAAGCAAACTATTCAGTTGCTAATTTAGGGCCTATTCACTGACCCCCCCCTTTTCAGGTGGACTAAACCTAACAATTTGGAATTTTTCCACCTGAACAAAACAAAAACTAAAAATCAAAATAAATGAACAAAAATTAAAAAAAAAAACTACAAATAAATCAATAACAAAAAAAATAAATAAAAAAACAAAATAAAAAAAAATAAAACAAAAATAGTAAGAGGGAAAAAAACAATTACGAAGGAGAGAAAAAAAAATACAAATATTTTCTAAAAATAATAAAAATCCAGAGGCTTACCCTTGAAAATCCAAAAAAACTACATCAAGGTCCTCCATAATATTTCAAAAATTAAAGTCAAAACAAAAGACTTGCATGTACACCTTATTCATCACCAAGCACCATTAACCTTAACACTGAAATTCACTAAGGGCTGCTAACGAAGGATTTGTTTCCCCCAGTGCTATACCCATGTGAACATGCGGCTGCCTCCATTTTAAATGTATTCAGCTGCTCCAAATACACATGTCTTTCCTGTCTTAACTGACTATTTTCAGCTTGTAGTCTCAGCATTTGGGTTTTAAAGGGGACACGGTTTGATAACTATGGCCTCTATGCCTTGGATTGCTACCCCATCTGGCGGAGTAAACTTTTATAACGCCTCGGTGTAGTTTTAGGGTACTGAGATTTTCTCTGCATATTATTATTAGACATCAAACAATATCTTGCAATGTGACCCCATTTTTTACAGGCGAAGCACTTAAGAGCTGGTCTCCCTGCATGGGCCTGTCTATAAGTATATGGCGATGGAGACCCATGTTTCTGCATACCATTGCTATGTTTGGAATCACCCGACTTTACACTGTCATTGTCTGAGGAGTAATTGCTAACCATGGACTCATCCGAAGTCTCCACTGTTACATTGCTACTGTTCTCGAAAAGAACAGGCGTGTTCTCCATTTCAACACCTGAATCAATTCCAAGAGCAGTTATAGCACTTTTGTCCAAATACTCCTCCTCCACATTGCCAGCATTGATTCCAGCCAGAGCAATATCACTTGCATCAACCAGAGCATCCGGTTTCCCTAATTGTTGTTCTTTCTGTTTTAAACATTGAGACTGCTCAGCATTGGAATATTTGTACGATAATTGTTTTATGGTCATCTGAGCTTCCTCTAGCTCCTCCCTAAGCATTGTTATCCTACGCTCATTCTCAGCTTCTCTTTGGTTTAGATAAGCTAAACAACTTTCTCTTTGTTTACACGTTACCTGCAATTCACTCATTTTCTGTTCCAATATACACTTCTCATTAATTAACTGTTCAATCTGATCACAAACATTTGCATCTGCCTTTGCAGCTATCGCTACTATGTTTTTACTTACGCTTTCAATTGTGCTTCCTAACTGTGTACGTTCTTTACACCATTGCAATTCTTTTTGTTCCGCAATTTCTTTCATTTTAAATAGCATACATACAACATTCGCTATTCTTGCTTTTTTCCCCTTTTTAGATGATGATTTATATTTCAAATCCTGGTTCTGAATCTCACATTGTTTTAATAAATCATCAAATTGGTGGATCAATGTATTTTCTGCCAAAGTCTTAAACTTAGCAGATGCATGCTTTTCAATGAACATTCCGATGCTCTCCATTGACATATTAATTACTTTCACACTGACAACCAGTTTGTCTACTTCTCAAGAGCAGCTGCCTACACACTGCTCACAGGCACACAAACACACAGAAAAAGTAGTTTAAGACTCACAGGGATTTGTGTAGAACTCACTGCTCACACACAGACAAAGTAATTTGAAACTCATAGGGATTTGTAATATTACAGAACTCCCTACTACCCACTGTCTGTACCCCAACACCTCAGATTCCAGGTCCCTAGTCCCTTCTTGGAGCCAGAAATCTTTTTCACTTTCCCGTGGGTACAAAAAATATAATCTATATTTCTCCCACTTTCTCCTCAAAGACGTATGGGCTCTCCTATAAATCTGTAGGATACCTCAGTTAACCAAGGGTGATCAACCCTTCCTCGCTTGCAGAATTGCACAGCGAACAGGCCTAACAACTTTGCAAATTTGCACTAACAATACAACAAACTTTAACACATACAATACAATACACATATACCAGCCAAAAATCTCACCAGATCTGCGCGTCTGCTCACTGATGAAATGTTTTCACAGAACTTTTACAATCACTCCAGGCTTCAGGATTCACAAACCAGTGCAAATATCCACCGCAGAGAGATACCTTCAGTTCTGATTGCTCTTGTAGAGGACTCCTTAACTTAGAGCAGGGGTTCTCAACTCTGGTCCTCGGGACCCCCCAACAGGTCAGGTTTGCAGGATAACTGAAATCCATCCCAGGTGATATCATTTGCTGCTCAGTGATTGCAGCATTCTAGTCTGCCCCTCCCCAAGGTAATCCTGAAAACCTGGCCTGTTGGGGGGTCCTGAGGACCGGAGTTGAGAACCACTGGCTTAGAGGAACTCAAGACAAAAAATATATCAGGGTTATGGATTCTGTGTAGGACTTCTTTCCACACTCCTTTTGAGGGTGCCAAAGAAAGTAACTACACTCCAGCTTCTGGGGTGCCAAATGAAATAAAAATGGGGTGGGATTGGTTTCCCCAACTTTTATTTGTAATTATATATTAATTATCGATTCCTCTATTCGTTAATCTACTAAAACTCTGATAACTGTAACGATAATGGTATAATAATAAGGTTAGCTTATATATATATATATATATAAATAATCAATCACTCTGCTTTAATAAAGCAAAGATTATATTTATTATAAGGAAAATAGAAATGCTAACATCAATACATTCTAGAAGATATCATAGAGCCTATAACATAAATAACATAAGGTGATACTTAGGCTGTCCTCAAGATGCTGTTCTAGCTGGGCTCCAATGGAAGAGAGAGAGAGCAGGAAGTGGCTTACAACTTTTAAACTGTGCTCAGGCACCCACCCACACACACCCACATGCCAGCCTATATAGGATTATAACCAATGGTGTCCGATTTCCTTTCTTCAATCCATCCCCTAGGACGCATGCTGTGTTGTATGCGATAGCAACCACTAGAAGCAGTATATGTCCATGTATATCTCATATCTGATTCCCCCATCTTCCCAGGCCAGGTGTTCCTTTGAAGATCTGTAAGTCAGGCAATCAATCACTTTAGCAGTCATTCAGGCCCCAAACTTTATTATACCATGTAGCCTACATTTCTGCTGTTACCCCCCTGCCCGAGGGCAGGACTCCAAGATGAAGGTTGATATGCACTGGTCATCTCCATAAAACTTGTTGAATGGCATTCCAGGTTCCTTCCAGTAGTGTGCAGACTAGATATGATTAGATTTCCTATTTCTTGCATTATGGAAAAACCATTTTGCCCACCAAAACCCCCTATATGGGAAAACTCACCAGAGGCCAGAAATCAATAAGCATTCATGTAACTTTCATAGCAATGCTCACATCTCCTCCTCCTTCCATGGCTCTATCCCCGAACGTATTTAACAAAGAAATCACTGATCTTAACTGGTATGGGCTGTTCCTTGAAACAAATGCGCTCACATAGTGCATGAACTGATATATGAAGCTCAGTATATTGTTATTTTACATTAAAATAAAGTACCTACATCCCTGTTCAATATAGAAATATTTGTCCCATGTGAGAATAGGACGACTCACCCACTAGGGGAGAGAGAAGGGGGCTATGGGATTTTACATGGTACCAAAATGGACTCACAAACTGGTTGTTTGTATAAAAACAAATATGTATTCAATACATACGTATATATATAAAAAAAGAACTTTTTTATACATTCATTACATCACCATCCCATATAGTGGGTAATAGTTAAATGTTATTTTTTCACAGTCATTCTACTAGTGCTTCCCGACCAGTTTCGCGGTTATCCCGCTTCTTCAGGAGAATGCACGGTATTAGCTGTGTATTGCTATAATAGACAATAGATATTAGTACATTTTTGACAAAATCATCATATTTAGTTACATTTGTCTTATGTGCAACACTATTCACTGTATATGTGTGGCCCACACCAACACTGCCACCTACCTGTGTGTCCGAGCCACTCCATCAAGGCCTATGGTCTGGTGTTCCCCGGGGCGAGCATGGGAGGATGTACTATTGAAATAATATTGATATGTTTATATCCCATTATTACCTCCATGTACTATACTCAATACTTATACTCTGTAATATATTGCCCCTTGTGGTCTGGTATCCGGAACTACCTCACCGAGCCTGTGTGTCCATCCACCGTCACAACCACACCCGGTGTGTATATGTCACTTATCACAACG